>CM051500.1:7176740-7245209 GCA_028031935.1 Paedocypris micromegethes | reverse complement strand
TGTTATAATTATAATATTATAATATTGAGTAATCAATTACAGCGTTTGAGTGTTACGCTACAGTGTTTGCCTGTTGAGTTACAGTGTTAAAGTGATGTTACATGTTCAATTATTGACTAACAAAGTTTGATTGTTGTGTAACTATATTTGAATGTTATAGTGTTACGACATCAGAGTGCTGTGAAACAATGTTTAAATGTTGTGCTACACCGACTCACTGTTGTGTAACTCGATGACGAAGTGTCGTGTAAATAATGGGTTTCTCTTCCTTTAATCATCATTATTATTTGTAATGCTGTGATGAACCAGGATTCCCACAGTGCCATATTTAGACAGTCACAGGGGACTGGGGAAAGTGCATTACGGGGACAGCACCATGAGGGGGAGAGGGATGCCACTTTCATGCTTCACTCTCCTCTAGTGATCAGGAAAGCTGAAATTACCCAAGCAAGACCTCTGATCACAGAGAAACTGCACACTTAAGTTTCCGGAACAGACAGCAGCGAGTCTACGGGGAACAGTTCTGAGTGTGTGTGTGCGTGTCTGTGGTAACTGGATCTCATGAGAGGTTAGACACTGACAGCACGTTTGCACCTGCGAGGACACGCTGACAGTGAACAACTCAGGCGCTTCTGAGTCACTGCAATTGCCACCGGAAAATTCATGTAAATCTGGACCGCCAAAGTGTAAAAAGAAAAACGAAAAAAAAAAAAAAAAAGTCAAGAAGCAATGAGGATTTTTTTTTTCCATCTCTTTATGAAATTGAAAAAAAAATTAAGAAATTAGGCCAGAAATTTGAACTTAAGGAGCAGTTCTTCATAAAGAGCAAAGAAAAAATACATTTTATCACAAAGAGACCAATTCTGTTAAACCAGTCAGTTTTCTTACATTTATTTTCAATGTGTGATTCAAAGAAATAAACACGTTTTGGACTTTAATTTGATTATTTTTGTAAATCAGCAACCATTTCATGCTAATCTTATTCGATTAAACCTTGCATTTCTCTAAACATATTAATCAGTCAGAAATATGTAAGAAGCTGTCACTGCTCCGTATTAAAAACAAACACAAAACCAAGGTTTTATGTTCTTAACTAAAGGAAATCAAAACGACACACTGACGGTGTATTAAAGCTTTCATAATCGTGTAGACACTCTCATTAACATACATATTTATGGCAACAAATCATCCTCTGAACAGCAATCACTTCCTCTCCAAAAAATTGCACATTAATTTCTACTAAATGTGATGGAAAAATACAACGCTCACTAAAACTCTTGCTGGTATTTAAAAAAAAAAAAAATTACATTTAAATATAAAGATATGGCAACGTACATGTTTTTTGGACTTTGGCTCAATATAATAATGCCCAAGTCTTTACTGTATATATCCATATGCAGTATAAAGCACACATTTTCCACAAACTACCAATCTATATATATATATATATATATATATATATATAATATAGCCATTCAAATTGGCTTTAATTGTTTAAGCCAGTAGCCTTCGCCTCACACTTTTATAATCTTCAACCTGCAGAAAAAGGTAGTTCAAATAGAATATATAAATACAAATTGAATTCTGTATAAACAGAATTCTCTAACTACTTTAACTATACTATAATGTTTTGGCTTATATTTTAACCAACCTAGCACACAATTGTTTAAACAATATGAATTAAATAAAACAGAAAAAGTGCTTGGCTGAGCAGTGATTCTCATGAATCTGTGACCACAATAAAGACACTGGTTCCAGTCAATTGGAAAATTAAGATTTATAGTATGCTCTTAAGAAAATAAAACAATTACAGTTTAAATGTAGTTTAAGTTGTAATATTTGGTCGCTGATCCATTCGAAATGCCATCCACTGCAACGTCACAAGAATATTAGCCATAAAAAAAGTCACCAAACAAGCCTCGATATGGACAGTGCATTGGAGAAGCAATTTATCTTTTCACAAGAAACAATGATAGGAGAAATAAAAGAACAGCTAGTGTATGATTCATACTCAAAGGCAAATGTCAGCCTGGGGGAGGATGCTAATATTTTGCCCAGCCATAAAGGCATGGAGAATATCTCATTATATCCTTATTGAGAGAGGAAGTGTTTCCTCACGGTGATGTGACAAGATGCCGAGGAAAGACATTTTGCTGAGATTTACCACGCACACATAAACACTTGTCTTTGTTCCAGCTCAAAAACCCTCCACTACATTTGTCAGCGTTGGAGACACGTTCATTGTGTGGAGATGAAGCGCGTGGCATTAATGCAGGTTTGGCGTAGAGTCTAATTGGAGATGCCCAGCTGTGGTAAAAGCAGTAGTTTACTGACTTTTTTTTGTTCATACTTTTTGAGTTTTTAACTAATTTTCTAGCACAGACACTCCACACTGAGCGACTTAAAAATCAACTACACAACTACCCAGAGTCTTGTCGTGCTGAGAGATTTGTCTTTCAGTCAATTACAGAATTATTGTAATTTGCCCAAAGGAGATTTTTTGCGTTCTTCATTTTATGGTTTGTCACGACTCACGACTATGCTGAACTATCGATAAGAACAGATACTATAAGCTAAGTGCAAAATATATCCACAGATCATATCTTAATCAGATATTGATGTAAACATTGATTTAAAAAAAAAACTGCATGATTGGTGAAAATGGTATTGTGATTCTGGGACAAAATATTGCCTGGTTGAAGGAGTTTATGCACATAGATTCCAGATAATGCTGCTTTATGCAGTTCTTAAATAAAAACAAATCAATTTTCAGCAATAATTGAGATGCTAATGATGTTAAATCAATTAAAGTAATGTTACACCAAATTAAACATTACCCTTGCAGCATTTTTTAAATAGTGTGTTAATAAAATAAATAAATGCAAAAAAAAAAAATCACCCAGAAATGAAACTGGAAATGAAATTAGACAGAATTTAAGTTAGTAACACATGAAGCAATTACAAATCCATAATTTTGGCAAATTGCTATTAGTATACCACATCTTTCAAGCTATATGGTGCAGGACTAAAGGCCCACCATTTAAAAAAAACTTAATTTCCTAATCATTTTCCGCATAAAAAGCTTTTTCATACATTTTGGAAAAGACAAACAGTCAAATAAACCTTTGTTAGAATTTTAAGTGCATCTTACAGTCCAAAAACGGGTATTCTAGTACTATAACTTTATTTCTAATAATACAATACTATACGTGAATAGAATCAAAGAATGAAACAAGAATAATAATTTCAAACTTCAGTATCGGGCTGGACCACCTAAAGAAATCGCTCTAACAGCCAGCAGACCATACATGACCTGATCTTTCAGTCCAACGTATATCGATCTCACTGTGGCCAAAGCTCGAGGCGTGATGCCCTCTAAAGATCTCGAGGTGGAATCTCGAGAGTGAGTGAGCCAATATAGGTGAGAGGACGAACGCAAACAGGGGTGAAGAGACGGCAGCAGATGGGCCCATAAGTACTGTTAGTCTGGGTTATTGCAATCTCACCACAGCTTGTGAGAAAGCCAATTAGAGCTTGAGCTCCACTAAGATGTTTATTAGAAGTGTGATCACAGCTGATGGCGGCTGGATTCCAAAGGAGTCAAATTATTCAATAGAACAGATCCAAATAGAAAACACGGGTTAAAATACAGTGGTTCAACACCAGTGGGTGAAAATCTTACCGGACGGCAGAAGAAAAATGAAATTTTAGAATAAATCAAAAATCCAGCAACACTTAAGACATTCTTCTCAAAAGGCATTGAAAATAAAATAAGAGAGGCATCTAAATTCATAAGCTATTTTGCAGAAAAAAGCAGACAGACCATTTCACCTCTCGGAATTGCCTTTTATATTTCCAAAATTAGCTTCCTTTTATATGCTACGATGAATCTAATATAAATCTCTCTCAATTTCTCACACATCGTCCTAGTTTGTGGGCAATCTATTCTCTCCGGACTGCCTTATAGATTAGGTATTCGTGATAAGTTTAAAGCTGCATTATAGTTCAGCATAAACTAAAGTCAAGACAACTAAACAATCAGAGTACTGTTTCACCAAATTAAATTGAATCCCATTCATAATTCACACTATTTGTGACAATATTAAAAGTTCAGATGAACACTACCAGTTTTTTTTACTAATAAAATAAGTTTATAAAAAAAAGTTGATAACAATATACTGTGAGCACATTTCTTTTCATAGTTTGACTTGTGATTTTTATACAAAAAAAGAATAAATAATAAGAATAAATAAAATACAATAAAACAAACACGCAAGTATAGTTATAAAAAGCGAATACGGTAAAGTTTTGTGCTAATCTCATTTGGTCTTTTGTTCATAACACAACACGTTGACATTCTTTCAAATAAACAAAAAACAATAAAGAAAATACAATTTTAATATGGCAAACAAAGTCTGTCTTTTTTAAACTGCATTAAGCAACAGGAAAGCAAGTATTAAACTCAGCACAAATCTGAATTAATGAAATAAAACGTGTTTCAGAAAAAAATTACTTTCCCTGCTGGTCTGTACAATGTTTCCAGCTCCAAAGGCATGTTTCCCTTTAAACTTCTTATAAATAGCATTAGGTTTAGTACAAATGTCTCAGGATTTCAGAAATGAATCAAAAATGTGTCAAATTTCAGATAAAAAATTATAAATAATTTCTTTTGTTCTCCAATTAAAAAAAAAACAATTAAACCAATTTTCAACAACAGCTCTGATGTCAACAGAATATACCATGTTATGACGGTTTTAAATCAAGGAAAGTAAATCGTTAAACATTAAAGTGTGAAGGTAAAATTAAGTAAATTAAATGCCAGTACAAAAACTAAATGCAATTGGAAACTACAAAAAATCCACCACTTTTACTTTTTTAAAAATGATTTAATAAAGAATTTTGCCCAAGAAAAAAAACATACTGACAGTGAAAAAACAAAAACGAGAAGATTGAGCTTTAGAAATCCGCAATCTTCAGGCTTTGGCCCCAGCGAACCTGCAGATGAATTAGTCATGAATCCTTCTCAACGGCCACAGTAATGAGGATGAGTAGGATATCGCTTCTGCTCTGCAACGAACTCCGCTCTAAAGGTTAAACACGCTCTCTCAAACCATCTCTCCTCAAGTGTTCACCTAAGAGTCAACCATCCAGACAAGAACAAAAACGGTGTGTAACCCGGCCGTGTGATTCTAAAGCCAATCTAATACGGATACAAACATTTGTGTCAAACCACGCTGACGAAAGACTTGCTAGTTTGTGCGTTGTTCTAAAGCCGACCTGCAGAAGAACACTGGCTTACAGATTTCCATCACAGAGGCTGGCAATCTTTCATGCCGCCATGCAAAGTGTTTTGCAATTAATATCGGGCCAGCGATGATCTGACTGCGATGAGAATCATTATCCGGCTAACCGTCGTCGTGATTCTCATTAGAACCGTAATCACCAGCTTCGCCGTCCTGATCATCACCGCACTATAATCAGAGTATTATCCTTTAAAATACACATCGTTCGCCACTGCCGCATGCTCCTGCATAATACATCTGTTGTTTTGCTTTTTATTTTAAGGAAAACTCCTCGTCGGTGTTAATCTCTGGCTGGACATAAACCAGAAGATTTCTGTGGAGAAACAATGGCGCGAGTTATAAAGATGTCAGCTTGTGTAGGGAGTTATGCAAATTCAACTGAAGTAGTTTGGATGCTAATTAGTGCAAATATAAATCGTGAACGTGTGGCATGTCACTAAAAATGCTTCCCTGTACTTTTTTTTTTTTAAAAGAAATGACTAACATATACTCAAATCATGCTTCTAAAACCCTTTAATTTAATTTAAAAAGTTTATTTGAAACATTAGCATATTTTTGCCACAGTAGCAAATTGACAGAATGGTAACCGTTTTATATTTCTAAGTGTGTATCTTTAAATAAAAGTACTACATTGGTACCCAGACTTGTGAAAGGTTCGGCTAACGAAGGTTTCAGTTACGAGATTGTCCTCGAGAACATTTTGTCCCTAGTTGAAAACCGTTGTGAGGAGGGAGTACACGAACAACTTGTGTGGGATCATCATCCACCAATCGTCTCCTCTGTAACTCACCGTTAGCCACTCACATAGTCGCTCGACCCGAAAAAAAAATAAACTGATTTTTATTATTTTGCGTTGGTATGACAGTTCTCAATTTTTAATGATTTTTTTACTGTAATTCTTATTACAGTATTACTGTTTTTATTACAGACAATATTTTATCACTAAACAAAAAAAATGTCTGAATTTACGGGGGATTGGAGAGGATTAGGGCACTTACATGTTAATTGTGTCTCTATTTACAAAATCCCCGCCTTAGGAAACGACTCTCGGCACAAATTAGTTTTGTAAGTGGAGGTACCACTGTATTTTACTATTAAAGTCTAAACAATGAATGTTCTGCATGACAGCGCCCCAAATGAAAACTTTATAAACGGTGAATTGCTGCTCAGTTTCCGTGGGGCAGCCTTGGAAAACACATGGACATCATTCATTCACGTGTTAATATAATTTTCTTCCAGAATGATTATAAAACAAATGGGAGAGGGAGGAGGAAAAAAAACAAGAGTTATCAAATCTCATTAGCTCATAAAAAAAACAAGTTTGCAGAGTCGAGAGGCACTGAGCTCAGCTGCTTTTGCTGATCAAAGAGAATAACTCATTTAAAACAACTTGGAGAATCTGACGGAGTAGTTCGGGGCTTGTGCAGATGCACTTCAGAGAGCTAAGCGCAGGCCCAGAGCACTGGGACAGGAACCAGGCAACCAGCGCCAGGGAAAGCCTCAGAAAGGAACTCTCTTTTTAAGTCGTCAGGCTTTGTTGTGTGCATCAGAGTATTAAACACTGACCAGAGAATGATCAGAGTCGGCTCAAGATCAATGGCTTGTATTGGCCAAGATTCACTTTATCAAAATGTCACGCTGATCAAATAAACCACAGCGCACACTCCTGCATCCGTTTTTGACTCTTAAAGGACAGACATGAACTATAGGTTTTGGTGTAAATGGTTAAACCTCAAATCGCAAAAGAGAAAACATTTCCGAGTGAGTTTTGTCAATTTGTGGTTTCACTTTATCACAGATTTTCAACATGGAAAGTCTCACCAAAATCTGCAGTTCATCGTAAAATGATGCTCCGTAGAAACAGGACCTTCAGATAAAAATTTGTTTCTCTTTCTCTGTTTCATATCACTCTTGAAGAACAAATGTTGAGATCAAACCGTACCGAATAAACTCTTGCATCTACTCTGGCAGTTTCACTCGGTCTTCTCTCACAAAAGAAGCTGAATATTGACTTCAAAGTTTCTCCTCAAACATTTGCTGCAGGTTTGATTAATGGCTTCATTTAAAATGCATAATGGGTATTGCAAAATGCAAAGCGATTTTTGTGTGCAAACACAAAAAAAAAAAAAAACTAGTGCAAGCTAACAAAATCTAGTAAACAAGTTTACTCTTAAGTTGAATAAAACTGTTGCCATGTACGTAGTTAAGACTGAAAACAATTTGACAATTTGTTTAATTAATAAGTGGAAAAACTTATTACATATATTACTGTTATATACTAACAGAAATGCTTAAATCTGCTCGACGTATTTTTCTCAATGTGTAAAACGACTACAAAAATCAATAATATAAATTATGAAATATTAAACTTATGTTTATTACTTTATTTTTATTTTTATGTTAAACTTATGTTTATTACATTACTTTAGTTTCTTTTATTGGTTTCCCAAAAATTATGTATTGCACTAAATATAAATTGTATATAACTGACTAACTTGATTTTACATTTGCATAAATTCATCTTTGGCAATAAATGGACAAAACAAAAAGCTTGAAATTATGATTTTAGGGGAAACACTATTAACAAAAAGGTACACATTTATCGTTGTAAAAAAAAAAAAAGAAAAAAGAAATGAAAGAAAAAAAGCTTAACATTCTCACTTTGCACAGAGCGCCGCAAGTCAGTGGAAAATGTGTGAACTCTGAACTGCCACTGCTTCTTTATATAAATTGGAAGGTGGTGGCACACAAAGGGCAGAGAGACGGGCAGATTGCCCTGTCACAGACTCCGGAGCTCATCCACACTTCCTTCTAGATCAAAACCTTGGCCTGCCATTTTCTGGCTGTTTAAAATAAAAGTCAGAAGAGCAGAAAAAGATATTGAGGATCAATGATGATAGCTGTGATGTTCCACATGTAAAAAGATCTTCACCATCACAGTCGCATCTCTAATTTCCAAGGAACATTTACCAAGACTGAACAGCATCATTAGCACATTAGCTCACACATACGACAACACGCAGGCTATTTCAGTGAAAAATCGCCAGGATAACTCACAATTAAAGAAATATATGGCGGCAGACAAACAATGTCTCCGTAAATACACATTAGTTGAGTTTTAATTAACAACCCATTCCTGTAAAAGCGCTCAGGCATGAACCAGTTGTGTTAGGCAGCTGCGATATTTTCACATTAGGAGACAGAAAACGAACAGGAAGGATTCTCCCAAGCGAAACAAAGCTCTGGTAATATTGGCAAAGTTCAATTAAATTCTTTATGTGGGATCCAAAGGTAGTCTGACTTTAATCAAATGTCGGTTTAGAAGAGCAGAGGAGAACCAGAAATAGAAAAGCGGAAAAGACGGGATCTGCCATTTTGACATCACCGTTTTCTGCAGTGATTAAAAACACCAGCTCAACTTTTGGAGTCGACGGGAAAAAAGCGGTGGTATGACAGAAACGTGAACGATTTCAGAAACACAGTGGTCTGGGAATGGCATGGAGCAAATTCATATCAAAGTACCTGATATACATGATAGGCATTGGCGGCCCGACCTTGAAGGAACACAGAGGGGATCCACACGTTGACGAGGGCACGTTGAGATCTGGGGTGGAAAAGGAAGCAGAAAGAACGTAGGGAAGGTGTAATTAGGGAACACTTTGACAGAAAAGACATTTAGCAATAGAGCAGAGTGGCTACGCTCATTTTTATCTGCCCAGGGGTGTGAAAAAGCAGCTGGACTTCGATGAGCAGGGACAACTCAAACTCAGACTCCATTAGTTAGAGCAAAAAAAAACAAAAGCCACAGCATTATAGAACAAACTGGGATTAAAGTAAAACCAGTACTTATTTATTTTTAGCTTTACTGTATCTGACTGGCACAATCTAGGATTTCAAGACTTGGGATGTATGCCGCTGCGAAATATAAAAACAGGAAACGCATTCAATTCGTGTCTGCAGTGTAGTTTCTGTAGGATTAGAGCCGTTTGTGAAATTTTGAACCATCGATTGGGTTCTAAAAAGAGACCGGCTCGAAAAGAGACACCCCCTCCAAAACACACACATGCCCGTATAAAAAGACCAGCGAGTGGGAAGCCACTTACGTCTCAAAGTCAGAGAGGCTGGGATCGTCCGAGGTCTGGCTCAGGTCCCCGGGAATCTGTGCGAGATCAGAGGAAGAGAACGTCTTTCACATCCGCTGTGGTTTCTGATCAGAATGAATAGCTGCCATAAACTTCTGGCATCATTGCTTTTAGCATCCGATGGAAAGCAAGAACCAGTAGATAATACAGTATAAGAAAGTATCTGCATTTTAATGTTTGTTTGTGATAAAGTAAATTAAGCAGAAGTCATACTTTGTAGGGTTTATATAATTGTGTAATTACTAATACTAATTCCCTCTATTTTATAATATAATATATATATATGTGTATATATATATTATATATTATATATATATATATATATAATATTTAATATCTACAATACATATACATTTTATTGTATGAAATTTAAAATAATAAAATACAAAAATCAGACCAAAGATTTTTTGTTTACCGTAAACCAGATCACACGCTGGAGTAAAGTTTATTATGAAATATACAGTATTACACATACACACACTTTAATTGATTTATACTGATAAAAAATTTTTTTTAGAAAAACAAAAAGTACAGAAACACTAGAGGCTGAAAAACAAACATGGATTAATCCTGCATCTCAGTGCACATCTTATCTCTTTGTAGAAGTCTAGTAATAACAGCATTTACAGGATCAGGGGCGACTGCAATGCAAAAGAACAAACCCATGAGCCACAGAAGTGAGATAAACCATCCAACAGGAACTGTTGTGCACAGTTACAGTAGAGCCACGGCTTATGGCTTACGTTTATCAAAAAGTAATCAGCAGCCCAGGCGAAAGCAGTGAACAGGAAGAGGTGCAGCACACTGTGCCAGAGTCTCTGATACAGAAAGGCCGAACATGATGATGAAACCGCTCTGGCCCATAGTAAAAAGAGATTCCTCAATGATGCTAAAGAATCATTTACTCCAAATTGTTCTTCTTTGTTCAAACACTTCTGAATGGAGTTCGTCTGAAACACTTGGACTGAACTCCTTCTAAATGCTAAATATGGAATTGGCTACAATGATTCAATGTACAGTTATGATTTCCAACAAATTGTGAAAAATACAAGAAAATGTTAAACTTTTTTTAATAAATGTATCTTTTCCATGACTTGTGAAAAAAACAAGAATCTGCCTATGAAAACTCTATGAACTTTAAAATGTAATTAACTCCTTTACATCAATTCTCAAGAAAAAAAAAACTTCGATTCAAGGAAATTTGAACTTAGATTTTGGATAACAGCAAGGGCAGACTGATATAACAAACATTCTGCAATTTAAGCTGCTTCAAAAAAAAGCAAAACACTAAAATTGAAGTGAAATTTTGTAATCCTACTAGGGATGTACCGATACCACTTTTTTGGAAAACGAGTACAAGTACGAGTACTTGCATTTCAGTACTCGCCGATACCGATACCGAGTACTTAATAAACACATGATTTAAATGTACAGGTAATAGGTCATACAGGTCATATAATTAAAAAAGGATAGTTTGAAACTAAGAACATTTATTTAAAATTAAAAGCATGTTGTTTGCAACATATTACAGGTACAGCTACATAGGCTTTGTATTAAAATGAAATAATATTTTAACATTCTTAGTATTTTAACAGACTGCTCTTTATTTCATGTAGATAACAGTAAATTACAAAAAGCTAGGTTTTCACATACTGGTCAACCTTTTACCATTATTTAGAAATTAATTAATTTATCAACACAGTAATTAATAATATACTACTGTAATAATTACACTGTTATCACCACGCATGAGACTATGCTTTAAAAAAATGATAAAGAGTACGGGACACAACCAGTGCCGTATTGATAAAGCAGGACGCGCAATTTCAATTTCAAAAACGAGACGATTCCATATTTTGACAGAAGTGTGGCGAACCGTGAGTAGCGTTTAGAGGCGAAACTCTTTCCACTCGCGGTCGTGTTTTGATTTTAGGCGCGTGAGAAGAGTGTCTCAGCGCGGAGCTCTGGGCTTTGCGCGCGCGCGTGTGTGTGTCTTCGTGCTCCAGCCGCTCTGTTAGCAAGCACACACACACACACACACACACACACACACACACACACACACACACACAACACACACACACACACACACACACACACACGACAGGAGCTGCAGGTTCCCGTTAGAGATTCCTGCCGTTTTAGTTTCTATCGCTGTTGCTGGGGCTCTGGGGGCGTGGCTTAGGAGGTGCTTGGGATTAACCCTTTTTCCGCCGCTCTTTACAGTCATTTGGCAAACGCTTTTATCCAAAGCAAGTGAAGCAATTTGTATAAAATAGGTTACATAGATGTCACACACGGCTATATAGAGACACTTACTACACAGAACAGCACGAAATTTATTTTTTAAATCCACGTTAACGCTCAAAGTAAACATGTCTCACTTCCGGTATCCACTTCCGGTATCGACTTCCGGTATCGGCGGACATTTGACGAGTACCGAGTACTTTAGAAAATGTGGTATCGGGCCCGATACCGTTACCGGTATCGGTATCGGTGCATCCCTAAATCCTACAATGCTTCCTGGAAATGTGAGACAAATAATGTAAATTAACGTTTGAAGAAGTCAAAAGTAATGCACTAGTTAGAGAGAATGGAAGCAACTAAATTACCAATAAGTATGAGTGAAACCATCTGTCTAGCCTGTGTCCGTGTCCAGCCCCGTGATTGGTCAGCCATGAACATTGGGCGTGTCTGCATTCAGGCCCAGAGCCACTAAGATTGGCTCCAGTCATTGACCCAGAAATGGAAGCAGTAGAAAAAAAATAGCATCTACATTATGACCTACGAATACTCACTGGTCCACGGAGGTCGATAAGTTCTCGTCTCATTTGTCCAATCAGGTTGTCTTTCGCCATCAAAGAGCGGTACAGCCTCTCATTAAACTCGATCAGCTCGCCGTGCATCTCAGCAACCTAGAAACACACACAAAGACGTGGCATTGACAAGTCTTTCCAAAATAGCCAGCCAAAGTCTTACTAGCGGATGCGAGTTCGCTGGGTTTGGAGTCTCAGGTGTGGAAGTGTTGAGCTGGAGAGAAGTAAGTGCTTGTTACTGCACCTGGTTCTCTGTCAGCTGTCACTTAGAGTAAGCCACACGGACGTGAAGGCAGGTTCCTGTCTGCCATTCACAAGCTGCATTTCATTTGTTTATGGAAATCACACGTCAGTGTATATTTGGGTAAGCAGCGCTTTGGCTGACAATAGCATGATGTCAGTTTTCCATGGGTTTGTCCTGTTTGCTGGTTCCAACCTGGCCAGACAAATGGGCACGAATGAGCAATAAACCCAATAAAACCGTACAACCCTGACAGTAGACGCCAGCGAGTGGAGAAGATTGCCAAATTGACACACATGATGGACACATGATGTTGAAACATGGATGAGAATGGAGGAGCAACTTCTGACATGATCTGGATTCCAGAGGTGTAAAGGGTACCTGAAAACCATACTAGAGTAAAAGTACGGATACCTTACTGTAACATTTTTTTTAAAAGTTATAAGTCAGCGATTCCATGAGCAAAAGTTGTAAAGTATGAACATTTAAGAAAACTTAAAGTATTTAAGTATTATTTAAGTATTTAAAAATGTAAGTATTATTTTCTACTTATTATAACTATATTATGGTTCAAAAAACACCAATAAAATGTACAAAACAAGAAACTCTTGATTTACACCTCGAAGTTTCAAAATGGCAGAAAAAAAGAGATAAAAACATAACAAAAAGTCACTCAGTCAAACTCAAATATGCAAAAAAATGCAACCACTAATTAAATAACATCCAGTACCTTCAGCATCCTCCAGATGGCGATATCACCTCATCAGTCCAAGAAATTAACCACGGTAGAAAAAGATGCCGACTTGTCGCACAAAATCACAATGTAACGAGTAACAGTAAGTGTCCATTCAAATGTAGTGGAGTAAAAAGACATATACTAGAGAGACATAAGTAGAGAGTAAAAGTTGCTTGTTTTTTTTATACTCAGTACAAGTACAAAGTAGCCAAAAACCAATACTTAAGTAAAGTAACAAAATTCATTCCATTTACTCAAGTACGTTACACCACTGTTGGATGTATCCCACATCTGCAACCATCTAAACGTGTTCTAGTCTATAGCCAGTCGCCAAACTAGCTTGTTTTACACTAGCCTTGTAGGACCGTAATGGCAAGAACTTCATTTTAAACACCTGAAAAAGTGAATGGTGGTTCAAAGCAGCGGCTTCAGCTTTATAAATAGCCTGGAAATACTGGAAATGATTTTCAGACACGGCCTTCATTCAGGCTACTTCACTGCCTAATGCAGCTCTTTATATAGCACATGACTGCTCCGCGGCATTAAATCCATTTGTGCCGCTCTTATTTTATTAGCCCGTTTGACAGGTGAAACTTTAAAAATAGTGAACTGTAATGTATAAACAGCAGAAAACACGCAAAAACCCACAAGAACTGGGACACAAAAACCATGTGCAAACATACCCGCACTACATCATGCCAAGCAGAGCGATTAGCAATTAAGCTGGATGTGAGCACAGGAAATGATGCCAAGACCACCTCCCTAAACAAGCTTGGATCAATTTATACCCATAAATTCATCTTTGAAAGCTGGTTGGTGAGGAACGTGGCTGCTGGAACCATTCATCTCCGGCAGACACCAGGAGCGCTTCTGCTGGTTTCCTCATTCATCACGTTTATTTATCGGTGGCCCGGCTTTCAGACGGGGCATAAAAAAAAATTAAAATTAATTTTAGGCATCAAGGAACCCAATTAATTCTCCACACGGAAGCGAGCTAATCAGTGTGTCGCTCAGCACACAACCTCCAGCTCGCCTAGTGAACCCAGAGTTTGCACGCTGAATAGAACTAAACAGGCGGCAGGTTCGCACACTTTAGACAATGCATCAAACCTCATTAGCAGGCCGTTGCTGGAATATGCGCGTTTCTCCACTTGTCCGATGCAATTATTGGCTGTCCCTGAGCTCCAATGCGGATATCAAGAACACTGGATTTGCAATTATCTCTAGTCATTATTTCCCTGAAATAAAAGCAAAGCAACCGCACGAGAAACAACACCACCAAAACAACAGAAGAGCATGTCTGGAAAAGTCAAAGCCGAGGTAAAGCTGAATAAATGTCAAGAAGGATGAAAAGGACATGTTCATTTTTATAATAAACCCATAAAGAATAATAAGCACAGATTTTTGAGAGGCGAAAATCCAAGCGTGCTCAAAAAGTTCATTTTCTACCTTTGGAATATGCCACAAGGCTTTATATCACAAGGGGGTATAGAAGATGTAAGCTACTTTTATTTAATTAAATGAATGCAGTAATAATATATTAAATTTGGAAGACCCTTTAGCATGATCACAGTTTTCCGCTGCTGGACAAAAGTGCTTTCATTTGTAAATCCCCATAGTTGATGCAAACATAAGCCGAGTCCCTGAAAACCATACTTGAGTAAAAGTATGGATACTTTACTGTACAAATTACTCCATTACAAGTTACAAGTTACCAATTCCAAGAAGACTTGGGTAAAAAAAGAATTTCATCCAATTTTAAAAGAACTTGTCAGACTCAATTTAGACAAAAAAAGAAACAAAAAAATGTACAATAAAATAAAACAATAAATTCTTCATGTATGAGGTTTTAATACCTAGTATAGAAATGAAATTCAACACCTCGATATTTCAAAATGGTACAAGTCAGTTTCAGTCAAACTGAAATGTGCAAAAAATGTGCAAAAATATCACTTCCTCTACCTAAGAAAATAACGAGGGTAAAAAAAGATGCGGACTCAGAGCAAAACGTACATATTCTCAATAAAAAATGAGGTCAGGTAGAGAGTGATACAAAAAAATACTTATAAAGTAACAGTCCACTTACTCAAGTACTTTACATCACTGAACAGAAGGAAGTCTTGTTTCTAATTCTACATCGGATTCACTCCATCTTCTCTCACAGACGGAGCTGTTCAAGTGTCTCAACTGTTTGTAAATTTCTCCAACCTAGTTGTGCTGCCTGTTTAGAGATTATCATTTACACCTTAAAACCACTGTCTACCAAACCCAATCTTAAAATTGGATCGAGACACCCGTGTTTAAAATAATTTCAAAATCTATGATGGGACTGGATTGCGTATAAATCTTAAAGCATGTTCTCACGAGTGGGTTTCGACCGCCACAGCAGTGGTCAAACGAACAAACAAGACATTCTGTGCTAAGGAAAATGCAGAGTTAAAAAACAGAACCATCTCCTTTAACGATGCATTACTGATGCTTTTGGTGCTTCTGAAACATGAAATATTCAGAGGAAAATCAAATGCTTTTTGTTTTCCACTAGACAATCATGCTCAAACTCCAAACCGAGTTCTTTTACAAAACTCTGGTGCTCTTAGGAAAGGCTTTTCAGCGATGCAGGTGTTTCTGACAGCTCATCTGCATGGATGTCAGGGTGTGAGCGCTGAGCCAGGTGTGCTGGAGGAAAAAGGAGGGATGGAGGAGCGTAGCCCGCAGCAGCTCTAATGCTCGTAATTGGATGTGAAACAAGCTGGAGAAGCGAGCTTAGAAGACAAGCTTAGCAAACACAAACAGACTTGAAGTGTCAGAGAAAGAACCGGAGGGTGAAGAAAGAGGGTGACAGAGGATGTGCCGGTATCTCTCTCTTCCCTCGAGCAAACACTAGCTGACAGAAAGAAATCTTGACCAGGCGAACAAGATCTAAAAACTGGAGTATAGAAATGTTGGGGGTTTTAAAAAGAATGGAGACATCAATACAACTGGTGAACAAAAGCAGCCAGAGATCTGAAAACAACAGTTATTCTGATGTTGCTGCTTGTTTTTACAAAAAGAGGAGTATTAAAACTGTAGTCAACACACTTTATTGTGATTTTTACCAACAAATATGCTCTTTTGCAATAGATAGAAATTATAATAATTAATTTAATATAAATTCTTATAAAACGTTAAATCATATACAGTGGTATCTCGACTTATAATTAATTTGTACGAAGTCATTTCGTAAGTAGAGACACAATTAACATGTAAAGGCCTTAAATACGGAAATTCAATATGAATATTTTAAATTAGGCTAGCTGCCAAAACGTAATAACTGTAGGACTCTCAATTCGATGTGTATTTTATTTTTTGGAGCGGAGTCTGCAGTTCAATGTCAGAAAGCTTCAGAGAAAAATTTCTCATTGATTCTTAGCACCGACTGAGGATGATTGAGCACTGAGAAATGTTGTCGACAAGCACCCTGCAAATGGCGCAATAATTTTTATTATTTCCATTCACAAACTTAAAACGTTCACTGGTGATGTTCACCATTAAACTAGTACAAAAAGTTTACTAATTTGAGTTATTCTAATACTAGCTAGTCATAACCTCTTCTTCCAAATGGACCACAACCACTAATATAACCAATAATGTTGTGTACATACAAATAAAATACTTTATTTCATGTGTTAACTTGTGATGTGGGTGTGTCATAATGGCCAGCAGAGGACCGTATCGAAAGAGTGCTCTTTTAATCATCTAGAGAAGCAGACCGGGAGCAGTGGGCAGCATTAAGACAAAGCATGTAGAAAGTCACGGTCTTGCTCAAGGACGCCGACTGAGATTCAAACATGCAACGCTAGGGTGGCAGGTCCAACTCCCTACTGCTTGATGTCTTTACTAAAATGGATACTTTATCCAAAGTCAACGTGGAAAAGCGTTTTAATTAGAGTAGTTGATACAGATTCATCAGACATGAGATAAAAAAAAGAGCTATAACCAGCAGCGTCTGCAAGTCTGGAAAGAGAAAAAAAGTTCTACAAATCTCTTTACAGTTTACTCTTCTATCATAAATTCACAGTAAATATATTTAAATACCCCGCAGTCTTTATTTATTTTTTTTGGACACCTTGTGCACAAAATCACAGACCAATTACTTAAAAACCTAAACTAGCAGGACTTGCAAACTCTAGGAAACCTAAGGGGAAATCAATCATACCTTCACATTCTCATCGCAGCGCAACACAACTTCCCATAGGGCCATTAGCTGCTGTTTGATAGTATTATGACAGCTTCCAAGACAGAAGAACAGCATTACAGTGATAATTTGAAAGCAGACACGGGGAGGAAGTGTGTGGGTTGCTGTGAGGTTTCTTTGGTGTTGCTTCAGAGGAATGATGACATCTTGAAATCATCTGACGCATTTAAAATGATGCAAGTACACACTTACGGTGCTTATGGAACATTCCAGAACAAGCTCCTGTAGCTTAATCGGTAGAGCTGGTGTTAACAACACTAGGACGGTGGGTTTGAATCCTAGAATGACGTTAGTTTACTGTTTGACTTACTGCAAGTTGCTTTAGGTGAAGGGGTTCGCAGAATGCAACTAATGCACAAGTGAACCATTCTTTCATTTTTATTTCTTTAGTTCTAAATTAAGACACAAAAGTCAAAGTCATATTTTTTCCACATGGCCAAAACCAGGATTCATCTGCACTTTATTTGTGCAGAAAGAGATTGGTCGTGTTAACACAAATGTAGGTCATATTATATTTTCCTCTGTTGATTGCTGCTATGTAATTGAATTTAAAATAAATAAGCCATGTACTGCCAGAATAAGAAGAAAAACATAACTCAGAGCGGACAATTTTTTGTATGTAAATGTAAAAACTACAAGCAGCCAGCACTAACGCACATGTTAGCAAAGGCCAATCGAGACAGACGGCGAAGTAAAACACGCATAAATAAATCAAATATTCAATTATGCATTATATATAAGTTAAGGGAACGTTCCACCCAAACAGAAGCCAGCCGTTACACCAATTGAGAACGGCATCTACTGTACATATGACTTCTTCCTATAGTCTTCATTCAGCCCAACGACCAACGAGGAATCATCTCAACTGAATATGAATATGAAAATCATAATCACAGGACTCACCTCAATAAGTTTACGCTCATAGTTGGAAGCCAGTTCTTCAATATCAGCAACAGACCGGTTTTGGGGAGCAGGAAGGGAAACCTCACAGTTCTGAATAGCTGAACGAAAGAGAAAACAACTCAAGTTAACAAACCAGCAGAAGAGTGAAGAGTACCTGAAAACCATACTTGAGTAAAACTACGGATTCCTTACTGTGAAAATCACTGCAAAACAAGTTACAAGTCATCAATTCCAAAAATACTTGTGTAAAAATTTTTATGGTCTGAAAAAAAAACTGAAGTAGTTTACTCTATTGAATTCGGCTCAAAAAGCACAAAGTAAAATTCGAAGTCAAATTACCATAAAATTATATAAAAAAATTTATAACATATATAAAACAACACCAGACACTAAAAAGCCAAATTCTCATGCAGGGTTGAACGCCAGAGAGAAAAGATGGGTTTTCAGTTTTGATTTAAAAACAGTCAGGTAGGAGGCCTGTCTAACTTGCATCGTTACATCATACCATTTTGGTCCCAGAAAACTTTTAGTTGACCATATAGATTTGTCGCGCACAATCACAATGTTACAAGTTAGGGTAAGTGTCCATTGAAATGTAGTGGAGTAAAGAGTACAGATACTCGATCAAAAATGTAAAAGTTGCTAATTTTCTGAGCTCACTTTTTCCTTTCTGGCTCACTTTAACCGAATTGAGTTCTATACAAACTGTGAAAGCACCATAATTTACTACCCGTTTGCACTAGAAAGAGTGTACATTTTTGTTATTATTTAATTTTGGTAGACAGTTGTAGTCCAAATACTGTATATAAATATTAAAAGTTCTAAACATCTATTTTGCTTTATTATTTATGATAAAAAAATAATGATAATAATAATGATAATATTTACAGTACTATTTTGATAGGTGTCTCTCGCATTGTCCCACAACAATATTAAAATGGTGTAGATTAAAGTACAGTGCATTATAATAATTGTTTATTTTATTTAGTGTCCATTTCATTCAACATATTTAATATTGACAGCAGCCAAATTATTTGACAAATAAAAAAAAAAACATTGCCACAGAAAGTAACACAATAGTCACTTTTCCTGGTAAGTAGTTACTTTTATAATGAAGTAACTCAATTACTAATTCAATAACTATTTGTTAGAAGTAACTAGTAACTGTAACTAATTACTTTTTTAAAGTAAGATTCCCAAGTTATCGTTACAAATACTTTTACACAGATGATAATTATTCACACTTTGGTTCATTATTCCTGTGAAACACAACCGCAATAATTCTGCAGACACTAGCTGTTCACAGAAAAAAAAAAAAAGCTCTGGCTTCCTCCAACGCTGCGGCGCTGGAGCCTTTAAATCTGGTGTAATCCAGTTTCACTGGAGCAAGTTGTGATGGCTGAGATCCATCGACTTCATCAGCAGCCGCAAAGAATAATTCAGCCATTGGAAATTTTTCAAAACTGCCGCTTCGCAACACAAAAAGTTTCTAGAGTCACAATTAGATATGGAAGTCATCACTACAAAATACAAAAACAAAAAACTGTCAAACCTGGCCGACGTTCAGCCGAACAGCTGTTCATTTCTGAACTCTCAATGGAGAAAAAAATCTGGAGATTTGTTCCAAAAATACTCAAGCAACGGAGAATATAAATGTCACAGAATTGACATCTTGGTTCAATACGTCAGGCTCGCTCCATATTTCCTCCGTCGTAATTGTGCGGAGGACGAGCTTTTTATGAGACTCCTCCGAGTGGCTGATAAAGGGCAAATGGATCATCAGAACAATGGAGATGTGCACACAAAGCGACCAGAGATTAGTTGGGGTAATGATTATGATGGTGGCAAGATGGTTCTGGACGGGAAAGTTTGTTTTAAAGCCATGAATAAGTGCAAGGCAACAATCCTCAACATTATCAGCTCACTGGCACACAACAGCCCGGCTCCTTATCAGAGCTCCACCAACAGCCCAAACATCCCACTTACACAAACCCGCCGGCAGCGAGGGAACGCAAGACGCAACGTGGGTTGGATCCAACAAAGTTCGGCCTGAAAAAAAGAATAATAAATGCACTCTTTTACCCAAATTCTGGCCTGACGACAGAAGAAGTTTTGGATGGAACAGTCATGTCGCTCTCACTCCCGAATTGTCCTGACTACGTCGACTTGTTATTTCTTTTAGCTTCTGCAAATATGGTTCAGCTTAATGGGTCACGCAAGGACACAGAATAGCCCAAGTTATGAATACTGCATGCGAGAATCCTTGATTGCTCAAAGCCAGCCATTATCCTCCACCGCTGTTGTGATGATAAAATAGGCCGCGATTATGAATTACGGAGTGTTTTCTCGAATCTGACGAGAACTACGCTGAATTTTGATGTGTTGCTGAAATACATCGCCTTCGGAGAAGAGTCTACGGTTTGTAATAAAACAGTAAGCCACATATTTTGGTTTCATATTGATCGAGGCATGTTGGGGGAATTGATTTGCTTCAGGGTATTAGAGAAGTTTTAATGACTGCAGAGATAAAGCAGCAACAACAGTTCCTCGTATTAAAACACATAGATCATTTCTAGAGCCGCACGATAACAGCAAAAACCACAACCACGATGCTCTTTATCAAATTGTTCATCAGGATAAACCCTCGCAGTTTTTCTTTCAGTTAAGAACTTTAAAGCGCATTAATAGTTTTTTCGCAGCAAAATAAAATGTATAAATCATGACGTCAACCTGGAAACAATAAGTTACTTTGATTTTATTGTACTTAAGAATTATACAATTCAGATTAAACTGGAATAGAAATTAATTACTTAAAAAGTAAACATTTTCTGTTGCTTATTACGTCATTATAGATATGACACCACAGCACCAATCACGTGACCACATCGCTTAACAAAGACATGAACAATACAATGTGTAACCTGGTTCTGAAAATTATATGTTTAAAACACGATGTGTAAATGTTGCGTGGTTTATAAAGTGTAAACACAGTAATGGCAGAAATTAAATATCATTAACGTATTAGTAGGTAGGTAATATTCTGTCATCTTTATCAACTTGCACAAAAATAGATAAAACAGGTTTTGGATGCATGAGCAAGACTCAAACTCATGCGCACGGACAGTTGAAGGAGATGAGACTGCAATGAGTGTTTATGTCCTAAAACTCCTTGGAAATAATGAGTGTTGATCAAAGTCAACTTTGTCGATTTCCTTATCACACAGAGTTGACTTCCAGCAAGAGGATTTGTGATAACAACAGCATATCACACATCAGTGAGTATTACTACTAAGCACAGTTGGAGCTGGAGCTAATCACGACAACTCTGGCTTTTAAGGCGTGACACTCCCTGTCGCAGAATTTGTGGCAACTAATCACAGAGCGATACACACTGAAACATACATTTACACTTTCACTCACCAATGAGCATTTCGCCCGACTCCACTTCTCCTGATGAAATTATTTTTGACTGTGGGAGTAAACTGGAGACCGAGAGAAAACCCACGCCAGCAGTGAGAGAGCATGCAAACAGAAAGAGCCTAACTAGTCTCCAACGGGTTCTTTCTGCTGTAAGGAGACCGCTACCTGACTTGATGCAGAGATTGCGTAGCAAATTCTAAAAAGCATCTCCATCATCTGACCTAAGATTTACAGGCAAAAAATGAAATTCTGTGAAACAAAAAACATAGATGCAAAAACTGAAGTTCAAAGCAAGCCTCTGACGTAAATGACCCTGCACGCTCCGATTTCCACTCTGCCATGGGTGAAGCAACTTTCCTCCAACACTTCACGCCATATAGTCCAGAAAAAGGAACAATCCCTGAGGCAATGTCCTTTCAAACCTGATACGAAGCAAACCACTGTCTTTTCCCCCACAAAAAAGACCACCTGCCACTGAGAATAAAGACAACGACATTTAACAATACAATGTGTTTTAATAAATGAGTAAATACTGATAAGATTAATGTCACATAATAAAAAAAGATAAACCATTGCCATTAAGAAAAAAGACAGAGAGGCTTTGCTGGTCTTCATGGTCACAAATAGATTAATATGAATGAATTCGGTTCAGATAATGCCAGATAAAATCTGCTAACAAAGATGGAAGTAAATCCTTAACTTGGTCCTAATTTCATGGTTTGCATGCATGCCAAAAAATTGGGGGTTATATAGCTTTATCATAGAATTTAACTTGTGTATTTTGTATATACTTACAACAAAAAAGTGAAATGCCTCTAATTTTCCATCAGCGTCACTTAATTTTTTTCCCCTCACAGACACAAAAAAATGCTGATAATTAATGCTGATAAACTATTTCCTTGAGTATCAAAAGAAATCAGACTGCATTGTGAAGTTTAAAATGTTATAATTGCATCATGAGAAATGGAGCTGCCTGTTTTAAATATATCTTTCTATCTTTTTATTTTTGTGTTTTGCATCTCTTCAAAACAATAATTACTCTTTTCTGTGAAAAATAATAAATTAGATTATTTGAGTACAAAAATAGTGTCATAACAGAAAAATAATTTTGATTTGAGTGCATTAGATATAAATGTATCATCCACTTTTTATTTTAAATAAAAGCAACTGTAGCATTCAGAGTAGCAACGGAAAGCTAATAGCAAATAGCGTAATGAGGCCCAGGGTTAGCGCACTTGCTATGATTGTTTGAAAGATACTTTATCAGACACTCAACAATCTAGTTGCTATCAGTGTAATTGACTGCTGCTTCTAAAAGTCAATCTAATTGCTTTTTGGTTATTGTGTTAATAGTTGTGACAGCGGTAAAGGGAAATCCTCCACCCCTGAGAGCGACCCGAGCCTGCAGACGATTCATTTGCCTTCTCACCATAATTAAACGCACCGCGGCTGATAAACTTGCAGATGACTAATGACAAATGTTAAAGTAGGTCAAATCAATTATTTCAACATCCAGCCACCGGAAAAAACAGAGGGAAAAAAATTGCCGTCTCATGAGGCAGCATTAGGAACGTTTTTCACTGCGATGGGAATCCTACGCAGCCACTGAATGCTAATCGCAGATCCAAGCCTGGACAGCTTCGTGTTTTAAGCCCGTCAGCTCCAAGGACAGATGGCAAGAAGATAAAGCAAGGAGATGCTTTCATTCTTCAAAAGATCTTCCCCTTGCAATATACGACAGCACAGCAGCGTTGGAGGGTGTTGGTCAAACTAGACCATTCGTTGGAAACACACTCAACATCGAAACTACTGAAAACGTACAAAGATTAAAAAGAAGAAATACAAAAGACAAAATATATGCAGAATAATCGAATGGTGATAATAATCAGAATACTGTACATAGTAAACTTCGTTAGTTTTAAACTTTTATTTATTTTTTAATTTTAATTTTACTTTTGTAGTAAGAATGTACGTTTGTAGTAAGAGTATTTTTAGAGATATATTTATATATTTATATCATTACAGAAAATAATATTATACCTACTTTCCACTTATTTATACATTTACAAAATAAACAAACGGTAAATTTAAATTTATGAAACACATTTTTACATTCACCAATGTAAATGAAAATGAATGCAAATGCAAATGAAACAATGCATTAGAAACATGCAACAAAAAATGAAAAGGAAAGACGTATTTGTAAAAGATTGCAAGATTGCAAAAAAAAAAAAAATCAGATTTCATTTAATTAAAATATTTGATTTTTTTAGAGCAAAAGATTTGAACCAAAAAAAAAATTGCAGTCCTAAAATAAGTATTTTTAAAACTCGACAGAGTCTTGTGTCAAATGCTATTAATGCTGTTGTAAGTAACGGTCACTTCTTATTCCAACTAATTGAAGGTTAAAAAAAACCCCATCTTCCTACCAATTTGATTTGGGCCAATTTGAACCCATCTTTTGCTAATTTGGTTTAGCAAAATTAATTTACCAATTACCCAACAAAAACATGGAGTTACAAATGTTGAACGCAATCATTGTTCCCTAACGTCATAGTCCTAGATAATCGTTTTGCACATGTCTTGTACATCTTTGAGACAAACCGAGATGGTGAAAAACACTTTAAAAATAAACTACACGCCTTTCGACAATCATTCAGTGAAAACCAGAACCCTCTCAAGATCTGCTGCTACACTCACTAGCAGAACAGCTCTTTACAAACCCAAAGTCACAGAAGCTTGATTTATTATATTTTTTTATAAAGGGCTATAAAGTTCAGAATGTGTTTATAAAGCGCTACTTTTAACTCTACAAAAAGTTGCAAATGAATGTGGCAAACTGCCCCTTACTCCTCCTCCATTCAAACAGCTGATAAGAGCATGCCTTTCACTTCACTCATCTCCTGATAGTGAGTGAATTAAACCCTCGCTGCAGGGAGGCCAGAAGAAGAAGAACCGTCTTTGTGTTCCATTAGCAAGTGTAATTTAGACATTTGCTATTTTGAGGTTTGAGGAGAGAGCATAAGAGGCCATATCATCTGGCAGTGAAGGCCAGTGCTGGTCTGATGGGATCTCTAGATTCTCTACTGCCTGACACAGGTTTTCATAAACAGTGAGCGAGAACTTTTGGAAATGGATCCCATTGAAAAGGCTACTGACGGCCAACCTCAGAACCTAAGAACATTTTGCATATATTCCTTAAATAAGACTTTCAAAGTTGTATTGTACGATGCAGAGGCAGAACGGTGGAGATGAATTGCAGCAGTGAGACTTATTGAGACGCTTGATTTTGGTTTCTTGGACGTTTGGTAGTGGTCACTCTTAGGTACGCACCTCTCGTTTAAATACACACAAACCTCTCAGGTCCAATTTACACACTTAAACAGGAGTGCAGAAGGGAAACCGATTAGTGTGAAAATTATCAAACATAAATTTATAACTAACAAACAAAAATGCTTCAAATTTTCATTTAGTTTATTTATTTTTCGCTTGCAATCTTCACATTTTTTTTCAGTTTCTGATATCTTTGTGCACTTCCTAATTTTGCGATCTGTATGTCATCTTTTTCACAAGTACCAGGTGATTGTACCACAGTTGACTAGGAAGTATGGGACGAGTTCAGTGAATGTACAATGTGTCATTCACAAATTCTTTTTTAATTAGTAAACAATAAACAGTAAGAAAAGTGTTATATTGGCCGCCCCACGTGAAACTATTCAAAAGTTGAAATGTAAAAATCTGAAACGCACAAAAAAATTTTGAAAAAAAAAAAAAACAATAAACAAATTTAGAACGAAAATGTAAAGATAAAAAAACTAAAAGTAAGTGTGAAGCATTTTTGTTAATTTCTTAGAAATGTACATTTGATATACGTACTACAAACGAATCTGATATCATAGTGTAGCATATAATAGACTGAGGAAAAAAGGACCTTAGTGTGTGAGAACTTTAATTGTGGACACTATCATGAGAACAAAATCACAAATACATCCAGGTTACAAAAAATAAGAAAAAAAATTTAGATTTTCGGTTTTCTTTTTTTTTATTATCACATCTATAATATGCTTACTGGGCAGTCACACCAAAAATAAGCAAGGGCTTCCAAATTCGGCATCCTGCCACTAACAATGTACAAATAATGGGGAATGCTCAGACAAAGACCAAATACCTGTTCTATAAGGCTTTTAAAAGTTTCAAGGCCTACAGGGCCTCATTTGGAGGACGTTTACAATCCGATTGGTTGCTACTGTATCGCATTAGAGGTCAATATCATAAAGTTGACCTTTTTTCTCCACACTTACGCCATCCACATGATGTAACACTCTTGGCTCACAAAGAACAAAAATCACGTTTTAGATATGACGCTCTTGTTCGTGACTTTCATCACATCCTGCTCCAAACATCACCATAAAAAAAAACTATTTTCAAAACAAATATCAGTTTAAAGCTTCATGACTAAAATGATACCTGTGGAGTTCAAGCTCTGTTTCCCCAAATCAAGAACAGAACCACGAACAGGAACTTTGCATGTTCTCCACGTATTCAAGTGGATTTTGCTTGCTCCAATATCTATAAATATCTCCGTCTCAAATCATTATGAATAGAGAACTCCCAGGTCAACAAATCAAGCACTGAGAAAGACGGAGTTCTGTGCAATTTCATGGAGAAGCGCGATCCCTCTGGGCAGATTACAGCCTGACCGCCGCTTGACGAGCAGGAAGCGTAGCGGCTCATTTCTCAGAGCAACTTTGTGACCATTTTCTATATCCACAGGGCAACAAACTGCCCATTCCAAAAATCTCATCAAGAAGAAGAGCCACAGCAATTACAAGGTCCATGACGTCATGACTTCATAAGACATGTTGAAGTTGTACACCAACTTTTGCTACACAAAATAAATTGATACTGAAATCCAACACTTGCCATTTCAAAATATACTACATGTACTCCAGACTATAAATTGACTGTATATTAGATGTATATTAGAATTGTACATTATTGCCCTAAACTATATAAAAATGGTTAAAAAATAGTAGGTATTTTTCATTATACTGTACATTATTTCCCTAAACGATATATAAATCGTTAAATAGTAGGTATTTTTCAGGGCATTTAAGAGAAACAATTAAAACTTATGTTTTTAAATCAAACTTTTGATTTAAGATCAAACTGTAAGGGGAAAATACAGAACAAACAATGGGGAAAAAATTGATTTGATGTCAAACTAAAACATGATTTCCATTTGTTTCTAAACGAAGCATGTTTTTCAAGGTTTTGCGTTATTAAGTCACACATTTAATTTAATGTTTTTAATACAATATATCAATATTAATATCATTTACTTGAAAGTCTATTGTCTGTATATACACTTTATATAGATTGTTGGAACAGTTTATATTTATTAACAGCTGTATGCACTTTTATGTATTCATTTAAAACAAATATTTTTACACCGTTAATAAAAATGTTTAAATGGAATTTGGAGTCAAAAGCTTAACAAATTAATTTTGTTTTCTATCTTTTATCATTGTTTATGCTTTCATGGAAGAAAAAAAAAAGCTTTTCTTAGTTTTTGGCTACAGTGCAACTTGCAACTACAGACATTGAGGGTTTTTTTTTTTTTTTTTAACTGTAATTCCCATCAGTTCAACACTAAAAAATCAAACTTTATTTAACTGATTCTCTCTGATTTGAATATTGTTTGTGTTATTAAATTATTCAACTCTAAAAAAAAATACAAGAAAAAGTTTTTTCTTGTTTTTCTGAAGCTGAACTCCTGCCTGAAGGTTTAATATCTGCCCGTAGACAAGGAAGTCCACAAACTCTTCAAGGACATTCTCGAAAAGGAAACTGAGGCAATCTCCTCTCCTGGCATCCATGCAAATGCACAAACAGACTCGAACATGCATATCTGATTTAATCAGCCAGACACCTAATGACGGCTCAGATTAAACTGCCATTAGATATTAAGTCACCAGTGACAAAGTGATAACACGTCTGAGCATTGTGATAAAAACTTCCATTCACAAAACGAACACGCTCGACCTGTTTCAACATTCCAGCTCAAGCAGTCCAATTTTTAAAGTGGCTTCTCATGAATACTTCAGACTTTTCTCAAAAACGTCACAGAACAATGGCACAAGAAAAGCAGAGCGCTCTAGAAATGATCGCAAGAATCGAGAAGCCTGTAGGTCTAATTCTACGAAGCGTCTTCAGCGACGGCATCTGCTGTTTGAGACGATCGGTCGAGCTCAGCTGGAGCAAACAGATGCTCCAATACTTCCTTTTTCAGGCAAAATGTATTTCAGATGTCAGGATGATGATCACCAGGGTTCGGGAAACGAAGTTAATCAGCTAAAACCGTTAACAAGATGGATGAAGGGTGGAAGGAGGACATTTTACCTTCATCCTCAACACAGTTGCCCCGCATGAAAGCTTTCCATGTGTCAGCAAAAACAAAGCTGCGGAAGTTCTTGGAGCGCTTGAAGATCCAAGGAGGTCACCGTCAAAACGTGCTGGAGAAAAGCATGTCAAGATGTCGCTTTGCATAATTAATGCACGGACACCATTATGCCGCCTCAAAGATGTAATGTAAGGTGATGCTCTGCTTTATGTTCCGGGCACGGGCTACAAGCTTATGTAACCTTCAGGCCGGAGAACTTCCTCTTTTGCTTATTTTTCTGGTCCGGAGAAGAGACAGGCCTCTGTTTTTGGGTCAGAAGATGTGACTGATCCTTCCAGGCTGCTTTTCCTATCAAGCAAGCCTGATATTATCACAATTATTCAGCTCATTGCTGAATGTTTTATTCATTCCGTCAGGAGTCAGATGATTTAAACTTTTAAAGAATTCTAGAAGATGAACGTATTGAAAGAGTCTGAACTGTGGCATCCTTTGAATATGAAAATCCAGGTCGCAATTGAATAACAGAACTAATTAAAATCAGTGAAGGTTAACCAAACTGAAATAATTATGAAAGAAATAATCCAAGACACTTATAAAGAACGCAATTGTAGGAAACGAGAGCGTGTAACGTGACGGAAAGAGCCGCACTCGGTGATTATTTCTCAGCGGGATCTTAAGTAATTACAGCGTTTATGAATGTTAGTCACTGATTTACACATTTGGTTGATGTTCTGTATTTAATTCCAAACACCTAAACCAGTGTTTGTAGTATAGTATGGAGAAACAACCTAAAATAACAAATAACCACCAAAATAATTTTTTGCAAAAAAAAAATAAATAAATAATAATAAATATATATAGATTTTTTTTTTTGTTGGTCATTGGTGGTGTTACAAGTAAAACAATGCGAATTTGATTTTTTTATACAATAAATACGGATGCATGTACTATACCATTTTGCAACTGAATTTAAAAAAAGTGTGTGTGTGTGTGTGGGTGTGTGTGGGTGGGTGTGTGTGTGTTTGTGCCTGTGTACACATCGGTAGCATGTTACAGTAACAAGTACACCTTATTTAGCATTAACCAGGTGTGACTTTAGGCTCTTCTTGGGTTTTCTCCAACATTGATTAATACTTAATAAACCATAAACAGTTTTCACTTTTGAAGAGGCCCCAGAAAAACCTTACTAGCTAACTATACCAACTATTAACAAGTTTTAACAACTTTTCATGACTTACAGTATAAGTTATACCTATTTCCATGCGTTAAGTATAAATTAAAAATGAATAACCATCTTATTCATGATAAATGCTCAATAGATAGATGTGCTTTATTGATATGTTACTAAGTAACGAGTATTGGTCATGCCTACTAGATTAATAAGTTGTTGATAATGAATACAGTTCTTTTTCATAGATACGGTAGTTGATAAGATGTAGTTAATATTAAGTGCTACCAACACATCAAATGAAAAACGAGCAAGTAAAAAAACGACATTCACTCAAACTTCTCGAGTAAAAAACTAAACATCCCAGCAACCTTCAGCGGCAAGGTTAACAAGAAGCAGTTCAATTAACCGAGATAACCATCCTGCTTAAGTCGCCGTGCTGAGAGGCACATTAGTATGTGCCAGGTACAAGCACTGCCGGCACTTACTCTTCATCTTCTCATGGTACTGTTTTTTTTTAAAGCAGGGCCTAGGGACAAGCAATATGGCCAGTTCTGCTTTGATAAGCACAGAAGCGTTATGCAGCTTCTCTGATGAACACGAGTGTGTTAAGGCACACAGAGCTCCTGGAGGGTCTCAGCATGGGACAGGCCTCTGAAGTCCAGCTTCATCTGAATACCATTAGATAAGCAGCTGTTCCTTCTCACAACGCAACAGTTGCTTGGGCTCTTTACACCGTCTGCAATCTGCTGACCTCCACTTCTCTGTAACCGTTGAGCTTCTGTTTAAGACCACCTAATTAGTGGTCCTGTCATAGAGAAATGGCATTCCACGCTAAACTGTGCTTATATTGTAGTGTATATATTATATACAGTATATATAAATGCAGAGAAATATCTATGTACATTTATGGGAATGTAAATAAAAAAGGACATACCACAATTTCACAATGGTCAAAATTTCCATTTCATAAAGTTAAATAAAATTCCAAGATGCAAAAACTTGCAATTGATAAAAAATGCATTTAATTTCTGTATTTATCAGGCTCTTATATAACAAACAAGAGACATTTTGAGCTAGACGTGTGCGTGTGTGTGTGTGTGTGTGTACGTGTTTCTGCATTTAAAACATATTTGAAAGAAAAACATTTTATTTTGCGCTTACATTTGAGTTTACATTTTAAAAACAAGTATTTGGTCCATAATAAATTAAGAATGCTTAACTAAATACATTTTGTTACAAAAATGAAGCAAAAACTCTTGATTGACTGTGTAAAGAAATGTATTTTCAGTCAACGTTTTTCAAGTGGTCAATGTGCAATTCATAATTAGGAAAAACTGTGTGTGCAAACAAGTACACTGTGGAAAATGTTTAATATGTGAAATATATATTTATTTACATATTTAATTATTTTAATTAATACTTTTATTGTAAGTAAAATACAAGTCTTAGTTGTTTTTCTTTTATGTGTATTTCTGATTCCCTTATGGTCCCATTTGTCGGATGAATAAAGATTTAATCCATCAAAAATCCATCTAAATATCTAATTTTCCAATTCCTAAACAGAATAATGTTAAATATTCAAAAACCAGTGGAAACTTCAAAATTTTCATATGTTGGCTGTCAGTATTGTCAACTCTATATTGCTCATCCTCGGATTCAGATGATCTTGATCATCAAGGACATGATTCCAACTCAACCTGAGACGAGAAACAGGCTTCAGAGGCTGAGTTTTCTTATTAGAGAGAATCTCTGTCAGTAACATCGAGTTAACGGAATCCGTCGTCTGCCCTTTTACTTGCCTGTCTGTTTCACTCTTTCTTTCTCACTAGTTCTGTGGCAGGACCTGAATCCTAAATTAGTGGTGGAGTCACACTCCAGACTGACATGGGAGATCTCCAGGTCCACCATACTGGAGAACTAGAACATCAGCTCTGTCGCCAGAGGGGAGCGTCTGTGGAGATGCTGAACCGTGGCTTGACAGTAAATGAAAAATAACCACAGGCGATGGAAGCCATCACTGTCCGGATGCTCCCGCCGAGGCATTGTGGCGCACAATCTGGAGCCTGCAATAACTGTCACGGCTTAAGCCAAACCTCACCAAGTCCATGTTTAACCTGCAGGTGATGATTAAAATGTTCATTAACAGGTGATTGTGAACCCCTTGATGAAGACCACCTGGCCCATGCTTCACAGCTCAACACCCCTTCTTAATAAAACATCTTATTAAAGACCAAGGGATTCTATTAGTCAAAGCAAACACAATATTCACCCAGCTACATCTCACGACTCACAACAAAACCATTTTAACTGCAGACGGAGATGAGTAAACACAATATAGCGTGCGGCGGATTTCAAACACAGGATTATTAACGCTTTTCAGACGGCCGTGGTGAATAACGGTCTTCACGAACTCATTAATGACCGTGAGCGCACAGAGAAGGAAGCCTGACACGTTTATTCATTTATAGCTAGCGTCTTGATCCACTTCCTGAACAAAGATTCGTTTAGTCTGTCAGGCCTCCAACAAATGGATGCATTACGATGAAGTGTTAAGTCAATCAGAAAGTCGAAAATGCTGGCATTTCTTGGAAGCATCTGAGCGCATTTGGGTGGAATCATGTGGCGGCGCAGTGGGTAGCGCTCGCCTCACAGCAAGAAGGTTCCGATTGTGACTCGGGGTGTGAGTTCGAGGCCGGTCGGGGACTTTCTGTGTGGAGTTTGCATGTTCTCCCCGTGTTTGCGTGGGTTTCCTCCGGGTGCTCCGGTTTCTCCCACAATTAAAAAAAAAACGTGTTTCAGGTTAATCTGGCTGTGTGTGTGTGTGAGCGTGTGTGGTGTGTATGCCCGGATCATAGTGGACGCTGCCGTCAATTGGCTGCCGCTGATCTCCCGGGCAATTGGTGGAATACCAATGCGTGTGAATGTTGTGTGTACTCCTGTAAGGTGTCCTTGAGGGTCTAAAATTGAATGTATTATTATTATTATTATTATTATTATTATTATTATTATCATGGTCTTGTTGAAAAAGGACTTAAAAAGAAAAAAAAAGCAGAACTTAAGAAAGTCAGTGAATTCCAGAAACATCTTTGTTATTTTTATTTTACGTATTGTGTTTAAATGTTAAATGAAAGTTAGTAACCCATGCCATAGTAATTCTTTAGTTTAATGCCAAACAAGTCAAAAATAATATTTTGTATAATCGTAAAAATTACTGAAACATGTTAAACAAAAAAACAAGTATCATTAGAAATAACAATAATACAAGTGTTGTTTTTAAAATAAGATAACCACATGTAAGTAACTTCAATTACAAATCTAGTAGCTTGTACAAATTAATTGTTACAGAAATTACAGTAAATAAAAACATACAAAATACAGTATGTAGTGCAGTCTCTCTGTACTGTAGAACTAGACAAACATGAAAACTGAAAGCCGAATCTCTCAAACAGACGAATGGTTTTGTTTCTCTCACTTTGACCAATTTTTCTGAAAAAAAGTCTTAAAAAAACAAAAAAATTCTCCTTGCCTTCCAAGCAAACAAACACTACTTTAAATGTCAAATAAAAACGGCAATCCAATACCCTACTTTAAATAAAGCATGCCGTTTATGTAATTGCACGCTCTAATTCGACTCCAGTGCCATTTTACGTTGACATGGAGTTTTCAAACTGCGTCACGATCGCATCTGATCTCGCATCATTAGAGGAACATTTTCAAAAGAACTCATATTGTGAGCGGCGGTCTGACAGTACATGGAAATTGCTGGTATTGTGCATCTGTATGTCAATTTGACATGCCCCAACAACAAAGGCAGAGTACAGTACGGCACATCATTAACCCAGATAACGTCAAAAAGGTAGGAATCATCTCAGCCACTGAGCTGCACTAAGCCACGCTGCGTCTCCCGCCAATTTAAGTGACCAAAAAGGCGCCAGTGTGTCCCACACTAATGCTTTTTAACAGCACACAAAAGACTTTGTAAAGTTAGAATGCCAGATTAGAATTAGAATGACTGGCACCAGTGAGACGGATCTCAACAATTTTATTTCAGGCTTATTTCCCACTGAGAGTTTTTGTTTGTTGTCATTTTCCTATATGTTGTCGCCTAATGTTTGCTCACTACTCAGTCAAAGTGGTGTAAAATACTTGAGTAAATACTTTGTAACTTTATTTGTGAATTTCTGAACTAGTACTGAAAATCATGTGAACATTTAGCAGTGTTGGCTTCATTTTCAAGGAAAAAGGGGCTAGAATAATTTCCAAGAGACTGAAAGGTTAATCACAGCAGTGAGTTTTATTTGACTACTTTTTTGTTTGTGCCTTTTTTGCACATTTGAGTTTAAAACCGACTTTTTGTTGCTTTTTTCCATCTATTTTGTTCTGCCATTTTGAAACATTGAGGTGTTAAGATTCATTTCTATATTAGGAAAGAAAACTCATTATTAGGTTTCTTGTTTTCATTTTTTTAGCCTAAATACAGAACAAGCAAAATACTTAAGTTATTTTACATTGGAGACTTATACTCAAATATGATTTTCAAGTACTCTTCGATTCATAGTAAATGTAATAGCCAAAGTAAAATTTTTCACTTCATTTACATCTGCTTTTTAAGCAAACTGAACTTGATTTAGTGGGCGAACAAATGCATGTTGTGATCTAAAAGAAAAAATAAAGTGTTTTTTCTCTCCTCAACAGTCAAAGAAGCCAATCAAGCAAAACATGCGGCAAACACAGCATGACATGTTTGTAGAAAAATCTATAAAAAATAATGCATCCACTTGGGCTTTCTCTGAAGCTCGCTCTCCACATTCGTTCAGTGTTAGAAAGAGCCAGGAATAGATGAATGGAGAGGAGTGTTTGCAAAAGTGCATTAAAGAGATGCAAAGTGGTGTTTTAGAGGAACTCCATCGTGGCCCTCAAACAAGTTCAATTTATTAAAGCGCTGAGATTGCTTTTCCCACACAGTATCTATAGTCCCAGCACAATCAAGCAAATGACTTCGATCTGATCAGATCTCTTAATGAATCGATGTGGAGATAATCGAGTTGCCCATCATATCACAAGGAAGATAAAAAACACAGGACGGAAGCTGAGAGAGGAACGTCGTGCCGTTCTTCACACTCAGACAACAGATTGCAGAAGAAATTGCAAGTCAATGATGAAATAAAGAACTTTTGGTCTTGTTTTTGTTTTAAACCCTGCGGCTGTTTGAAACGTCTGATGATGTCATGCACGACTATAAGTTTTTTTATGGAAAAAATATAATTGCCCGCCGTCTCCTCACAGTGTTTTTCATTACCGTGTCTGGCTTAGATAAGGAACGGGTATCGCAGCAGCATCTGAACACTGAACATCTCAAAGATGAAAGTTGATTTCATTTAATAACTCCTTCAACAAAGAGTTAGACACCTGAAGAAAGAGGATCTTGAATAAAACATTACCATCACTGCCTTCTCTTTTCAGCATCTGCACCGCACCGACGTACTTCTTGAGCTGGACCTTTAGAACTTCATTCTCTCTGCAAAAGAAACGACAAAAGTCAATTACTAATTTAGCAACGTATCATTAAACATGAGACACGTTTCACAATCCGGATTGTAACCTCGCAGGAGCACGTTTGCCACATCATTGGAATTTTTTAAAAATGAGGTGGGAGATGATGTCATTGTCACCCAAACAGTGCCTACGTTTAAAGTGCAAATGTATGCCCGGCCTATACGGGGGCTGCCCACTGCGAGCCCGCCAGCTGAATGCAATTCCGAGAGCTGTTTAATAAGGCTATTCAGCGGACGGAGATGAGCAGACGCACGCTTACAAGGACGCTTACTGCTGGTTTGGGGGAAATCAATCAGAATCCATCCAGACTGTGTTACTGTGAAAAACACTCACTCCCGCTCCTCCAGGAAGCCTTTTGTACCCGCTCATCACTGCCCATTTCATCCCCTTCAGTAAGCAGAGAGAATGAAGGAGATCCAAAGGTGTCTGGGAGACTCTCGGAGGAGGAGACTGGGTCGTTTTTCGCAGCGGCGAGCGGCGCACGAATCCACAGCGATTTAATTAAAGTTAATAAGTGACAGCTTCTCTGCGGGGAAGACTCAGCAAGTCAGGTGTGCCACATTGATCTTTTCCACTGCTCCTGCCAAGCCAGACGCAGCAGGCACACATGCCTGAAGATTCACATTACCAAACTAACACCTACTTGAAGAAGAGTGCGAGATCTCGATGGAGAGTGTGTTCAAGATTCTAAGCGTATATGGTTTTAAAAATGTGTACAGTCTGGTCCTAGACGTTACATTTGAGGACAGATGTACGAACTCATGCTGCTCAAATTAACGCATTTCTGATGACTTTCACGGTTTGTCAACAGACGTAATAGTCTAGATTTTTTCCTTATGTTTTCCTTAATTTATCTATCTATCTACTGTAAAAAAAAAAATAGCAAGAAAATCGGTAAAAAAAAGTCGGTAAAAAAATTTGAATATCATCAAAAAGTTTTTTTTACTAATATAATTTCATTGTAGATAACATTAATTCATTCATCACAAACAGACGGATTTGTATACTTCAAAAGTAGGCCATTATAAATCAACCAAATGTAACAAAAAAAAATGTCAAAAGAAAAAAATTGTGTTTTGTTCATATTCAAACGAATGTTAGAATATTACTTAATATAACCAATACAGAAAAATATTGTATCAATCAAGAGAGTTAGTCTAGAACTAGGCCAAAATTATAAACTTTAAAGCATTCAATACGTTTCCAGACTCCTTTTGTCTGAATTACTGCAGAAAAGCGTTGATCAGTCTGAGAGCCCTTCAGCTCTCTGTTTTCTGGTGTATTGCATCTTCAACTCCTTCTGCACGGTGCCCTGAAGATTATCTATGTGTTTACTGAGTTTGCTGACCAATGAATAACAGTGATGCCTAAAGAAAGCTTTAGCAGAGGAGCCACGTCCTGTTGCATCTCCATGAAGTACGTGAGCAGCAGGAACCATTAATGTCTTGGTGTTTGGTTGTGTTGACCTTAAAACACAGCGGACTAACACCAGCAGATGGCTTGGAGGACAAAACCAGTGTGGAATACCAAGTGTGGGAAGTTTACACTGGACCAAGCATCATGGATTCCTCCAAACTCTGGGACTCTTGATTTCCAAAGAAAATGGAGACGCCATTTATCGGGTTACTGACTATCTGCCTTTTGTTTTAAGATTGACCAGCACCTATATATGATTGGCAAGTTATAAATTATAACTAAAAGCTTTTTAGATTTCACATATTTTTCCAGAAACAAAACCAATATCTTTCCCTTGCGAACAAGATTGGCGAATTCTAATCATTCTAAAAAATGAATATTTCACACCAGAAGCTCTTGACAAAGTGTTACCTAGTTTTTTACAGCGAAATCATAGAAGCATGATTACAAATGGGAAAACAAAATTGAATTCAAAGGTTACCAACCGCCACAAAAAGACAGAAAAGATGTTAAAGAAATAGGTCAAATATGTTCAAAACTGAGACATGAGCAAAGGACTGGGGGATAATTTCATAATTATAATATATAAGATTATAATATATTTTAGGCTATATTGAGAGTTTAATCAGTGCTGGATGACGTTTACGTACTATTTCTAGGAAACTTGCAGACCTCACGTGGAATGCCGTGTGGATTGGTTTCTATTTTGTCATTTACACCCCAAGAGTCTAGTAAGATGAGGGCCACAGACACGGTCACTCAACCTCAGTAGTCAGGAGAGATTTTGGTTTTTGCACCATGACATAAAACAGGGCGACACACACTGCAAACGGTCCAGACCACTTCTGCCATCTGGAGCAGAACCAGCTTCATCATGTAAAACAATGTCGTTCTTTAGAACACGAAGATGCACTTTCAGTCAAAGCCTGAAACAATGTTACATCATATCACAGCTATTATTTCTTTTAAATACGTTTTATATCAATTCAATTTCAATTGGAGAAGACTCTACCTGAAAACTTTATGGCGATGTTTTTGTCAAGTTAATAATTAAAAAAAGGAATAAGTCATAAGTATCAATACTGACTGATACTGATTTTAGCATTTTATCATATCGTCCAGACCTAAAACATAAAATATTTTAATGTATAATTATCTGAAAATGACAAAGTTCTCTTTTTAATCCAATTTTACTTTAGAAATATACTACTGTATACCATTTATTAAAATACATTTTTTGTCACAGAAATCACACTGTAAGACATAAAATTCCCCAGATTAAACTTTTAAAGAATGAAGAAAAATGACTGCCAAACTTCAACCAAATATTTTTAACCCAACAACAGAGCACAAATCCCCATAAGGCCACACACAAGTGTGTTTGCATGCTGGTCAGAAGTTGCAACTTTAATGGAGAATTGCAGGCAGTGAACGGTCGACTACACACGCCAGCTCGACTCGGCCGACAAACACTATCTGCTGAGTAAACAGGGAATAAAACAACACTGTTGGACCCATATCTGAAACGACTTGTGTGTCAGTGCGCCTAAACAGGCTGATGGGAGGCGATGGCATGGTGCAGATGTCAACAGCATGATACCCACTGCGGTTTCTCGCCATCATCCTGTCTTTGACACAACGCCGTCCTGACAAGCCTGCGCTCTTGGCCACTGTCCTACCGCGCCAAATTAATTTCTTCATTCACTCCTCACGTAATCCCCCGAGGAACCAATGCATTAGAGCTGATGAGATGCTCGCAACAGCAAAAATGTCTACTTGGATCATCCACGAGCACCTTGAAAAGACAAAAGCGGCGGCAGCTCAAATCCGCTCTGTAATGTATTCTTCCGTCTGTCCCTTCGAACCCGGACGTGAGGGCGTGGGAGAACTTTAAGCTGGCAGAAGTGTGAGTGTGGAAGTGTTGGGTTTCCTACTTCAGAAGCGCTGCCCACTGAGCCAGGCTAAATCAATGAAGATAAGCCCATGAGCACGGCTCACAGGTACTTCCTCCCCGAGCTCTGCGGTACACAGCACTTCCACCTTATTTTTAGTCTCTATTGACTGGAAAAGATTAGAATCAGACAAACCGACTCAACTCCCATCCTTTACCGTTTGCTAGAATCCGAGACAGCAAAAGTTCCTTTCCGGAATAGCGCTATAGTGGATGGAAGCAATTTATTTTGAGCGGAACGCCAAAGCTTGGTGATTTGATTCATGGGGCTAATAAAAAAAATTCTCCAGTAGATAGACAGCCACCTCAATGAAGCTTTATAAACCAGAGTTTTATTAGGAAAAAATATGTCTTAGGAAACATCTTAGGAGAAACGTCTTAGAAGAAGTGAATTAAAAACAGAGTTAGTAGACCCGGTTTATCGTTGATCAGATTTTGAGGTTTCACTTTACCGATGATTTTAATAATGCAAGGTTGCCGCTTTATATTAAAAGTCCTCAGGTTTCTTCCTGTTCTTAGCTCTACATCAGTTTCTCTTCATCCTCTCACTGATGCTATAGAACAGTGGTTCCCAACAAGTGTGCCGCAGCACTAAGGGGTGCCGTGAGATCTTTTGAGGGTGCCGCCAAAATTTCGGGGGAAAAATTTTTTTTTTATTAAGGCAGAATCAGTGTAAACAGTATTCTCATATCATCTAGGACAAGGTATAAGGTGTTGTTGCATGCAAACTCTCGAAATGAAACAAATAAATAAATAATAATAATAAAGCTACGAAGATTTTAAATATCTCTTTCCTTATAAGGGTGCCGGGAACTTTTGAAAGGCTTTCCAAGGGTGCCTCAAACTAGAAAAGGTTGGGAACCACTGCTATATAAAATGGGTTTTTCTGCAAAAAAGCATCCAACTTACAAGTCATAAAATACTTTAAATCTGTGTCTTAGTTTTAATTTAGACATAGTTAGAGTTATTATAAATAGCATGGAAATGCTAAGACGGCCAAGTTATCAAAAAAAAAAAAAAAACAACTAAACTAAAATAATGAATTGATAAAATTACCTGGTTAAATAAAGGTTGCTATTATTGAGATCATTAACATATACAAAATCATTACACAGAATACTGATAAAAATTAATTTAACAGTATTTTGTTAGTCAGAGCAAAACACAGACTGTACCTGTATTTTGGAAATGTATTTCTCACAAGAAGTTTTGAAATCCAAATTCCATGATCATCAGGCGTGACTTCATTAACTCAAACATAATGACATTAAAAAGACGTAGAACGTAGAATTTTCTAAATTTTAAGGCCCTTCGTGATTTGATTTCAGTGGCGTCATGTTTGACAATTAAAAAAATAAAAACTGATGTTTTATTATTTTGTAACAAAACTACTGAATACACAACATTATTGTTGCTTTTGGGACAAAACATCGAGCTAACAACTAAACTTGAATCAATTCATAAGATTCTCCTCTAAATTACCTTACGAGAGCTTGAACTTTGACAGCATGTCTTTCCTCGAGTTCACAGAGCTTCTTGTTCAAGCAGTCCATCTCCTGCCGGAGCCCAGCGGAGTGCTCCATCTCTCCATCCAGAAGACTGCGCAGAGACCTGAACCAACAGCAGAACGCAGACAAACCTCAGCCCATTTTTATTAGCTTCAGCCACAAGAAGGCCACATGAGCTTCACTTTGCTTAACAATATTGACTATGCGAAGCGTGGAACTATTCAGGGAAAAAGTCAGATTGTTAAAGGAATATACATTTTCTTAACATTCAATTACAATTTAAACAATGAATCATTGTGCTAGCAGAATAAAGTTAAGAACAATCACAAAGGTCAGAAGGTATCCGTAATGCTGAATAAAAACCAATAAAGGGTTTAAAAAAAACAAACTTCTTACATGTTCTGTTCTGTCAGCTCATCTTTGCGGTTCATCATGGCCACAATGGCTTGCCGCAGTTCAGCTGAGAAGAGAAATCGATGTTACACAAACCAACATCTACTCAAAACGAACGATAACTTATGACTTCTGCAAAGTCGAGAAACACACGGTATTTCTTAAGGCGGGCTTAAATCTTTCATTAAGGGTTTCTGTTCCAAGTGGCTGACATTTTCAGCTTGTAGAGCTAATAAAGAACTGTGTGAGGATTAAAATACCAGTCAGACTTTAATATCTTTTAAGTGAAAGTGGTGTGAAAGGGTAAAGGAGTCTGTGAATTATCCAAATGAAAAGCTTTGCCAGGTTCCGTTCGAGCCCAGACGTTGGTGGCCAGCGGACAGGGAAGGAGGTTTCTTTGCTGTCTTTGTGCAGGACAACCCGGCTCTGGATAAAGCAGATAACCTCAACAACTTGGCTCCAAAAGACTAAATCTGAACACTCCTATCAGTCCATTATCATTTAATGAATCTCTGAGGAACCGCGGGTTCGGACAGAGTCATCCATTTAAACCTGGCTGGCTTGATTCACCTTTAACAAGCTTAAAGTACCTTCAGTACAACAAAGACAAAGGCGGCCATGTTTTTTTCTGCTTTTTGAAGAGCGACTTCAGCGTATCTTTGAACAGAGATGTAGCTCAATTACAGAAGAGAAACGCTTATCAGGCCACCAGAGATCAATTTGGCAGTCAGCGGCATAATCGGAAAATGCTTCAGTGAGCTTATGTGCAATTCCTCTTTTAAAAAAGCAATTTCCAAAAATGGGTTGTGATTGCGCACTAAAAAATAAATTGGTTTTAAAAAGCTATATTTGGTGTAGGACTGATGATATCCCGTGTAGTGTTGCAGCGGAACAAGAAAATTATTTCTTTCATTTAAGAATTGATTTACGTCCAAGCATTTAAAAAAGAAATATACCGTATATGAATCTGGTTTTATAAATACATTGTAACAATATTTAAAATTATATAAAATGCATCAACTAACAAGATTGTGTGTTCAAATCCCAGACAAAGGAATGAGTTGGTTCATTGTGTAACTAATGTAACACATGTCTCGTAGAATAAATAAAAAATAAAAGCCTTCAAATAAACAAATGCTGGTTAAAACCAGTGGTTTTGGCGCTTCAAAACGTGAAATGCAACTTCACAACATCACAAATATGTTATTTAAAGAGACAAAATCTAATTAGTAAAGAAATCAAACCCCAATAAAACTAATTTCAATTAGAGCATTCTTTGTAATCGTCTGTCTGTCTGTGTGTGTGTGTGTGTGTGTGTGTGTGTGTGTGTGTGTGTGTGTGTGTGTGTGCGTGTGTGTGTGCGTGTGTGTGTGTGTGTGTGTAAAAGCTCCCAAAGATCCAGTGGACCTTCTCACAGCTGAGGACTTGAAAAGTCTAGGGTGGACTTTGAGGAGTAAAGCCCAACAAAACCCACCATGAAGCCGCGTTAAAGCCGTATTTGTTATCCTGATAAAAAGCAGTCGAGCTTTTGTTAGATTTGAACTTCCTACAAATCCCTTTTTAATAAGTGAAAAAGGTGGCACTTCTATGTTCTTTACTGTACTGTATTATCAATGAAAAAAAGCTAACAACTGTGGTCTAGAAATCAGGTACTGGTTCACATTTAAAACAGGCTTTTCATCACTGGCCATTTACAGTCCACTACCAACAGAGTGAATCCCACTGGAGAAACTGGGGATTAAATGTCTGCCTGAGGCACAATGGCTCATCACTGCTCCATCGGCTTTGCTCTTTAAGGTGAATCAATTAATTATGGCACCATTTGTTTCATTAAACACAATTATATAAGTGGACTTTCCATCTACAACTGGTAAAGAACAAAAAAAAAAAGTCAACTAAACAATCGCAAAGATCTTTTTTTTTTTAAACCAAACAGCCATTCTTTTAAGTTTAAATCTGGTTTCCTCTGAAACTGAAGTTTACTGCTTTCTAAAAGCACAAGCAGATCGTGGCGCTCTGTGCATGAAAGATTTTCATTCGTTTTATCTTCCGTTCCCTTTTCTTTTTGAAAGCCAGAAAATGGCTAAATCAGTCTGCTGAAGGTCCATCACAAAGATGCGTTTCGTCCGGATATTAAGGGTGGGAAAGAAGGGGAAAAGGAAAAAAAAAAAAAAAAAAAAAAAAAAAAAAAAAAAAAAGAGCGTGTCACAATGAAACAACAGTGCCCTCATCTGGAATTACAAAGAAAAGTAATTTATACTCTCAAATATTTTCTGTGTCATGATTCATTTTTATCGTATTTTCAAAACAATGTACATTCATTTCTGGGTCACTGGGAGCCTCAGATTCTCAGATTCGTTGGTCCTAAAACTGATTCACAGATTCATACCCTGGATTTGTGGCCTACACTCTCACTCACATGTTGGAGCATGTTAGGCATTTTCTGCTGAACGCATGTTTAGAGCCTGTAGGAGGAAACCGGAGCCCTGATGAAACCCAAGCTAACACAGGAATAACATGCAAAGTCCACAAGGCTCCAGCTGGGCCTCAAACTTGAATCTGCAACAGGCCTTCCACATGTTATTTAAAATTATTTATGTTAATTTCAAAACTATTAAAAAGACACTTCTCTTGGCTGTTATGGTATGTAAAAAAGAAAAAAAAATATTAATGATGATTTTAGCCAAATTTACACCAGAGTCTAAAACTACAAAATGGTGTGACCTATGATTGTAAAATAAAATGTAATATTTAATTTAAGCCATTCAAATTGCCATTTGATTGTATATGCGTAAAAGGACGTTTACTTGAGTCTCCACTTGAGACAAACTCATGTGCATGATCCCTATCAAAAGTGAAATGAGAAAAACATCTTCTCAAAAAAAAAGAGGTGACATTAGACTACACATGGAAAAACTACATGTGGAAAAATAACTTTACACTGACTTATAAGACTCCAAATATTCAAAAGAATTGCCAATTGTAAAAATGAAAGAAAGAGAACACTTGAACAAAACTGACCAACAGTCATAGACTCAGGAAGCGCAGTGGTAGTAAGAACATCCGTGACGGCCGCAGTCTGTCCTGGAGAGCTGGACTCCATGCTGAAAACAAAAGCATTGGTTATCATGAATGTTTTATACAGACCTTCAGTTTTCAAAATTATACCTAAATTGGAGCTGGCTTCGTTTTTCACTATCAGTTGGTGGGCTGGAGCTTTCCTTCAGTTGTTCCACAGTCTCGACTGAACTGCCAGCTGTAAGCATTGGTATATCTCAAAATTCCTTCAATTATGTCATGATATTTTACCAAGCTGGTCTTTTATGATACAGATTAACAGAGGTGTAAGGAGTAACTGAAAACCATACTCGAGTAAAACTAAGTACTAACTACTTTACTCTAATTAGTAAAACAGTAGTAGAGATTAGTATGTCTTACTAATGTAGACTCAGACAACACCAAGAAAGGTGAAAAACAAGATTCTGTTTATGAGGTTATAAATCCTAATATTGAAATTAAATTTAATACATCGATGTTTCAAAATGGTAGAACAAAGTAAATAAATAAGGTAGTTTCAGTCAAACTCAAATGTGAAAAAAGTGCAACCCGCTAATTCGCGATTACTTTACACCACTGCAGAATAATACTGTTTCTTTGTATTTGTTTTGTTGCCATTTAAGAATCTCTGGCAATTTCAACAAGTAATGTAAATTGTAATGTAATTTTCAAAGAAATGTAAAAAGCACTTCTTGAAAGCACAAGGTCTCACCTTGTTGCGTGAAGGGCGAGTTGGAAGGCAGAGGAATGAGAATGTGTGGTGTGTCACGAACACGCTCAGCGGTCGTTTGCCTCGGGCTCCAGGATGAAACGCTGGACAAGCTCCCAACAATCATTCTGCGAACAAAGAGTTTCTTAGATGTTTTACGTTTCATTATTAGAAAACAATGAAACTCACTGCTCTTCACTTGCACGATACTCGCACACTTCCTGTGTGCTCTTTCCATCATCATTCTCTTCTTCCTCCTCATTGTCAACGCTCTTGGTATCGGGCAAAGTCCCATTCTGTGGTGGCGACTCTGCCCACATCACAATTCCTGACTCCGGGAATCCATTCTGGCAGAGAGCAGCGGGGTCTTCCTCAGCACTGTAAGGACCGACACCACAGTTCCTGAGGCTTCTCACGACATCCTCCGCAGCATCGTCCTCATCTTCTGCACCGCCATCCAAGTCATCGTCAAAAGAGATGATGTTGGTGATCTTCTTTTTACGTCTTCGCTCCTTTCTCAAACCGGAATCTAGAGGGCATTTATGGAATTGTTTATGGATGCTAGGATGTACTTATTGTGTATTACAAAACACATTAAGTAAAAAAAAACATTTCCTTTCTTATGTATGACATATTTAGCTTTTAAAACTGTACATGACGAAGAGTGTTTTATTAAAGTACCTGCCGAAGTGCTGCGAGGCAAAACAGGAAGTGGATCAGGTGGGGTGTCGGAGCGAGGAATGAAGCCAGGGACCACCGCGGTGGCAGTACCGATCTCTCGCAGGAGTGTGCTCACACCTTGAGTGGACTCCTTCCACAAGCTGCTCATGCCCTGAGACGACTCCTTAAGGATGTGCGACACAGAAGACCCACTGCGGTTCTGACCATTAAGGTCCACGTTGTCAATGTTTATGGCAAATAGGATGGAATTCAACCCTGTGTAGGCAACACAACTGAATGACATTCATGCTGCAGCACAGAGGAGTAAACAGCACCTTAAAAACGTACTTAAGTAAAAGAGCGGATACCTTAATGTAAAAATTACTCTGATACAAGTTACAAGTCACCATTTCCAAGAAGACTTCAATAAAAGTCATAAAGTATCCAATTTTAAAAGAATATAAGTATTTTACTCGTGCTGAATTTAGGCTCAAAAACACTGAGAAAAGTGAAAAACAAGAAACAATTTTTTATTATTTCCTAATACAGAAATTAACTTTGACATCTCAACAATTCAAAATGGCAGAAGAAAAATAAAGAACAAAAAGTCAGTCTCTGTCAAACTTAAATGAGCAAAAAAGCAACCACTAATTCATGTGATAAATAGCATCCAGTATCTTCAGCATCCTGCAGATGGCGACACGAGATATCAACCGCGGTAGAAAAAGATGCCAATTTGTCACATACAATGTAACAGGTAACGGGAGGTGTCCATTCAAATGTTGTGGAGTAAAGAGTACAGATACTCAAACAAAAATGTAGTCAAGTAGAGAGTAAAAGTTGATTTCATACTCAGTACAATAACAAAGTAGCCAAAAAAATTAAGCAAAGAAACAAAGTCAATTTTTTCCAAGTACATTACATCACTGCTCTAGGAAGAACATGGAGCACTAGCTAGTAAAAAGTGCAAACCTGCAGCCATTGTGGGCAGCATACTAGCTCTCTCCTCATCCAGAACGAAAGCCCAGTCTTCATAGAAGGCACTAAAACAGACAGAAAAATCTAAGTTAAAAGCCTTACTGAATACAAACCACTTTAAACAGACTGTGAAATGATACACTCATGGGCATCCGGACCTAAGGCGGCTACGTTCCGCCAGCAGCATGTGGAGATAGCGCTCTAGAGAGTGTTCATTCAGGGCACAGCGCAGCCACGCTCGGCCTCGTCCCAGCTCTGACATGATGCTCCGCAGGGAGTAGAAGCGCTGCAGCTCATGTTGGTTAAGATGCTCCTTCACATAAAACCAGAAGGTCAACTCTGCAACAACAAGAACATAAACATTGTTACAGTATGTTTGTTGTTTCTGACAGAGCCCTTCTCTTTCAAAATGATATAAGGTAACGGTCGATGTGCGTGTTTGCACAATTTGTGCTATTGTATTTTCATAGCATTTGTAAAACTAAATGGGTGGTACCAAATAATTGACTGATTACTTTTTTTTTATTCTAATCTAAGAATGTCAATATAGATATGAATAGTTACTCGGGAATTCGATATTTAGTATTTTACAGTGTTGCGTCCGAAACTGGACTAACCAACTACAGTATATGGTTAAATGTAAAGTAATGTAAATGCAGCCTAATGTAGTTATTTTTAATATTGTTTTATTTAATTCTGATTTATCTATTTAAACTTTTAAACTTTTTCATGGCATAAAAAGGCTTTTTGTGGGAGAATTCCGTAAATTGTGGAAATCTGTTTATTGCTGATGGGTTTAGATTGCTACTACAGTACATTGATGAATAGTGTTGCACTGTCAATGAAACTGAAAAATGTTCAGTCCAAAAAAGAAAAAAGCCCAAATGGTCAGTAGGAAGTGAAACTGAAAACTTAATGGCATCTAAGTTTGGCCACTTCAGTTTCCTTCTTACATGCACAATTCAGGCTGTGTCTGAATCTTCTAACAATTAAAACATCCAATGTTACATATCATTGAGCTCTAGAAGAAAATAATTAATTATTAATATTTTGTTTTACATATCAGGCCAATGAACTAGGCATGAATTATTATTAATAGTTATATTATAGAATAACTATTTCGCATTTTCAAGTCGGCAAGTCACTGGATTTATTAACAGCAGGTGCAACTGAAGAGACTAACTTTGGAAAACTTTATATCTCTTTTTCCAGTGATTTCTAGAGCATCTGCTTTCATAAACAACATGCCCACCTGCCTTTTCTGTCAGAGCATTTATAACCATCTGTTTCCTCTGTGGGCATCTGTACCACATGTGTTATTTATTGCGAGTGAAATCTCTCAGGCAGATTTTCTCAGCGGAACCAACCAGCACAAATAAGGAAATAGGGCAACAGAGCACAGAGCAAACTCAAAGATGGCCAAGAGCCCAGCGATAAAAATGGAAGCCTGAAAATTCACAATGGGACTAAATGCTTAGCCGTACCTGTTTCCGTTTTACTGCTAAAGCCAGCAGCGTGCTTGATGGCAGCAGCCGTCAGAGCCAAACCACGACTTTTCTTCAAGCCATGCTGCAGCACGGCCTCAAACTGGGCGCACAGACAAATGACTCTACAGAAACAAAAATTAGATATTACAAATTAAAAAAAAACAAATAAACATGCTGGAGTCTCTGGGTAACGCTTTATAAGACAAATGCAACCTTCAAAAAAAATGTGAGGGAAACAATATGAGACTTTATGCAGAGGAAAACATTACAAGTTTACAAGTGCATTTATCTTTTATTTAAAAATAAATATTTTTCGTTAGATTTTTACCTGCTGTCAGAATCGGAGGCAATCTCTTTCCGACCACCAAACCGAATTTGGCACTAAAAAGAAAACACAGATTTGATTTCAAGATTTATGTTGGTGCTTGTTTAATTTCAGACTAAAAATCGTCTCACCTGTTTTACTGCATCAAGAAGTCTCTCTAACAGATGTTGCCTTTTCAAGTCATTTTGCTGAGTGCCTGTAAATTAAGGAGCCCCAATAAACAGCTAGTTACAAGAACTAATTAAAGTTAAAAGACACAAATTATTATTCCAGAATTAGGGGTGAAATATTGAATTAATCAACTTTAAGAGGTTTACTTTTTTATACGATGCTCGAATTTTGTATTGTTATTATATCATTATTCAGACAGTAAACAGAAATGTGTGAGGCTTGAACAGAACCTGACTCTACAAGTTTTAAAACAAGTTTAAATATATACATGTCGATACTTTCGTTTTGTTTTCTGATGCCGTTGTTTCTGACACACAGAAAACAAAGAAAGACAATTACAGCAGCGATACGTACAATAATGTGCAACTCACCGTTCATCCTGAAAACCCAGAAAAACAGTTCTGGCAAGCGGCATGAAAGACAGAATCGTGTGCGCGAGGGTCTCTGGATGGTTTTAGTACTGTTTACATTTTAGACCAGCTCCAATACAACACAGAAGAGGCCTGACACGCAACACTTATACATTTAAAAGCCCTTAAATGCATTAAGGCTATTAATTCTATGCATGTTGGTATCGTAATGGCACGAGTTAAATGCTGTTTCCTGTTTAGAATCCATCGGCCCGCTAGCAGACAGCTAGCGCAAAAGCTTAGCGGTCATGACAGTCACATGACAGACTCTGGAGTCATGTGATTACATTAGCGGTCACATGTCAGAAATACGACAACAATGTTGCTTTGAAATGTGAAGATGCGATTTTTACGCGGAGGTAAATACTTATGGTTATAATAGTTATCGGTAAGGTTATCGGTAAATGTTAGCACTTTTTTATTCGAATTACTTAAAAAATTATTTTTTCTTCAAGCATTCAAGTATTCACGTTGTTTGTATTGGCATTGTTTTATGGAACAAAATTATATGTACTCTTCAAATCTCTTGTACTAAAGAGTTTGGAATGAAAACAATTGGTTGATGAAGAAAAGAAAATATTTCACATTTATTGGCTTTCACAATACTGTATTGACTTTTACATGATGTTAGTGACTGTGATCACTGTCCTGTTTTTTTTTCCACTGTTGTTTTAGAGCGCCACAGTGGGTAGTTTTGCAGCCCCACATCAAGATGGACTTAAGTTTGCGTCCCAGAAAGACCTTTAAATGTTCTTGATGTGCCTCCGTTGGTTTCCTCCGGGTCTCTGGTCCTCCCACAGTCCAAAAACGTGTTCAGTAGAGTTAACAGGGTCTGTAATTGCCCAAAGTCCTTAGGTTTATGTGTGAAAGTTTGTGCATGTATCATGCTCTGTGATTGGTTGGCCAACCATATCGAGGGTGTGCCTCACACCTCCCAAAGTTGCTGGTATTGGCTCCAACTCAGTAACCCAGAAAGGAAAAAGCGGTTTAGAACATGGACGTACTACTGCTTTTTGACAAACATTTAGATGGAAAAATTGTTACATTTATAATTACTTTTGAAAACAGTACTTTCCTTTATGCTTGCTGATAACAAAACTTTAAAAAGTCTAAATATTCGGATACGTTTTTCAACATTGATGTTTTATCCACTGCTAACTCAAAAATGAAATCATCACATTTTCACAGGCGTTAGTCCATTTTCCACACAAGGTCCATTCCAAACCGAATTCTAAATGCCCGAATTCTGCCACTACAATGTGCAATCTCACAATGCTCCCTGTAGAATCTTCTGCACTGAATTCCAGAGTTTTGAGCTGTCAACAAAAGGTGAGTTTAAATTAAGGTGAATACATTTTCCAAGTTGTCCGATAATTTCATTTTTTGTTTCTGATTAGAACAAAGATTATAATAAAAGCTACAAATTAAAAAAAAAGAATCATTTGAAGCATTTGAATACATTTTGACAGTTTTACATTTTACATTACATTTGGTTTTGTCAATTTTACATTTTAGGCAAATTTGGCAGCAAGAATTCATAAATATTCATAAAAGTACCGTATATAGATATAGACAAACAGATATATATATATATATATATATATATATATATATATATATATATATATATATATACTGTACGTGCTAAATGTTCGTGTTCTCACAAAATATCTCTAAAATACAACCAGACAATTGAAAAAAAAAACAGACACTGTTTAAATAAAAACATCCACAAAACATTGAAATGAAATGAACAGTAACATGAAAAGAGTAGAGAGCGGTCTTCTAACCAGGGACCACCACTGACAGTGAGCAGTCGAGCAGGCTCTCTGTATCGACCAATAAAATCTATGGGTGAATGATTAACAAAGCCACGTTACATGAGCATAAAGATCATTGGTATTAATTGATTTTTAGATCTTATAGAAAACATAGACGATTGTGTGCATCATGTTACCTGTGTGTCAAATCACTAGAGGATCTCTGTTTAACTGGCTGAGCTTGTCAGCTTGCTGTACATTAGACACAGAACTCATGGCAATGGTCACAGGTCGGTCCACCGTGGCATGGTTGTTAGTGTGAACTCCAAAAATGTGTGGATTGGCTCTTCCATTTCTCCTGATGGAGTTCCTCAGTCCATTGGAGAGTCGGCTGGAGACTTTACGCATCACTCCAGAAAGGCCTTTTGTGCGCTTGTACTGAGCAATGTCATCTTCCAGCTCCTCAGGAGGAACTTCAATGTTACCCGTGTACCAGAAAATCCACCAGATGAGACTGAGGAAAATAATCACACCTCCAGCGTAAATTAAAAAGTCGTGGCAAAAGATGTCCCAAAAGATTCCAGTCAAAAGGATGAGCAATCCCAAAATGTCGTGAAAAACGGCAAACCAGAATGCACACTTGCAACGTCCAACTCCTCTATGATTCTTCTCCATTACTGCCAAAATGTGTAGGTTCTCTTATGTGCAAAACAAACGGTTCAGATAAATGAACATCATCAGAGGAAGACGAAGCCAAACGTAGTGACACGGAGCACAAACTGAAGTAGAAACATGACGTTCACTATATGGGCAAAGTACAGTGAGGTGAAGTAACCTTGAGCTTCAGCTGAACCAGCCAGTCTCTTATCAGACTAGTCGATGATAACCCGTCACCAAAACAACAGCATTCACGTGGCACTACATGTGTTCAAATATTCCTTCAGCTTCCTTATTTGTCATGCAGGAATTCCTTTGCTGTTAGAAAATGTCTAGTAAAAGTCAGCAGATGAATGAATGCTGGAACTAGAATATTTAATTTAGAACTACTGTAGTCTTTTTATTGTTCTGGAATGTTTGCAGTTTCCTTCTAGAAAAATCAAACATACATTGTAGGTTGATAATGTTGCTTTAATTCACAATGATTTGACAGACACTCACAAAACAAATGTCCAGAGAAAAAACAGTTTTTATTCAGATATGTTTCTTTCACTTCAGGTGTTTTTCTTTTTCAAACCACGTGTTGCATTTTGAGATTTTTTGGCCAGTTTTTTATCCTTTAGAATCTTTTTTTCTTTCTTTAGTCCTGTACCTACAGCCGGCTTGGACACTTTTTTCATTCCTTTTTTAGACGCATCCTGTGAACAATTGAAACCAATCTTTGCTGTGTTTTCTATGTGAAATAAAATGTCCTTTTCATTCCTCTTAGACATTTTTACAAGATTTGTATTCATTTACAAAACAGACAAAATGTATTTGATTATACAGAACTCGTTTTCACACATTTCTGTCGTACATACAGACTATAGTCACCTGTAATCAACATTTACTCCCCATTTACCTATTTTATTTAAAACTCAACTGTAAATTGATAATTTTTGTATATAATTAACTGTATTCCATACCATACTTCTTGTCATCCATATATGTATACTAATATACCTGTGCTTGTATATGTGACAAAGTTTAATCTAATCTAACGTTATTTAGCAATGCTTTTTAAATTTGCAGAACTTCATTTAAATAGTTTTTATCGTCTGGAGCGCTCCAGCCTTACTGATAGTTCATTTATGCTTTTAGCAGAAGCTTTAATTTAAAATTCCATTCCAGTTTTCACTGGGAATAGAACCCACAACCTTGAAACACTGACCTTTTCAGTTGGCATCTCAATTGGAACCAACTGTGGAATTTCCTCCTCTTCCTCCATATTCTCATCCTCTTTCTGCAGGTCTTCCTCTTCCTTCGATTTTGGTTGATTCACGCTTTTTGTTTTCTTATTGGCGATTTTCTTTCTTTTCGCACCCTAAGGTAGTATAAAACTTTGCTTTAAAAACAATCTCGAAACCCACCCAGGTCTTTGGGATGCTCACCGCAGCCAAGGAAGCTTTCTTTCTTGCTTCCTCCACCAAGGCGAGATGACTCAGATCAGAGGTGTAAATGGGCAGCGCAACAGAGTCCTGACTTTTCAAGTGGATGATTTTAATGTTTTTTCCTTTCTAAAACAAAACAAAGACACCCAAACCGTTACTAAATCCACAAATTGTAAGGACACAGACTCGATGACGGAACATATCCCACTAACCGTTTCTAATTTTGTAGAGATGGTGGAAACTGCAGTGACCACATTCTCAACAATTTCCTCTGCAGTCATTCCGGAATGTCCCACACGTGCCATGCTGCAGGAGTCAATCATCCAAGAACATCAGCAAAAACATGATTTATTTGAGTGGCATGTATCACAGTCTGTAGGGACGAGACCCAACAAGTTGGAGGCCCATCTGGATTTACTGTGAGTTTTTCTTGCACACTTTTTAACCTCTTCCAGCTAGGACAGAGCAGGAAGTGGTTTGCTGCAGTGCGTCCTTTTGTGTATCATATCGGAAGCAACATACGTACCAACAGGAGCCTTTATTGGAGACGGTGAGTGTGGTGCCCTGAATGAGACGCTCCATGTCTCTGGCCAGGTTTTTACTGAGAAGATCTATGGACAGAGGATTCCTAAAACAAATGTTTTTTGGTTAAACAGTTCAATGTGATTTCAGGACAAATAAAGAATGTACTTCTTTCTGTTGTAGAAGTGTTTCCCGATTTGCGATGGCAGCCTCCGATGGATGCGTGCGTCTGACAGGAATAAGTTGAAGTTTCCCAACAGTCTCCTCTTGGCTTCGAATGGCTTATACTCCTTTTTCAACACTTGGAAGGGAATCACCTAAGAAGAGACAGTTTAATGTCAGTTTTTTCAGCACTTGAGCACTTGTCTAGAAATTGTTAGAACCTATATTTGTAAATTGCCAACAGAATGCCATATTAAAAAATATGTAAAAAATGTCCCCTAATAAACTAATTAGAATTGAAACACCACAATGTATGCTTATATTTTACACAAGAAATGCATTTTAAAACTAAACTTTAGCAAAGTAAACATTTTGGCATTTCGCCATCTTATACTGCACTTTAGTGATAAAACAAAAAAGTCAGTGTGTAAAGTACTTGAGTTCCTGGACTTTATTATTTTACTGAAGTATTTCCGGGGCTCCTTTGTACTTTTATTGCGGATCAAAAAAATAAGCATCTTTACAACTTTTACTCAAGTCTTCTTGGAATTGGGGACTTTACAGTAAAGTATTCGTACTTTGACTCAAGTATGGTTTTCAGCTACTCTTTATACTGCTCTGAGTTTGCTCGGATGGGTCAAATGCAGAGAAAAGAATCTCCCCAAGGGGATGAATAAAGTTTCTATTATTATTATTATTAATATTATTATTATACCCGTCAAAAATCACAGTTAAGATTCTCTGGCTGAGTATTTCAAAGTTTGTAGAGACATTAACCACTGAATAAAGGAAGCATGTCTGGACTAACTTTGAATTTATCTAGCACTTTTTTGACCCTGAACCAGCACTGACTGACTGAAGAGGGTTTGCTGAAGCGCATTTAAAGTGGAGATCGGTCTTTTTCAGAAGAATTGTACCTCTGTGATGTTCTTGACCCCTCGTTCCGCCAGGAGCTTGTTGTAGAATCGTGTGGTCTGATCGGAAGACATGTTGGGCTCATCTCTGGTGAAGAGACACACGTCCCCGGACTCTTTCCTCAGCCCGTTGGGTAAAGGACTGTGTGGAGAAAGCATTTACCTACGTTTGTGCGTTTTCTTTTGTAGAAAAAGAGAAACAAAACACTTACATGCGAATGTGTTGCTCTTTTTTAGGGATTTTCCACAGAGTGAACAACAGCGAGATCGCCTGACCCTCGCTTTGAAAGAGTTTCTGCTTCGAAGAAACGCTCTTTAAATAAGCCTGTAACGCTTGAACGGCTTTTTTCACCTGAAATACAAATTCAACTCGTTTACGGATATGGTTGGTTGAGGATTGGGTTCAATAATATGATTCTGTAGCTTGCCTGTGGTTGATCAAGATCCAAATCATCTTGCGTGGACTCCATGTTGCGCTGCACGTGTGCTACTGTCGAGAGGGAACGCAACGCGCCTGCGCAAAGCTGATGGCGACGTCACGAGACTTTTATTTTGTAACGTAAAAGAAGTTTTTAGAGCACACCAAAAAAGGGTGTATAGCTGTTGCCTTACATCAAGGAGCCATTCGAGACCAAAGTTCAAGTTCTCTTGACCACTCGCCGCGGAGTTTGCCATGTTTATGTGGGATTACACTGGATCTTCATTTTTACACATTCCAAAAAAAGAAAATATAGGACGTATATGTACGTATATATGATGAAATATCAGGAAAAGCAGAATTTCCCATCGAAATGAATGAAACCATCTATCCATCCATCCAACTACAATAAGGACACCAGAGGATATTAAAGAACTATCATTATTCTCCATTGTGGTCTCTTCACAAAACTCACTTTGTCGTTCACTAGTATCTAAAATATGACATCTCTTCTCAAATGTCATATTGTTTTTAACAAGTGTTTAAAAATGTGAAATGAAAAGTTATGAGGCATGACAATAATGTTAATAATTGTAATTACCTTTTTCTTTGGCATAAAATGTAGTGTGTATATGATATATTGGCGGCAACAACAACACACACAAATTCATACTTTTTGCATTTAATTTTTGATCATTTGTCATTTGTTATGCAACACGTGCTTATACGAACAGATTCATCTTGAACGTAACATCAAAAATCTCAAAAATTCAATATTCTTCCAGGACTTACCAGATAAAACATACAGGTGCTGGCAGCTTTCGACCCTGTATAGAACCGTTTTAATGCCATGACGGGATCAGCGCTCTTTAACTGTCCAGGAAATGTTCCGTTTGCCATATGTAATAAAACATGTGATATGAAATAAGAGACCTTGCATTCTGAAGGAAGGAAAAAATTTCAATGTAGTTTGGGAAAAAAAAATGAAACCAACATTCCCTTTTCATCGAAGACATACCAGTGAAAACTGGTTTTCAGAACGGGGCTATAAATGACATACCTGAGCTCTCAATATGAGAAAGCAGTCACACACAGCATGTCTTCCTATGATAATATTTAGTTTTAAACCAATACTGTCAGTTTGAGCACGTTCTCCGTCCATAATATTTTTATTGACCTGATCCACAACAACAAGAAGAACAGTTTGAAGGACTTCGGGCCATCAAGCCACTGGATGTTTCCTCAAGTCCAGAGTGCACCAGGCCCTTTTCTGCCAATTTAGTCCTTCTCAGGTACTAACTTCACCACCTTGCCAATTGCGATTGTCTTTCCTGTTGAATAATAAGTAACAGTTTAGAGAAGACTTAGTTTTGTTTGAAAATTAGCATCTCCATACTTGCATGACCCAAAAAGTGACTGAGTATATCTTACCCTCATCTCTCAAGGTGAAGCGTCCCATCTGAGGAAAGTCTTCAAAAGTCTCCAAACAGATGGTTCCTGCAGCCCTGAAACGGGCGATGCAAACTTGATCCTGCTTAACAAAACGCGGACGAGTCTTGCTCTTCTCGCCTGTCTTCTTGTCCACCAGACAGATTAAAGCCTAACACAAATATAAAAGTTAACGTAAACTTCACAGAGTAAAATAAATGTGTGTTGATGTGTGTGAGTAGGAACGCACCGTTATTTGAACTTCTTCTACACAGGTATGAATGTGCAGAACTGCATTGTAGCCCGGGCATATGATGGATTTGTGCTCGATAATGAGGATCTGTAATGGAATTAAAGTAGAATTATGCTCCATTTAAAACAGATATAACTTGGTCAGTGCTGGATTCTTTACATGGGCGTCAAACGTGCGTCCGGAGTGACAGAGGTTCTCGGCATTGCACAGAATAAAGCCCGGAAGAATCTCTTCCTCCTCGATGCCCTTGAGTCGGAGCTTTAGGCATTCTCCAGGCTCGGCATATTCTGTTTCTACGTCGTCTGAGAGCAGACTCAACACTTCCACTGTGTGCTAAGCAAAAACACACCGATGGGATGCATTATAGATTTACAATTAAACATAAAATATCAAATGCAGTATATTATTGTACAGTACAGTACAGTACTACAGTACACTTACTAACATGCTCGCATAAGTTCTAAAAATACAAACCATTTATGGAATCAGAGTAGTGGCAATAATAGTGCTAATATCAAATGTAAATTTATAAATCGCTTAGATTTTGCATTTCTCATTTGCATGTTGTTTCAGATTTTTTTGTTTTAACGTTTATTTGATGCTTGGCTTGGTAGAATGGGGGTAGAATGGGTTGGTAGAATTTACTGCTATTCAAATATTTGGTCTTAGTCGTGTAGTCTAATAACAGCAACAGCAAATAAAAACGTCCTGACATGTATAACCCAAATCTGCTTTTGAATAAAAGGGTTTTTGCATAAAAGGGAACCCCAAGGTTCAAAGTTTTGATTTAAAGTATAAGTTCGGGGAACACATAGTACACAAAGTGATGACTAAAAATATACAGAAATATTTATTATAATTAATGTTAACTTATTCATGGTGAACTAAATGAGTCTAACATTGTAAAAAATCCCGCACACAGCTAGTTTGTACAGTCTTACCCGGTTTGGCATCATAATGAGTTGCTGTGCTTTTCCAATACTTCCAGATTCCAGTTTCCCCAGCACCACAGTGCCCATGTCCTACACAGGGACACGGATTATTGATAAAGAATATGGGTCCTGTCATCTTTAAATCAGTTCAAATTTAAATAAAGCTATTTTAATCAACTTCATAAAATGAAGAAATGGTTAAGTGTTGAGAGAAGAAAAATTATTAAATTTCTCGCGCCATTCAAGTGCAAAATTTCAGACAAGTACAATTATTTTTCAAGAATTTGCCAGTTTTATTGTTGACCCAAAATTCAAATTTGAAATAAAACATTGTTAATTAAAAAAGTAAAAAGTATTATTTTATATATTCTATATATTAAACAGGGCGGCACGGTGGCGCAGTGGTTAGCGCTGTCGCCTCACAGCAAGATGGTTCCGTTTGACACTTGAGGTGTGAGTTCAAGGCCGGCCGGGGCCGTTCTGTGTGGAGTTTGCATGTTCTCCCCGTGCTTGCGTGGGTTTCCTCCGGGTTCTCCGGTTTCCTCCCACAGTCCAAAAACATGCGCTTCAGGCTAATTGGAATTGGAAAATTGACCACATAGGTATGAGTGAGTGTGTGAATGTGTTTGTCTGTGTGTCCCGCTCTGCGAATGGTTGGCCACCAATCCAGAGTGTGTATCCTGCCTCCGGCCCTAAGACGCTGAGATAGGCGCCAGCTCCCCGCGACCCTGTAAAGGATGAAGCGGTAGAAGATGACTATATATTAAACATAGTAATATTTTACCTTATACTTGTCAACAATGGGCAATCTGATGGGACCCTCTGTTGATCTGGTGAAATTTGGCAGGCTGTCCAGATGAAGAATAAATGGTAATCCCCTGTAAAAGTGTCAAATAAACAATAAATTAACAGATTTCAACAGACATAACAGTAAACTGCACACACTTTACACAGGATACGTTTCTCAGGCTTCACTTACGTGTACCAGGGACACAGCTCAAAAGGTTCTTTCAAGTTTGCGCCCGTAAATCCTGAGCAGGGCATGAAGTGAATGTCTTTCTTTGGATTAAAGCCCACCTTTTTCAAAAATGGCACTAACTTCTCTTTGCATTCCTCATATCTGTTTGATCAAAAATTTCAGATTAACAGATTAAGTAACAGATTAAGAATAACGACAAATTTTATAATTGCATATAGCATTTGACAATAACTATTTAATTCACCTATCTAAACTCCAATCCACAGTTGGATCGTCCATTTTGTTGATGAGGACTATCAGATGTTTGACTCCAGCTGTTTTGGCTAGCACAGCATGTTCTCCCGTTTGGCCACCTTTTTCAAATCCAGTCTCAAACTCTCCCTTTCTGGCAGAAATTACCTAAACAAAAATGAAAGCACTTATATCTGAAGTGTTAAATGTGTCATTTTGCAATAGTTACAAGTCACAAAAATATAACTGGAAACTAAATGATACAATTTCTGACAACAAGTGTGGAAGAGAAGCTATGAAAATTTTTCTCTGTTTCTTCATTAATGGAAAACAAATTGGTTACTGAAGTACATTTTAGGAAACGGTGAAAAAGGTTCACTGAATCTAATGCAGACTATGAAAGATTGACCCTCAAACCTAAATAGCGATACCTCAAAAAGTCTAATAGATAAAAAGATGCTGATTTCAGTAGATGAGGATTAAAATCTCGAGGCACTTTTAAAGCTAAAAACATGTGTGTACAAGGAAGAATGAGAAGACGGGAAGCTCAGTTTAAGATGTGGATGATATTTTTATGATGAATGATGACAAAGCGAGAGAGATGGAAAGATGATTCCCATTCAAAGTCAATGGGGAACAAAATCAATGATAAAGTTGAATTTGAGATGGTTGATACAAACCGTAAATGGAATAAAATACAAAGTACTAACATTGAAATAATACGGCGAAATAACAGTGAAAGAGCTTCAGGAAGAACATACCAGCACTGCTAAGTCAGCTTGGGACGCTCCTCCGATCATGTTGGGCACAAAGCTTTTATGGCCAGGAGCATCAAGAATAGTAAAGTGCTTTTTTTCGGTTTCAAAATAAGCTCTTCCGACTTCTACTGTTTTCCCTTTGTCTCTTTCCTCTTGGTTAGTGTCTAGAGCCCACGAGAGATACCTTCACAAACAAGCAGACAGCAAGTGAGCATGTAAAATACTTGTACATATATTAAATATAAAAGAACATGACTGATCATATTGAACGTAAAAGGACAAAAGATACATCACCCTCACCAAGATTCTCTGTTCTTTTCTTTTGCCTCACGCTCATATTTCTCCAGCGTTCGTTTGTCCACCATCCCAGTTAGATACCTGAATAGAAATAAAAATATTCATGTTAAAACGCACGGTTTTCAGTTTTATTTCAATCCTGTTATGAAGACTCACAAGATCTTTCCACAGATTGTCGATTTGCCTGCATCTACAAAATAGAAATAACTTTAGATGGTGTAGATCAGGGGTAAAACTCGTTAAGTCAGGGGCCGAAAAGGATAGTCATTTATCAAACGCACCAAAACCTTTACATTTGAAAAAAATAGTTAATGTTAATGTTCAATTTTATTGGCCACAAGGCAAGGCAGCTAAAGTATTATGGGAACTGTAGTTTAGATGTAGTCCCCGGACGTAGTGTTTGACACATGGATGGATTCGATGGATAGATCTACAAAATCTGTAGGCATGCATGAATGGGTGGATAGATGGATGGATGGATTGACAGACAGTCACTTCCAATACTCCAAAAAGACATACCCACATGTCCAATGAACACAACATTGACATGCTGTTTTTTAGGTGCATCTGGTGGAGGAGGCGGCAGCTTAGGCATTGGCATCTCTTCATCCTCCTCCATCATTTCATCCTCTGCTAAAGCTCCACATCCTGAATCCTCCTCATCCAGCTCCTCCTTTTGTTCCCACGTCTCCACGGGGCAGATAGTTGCTTCTCCGTTCTCCAGTGCAGCTGTGGGGACGAACACATCAACAGTGAAGAACAACACAGGACAGTTTACAGGAAGGAAGGCACTGGAATTAAAAAAAAACGTATAATGGACTGTATACGTGTGATGCTGAAAAAATTTTAATCCATCTTTAATTAAAAATATCCATATTTAAACATTTTATATTAAATTCCAACTCATTTGTCACCAAGCCTTCACCGGATCCACGGCTGCGTGTGAAGGGATAAATAAGGCTTGTAATGTGAGCATGTTTGTGCTGATGTAACTAGTCCCAGTTAGTCTCAGAATAGCTGATGGTGCAAACACAAGAACAGACGACAAAACTCAAGCAGAAAAGTCAGAGAAAACCAACACTTACCCACTGATTCAGAAATCTCCATGCTGGCCACGGGATCTGCGACTGTTAGAAAAGCAAAGCAGAGTCGTAAAATTGATTATAATCTTAGTATAATATTGTTTGTAATATGTTCCAAGAATATGTTCGTTGTACAAAACATATGTATACCTATGAACATACACATTATATAACGAAGAAAAGTTGTGTTAATAAAGGATTTAAAAAGAAAAAAAAGTAATTGTTCATTTGATAAGACATATTTGATTACAAAAAAAACAGAAAATTGCTCCTTGTTTTTATTTTAGTGTACGCATAACTCTATCATGATGCAAAAATAAATAAAAAAAATAATAGCAAATAATGATTATTTATTTACTGTATTCATCGGTAAAAACCACGATAACCGTATCATCTTAAAATGTAATGACGGTGTGTTTTATAAAGCTTCAAAAGAAGGAATTTCTTGAGAGAGCTCCGACCATTCTGTTTTGGGCTTCTATTTATACACAGTGCCATCTTAAATATTGTGTAATAATAATTAATACTTGGATGAAAAGTATTTATTCATTTGCAGAAAAAAATGCAAGTATTGTGCAGCACCGGCACAATAACATATTACCATTAATATAAATGGAATATGGAACGGAAGTCAGTATACATTTCGAATGGATGGATGAATGGATAGATTCAGTGTAATTACAAACCAAACAGTGACCTCATATCCATTCCAGATGAGAACTTAATGAACTTGTTTTTTTGTCAGAAGTATAGAACTGATAGTAAACGGAGTACACCGGCGTGTGATGGACATCAGCACCAAGGAACATTCCAGTGAATAACGAAAAAAAAAACACGAATGTCATGAGATGAATTCAGCTACCAAAAACCAAATTCATATAAACACGCAGCCAGAAATACTAAAAACGACGTACTGTATAACCAAAGCAAAAACTCGTAAACAAACATTAGAGCCAAAAGTAAAACCCCGCGTCAGAATGGTCTCGTCTGCTGTCAGCTGGTTTACCATCGGATGTGGTGTTTTCCAGAGAAGAACCGCTAGAAAGAAACGACGGGACGAATTCCGGAGCGTTGACGTTGAGCCCGACGAAGGCGCACTGGAGTTCGGCATCGGCCTCGACCTCGTCCTCCTGTTCCCACGAATCAGGGGCTGTGTCGCGCGCGGCCATGGTCTCAGTTGACTCGTGAACGCGCACAGCGGTTTCAACCAGCGCCGAATTCGCGGGGGTTTATTTGTCTAATCCAGACCGTCGCGGGGTTGTAGAGTCTAATAAACGGCGTAATAGTGCGCGTCTGCTCTCCGTGCGCTGCCGTGCGTGGACTAGTGGAGCAGGTTAGTTAGCGGATTCAGCCTCCTGAACGCGCACGGCGCCAAAGCGTCGACGTGAACGCAGCGACCGCGCGCGATGGCAACCGCGTAGAGCGCTTTTCAAAGTAACACCGTTGCTAAGAGAAGTTTTTTTAACTTGTAGCACTAACACCAAGTGGACGTGCAACACCTGTTGTTATTAGTGTTTATTCCGCAAAACCCTAATTATTACACATAGACAATATACATATAATGTATTATATATGGGGGTACAAATCCTATATACCGGTAACTAAATAAAACAATATTATTCATAAATAATCCACACATCCCACATGCTCAACAATCAATTTTGTTAAAATGTTAAATATTGTTAAAACGAGAAAAAAACATAAAAACAAAATGTAAATAATAATACAATATTATATACTGTTTAAATAAAAAAAATATTGAATTGAATTGAATTGAAAAATTATTAGTACCACAGCGGGGAAATTTCACGTCACAACAGCAACAACAAATCCAAACAAATAAATAAACAAACATCACCATAACGCACTGCACACATCATAATAAACAAACAAATTTATAATACCATATATATATACAATATATATATAAACCTATATATATATATATATATAAACTATATATATATAAATATATTTATATTTTATATAAACCATATATATATATATATATATATATATATATATATATATATATATATATATACAATATAAAAACAATACAGTGCATAGATGGAACATTATTTCTATTGCATTTAAACAAATCAAATGCAAATAGCATTCAATTGCAAATATTTATATTATATACAGTATTTTTAATATGGCGTGTACCGTCACTTATACCTACGTTTGCCATTTTTCTTTGTACTGCTTTTCTTTGTATCTAACACTGGAAGTGCATCATCACCTTTGATTATTTAATCATTCATGAATCAAAATGATTTTAAACACACTTCTGCATTGTCACACCTTTCACTCCATCTGACTAACCAGACGTTTGCAACAGTCAATCTGAAATACATTCAGATAAAAACAATAACAAACGTATTGGTACATAAAAATAGCAAAGTCAGTCTTAAAGGAATAGGACACCTTTCCAGTATGTTTCTGATAAGTATGTATGTAAGGTACACCTCTATTATACACTTTCTAGTTAGTAATATTACTTAAAAATATTACTTAAAGATTAAATTGTAATGGAATTTAAATTTCATGGAAATACAATTGTAATTGTAAATACAATAAAAGAAACTGACTTTTAGGTTGATACCACATTCTTCACTGACATTATTTCTATTAATATTAATTTAATGCTTCTCAGGAAAGCAGTTAAAAGTCCTCAATAGGCATACCAGCATTTTATTTATGACCAGTGGGTAAATGTATGGTAATTCTAATCTCACCAAAGGAATTAACGGAAACAAAAACCATTTGGTAACTTCTATGAAGTTCACTTAACACATAGCAACAAATATAAAATAAATACATTCAAACAAGTAAATAAATTATAACACAAAGGGGTTGAAGGACTTGATTTTATTCTAGTTCCCATGTTGAGGAGACATGAAAACTCAATTAACAGTACTGCAATTTGAAACATTTTAAAAATGAGTTTACATATATATTTCACAATGGAAATGCACACTGTATGGCTTTTGTGTGAAGAGTCCTTCTGCAGTAGCTGTAAATAGTGATTTGATAAAGACTATGGTTGGAGAGTCAGTTCTAGAAACATTTATGAATGATATTTATGAACTTGTAGACAGAAACGTTTACAATCCGCCATCTTCAGCCTTCATTTACACAAAGGACTGAATTTTATGTTATTTGTAATTCAATGTTTTAAACATTAAATCCTACAAAAGAAATAGAAAAAGGACCATGGTGCAACACAGGTGTGGCCTCTGCAACACAATCAAATATTCACAACTATAGTCTCCTGGAGAAAAGACCCTTCATAACTTATGAGCCAGAAATTGAAAATGTAAAAGATCAGAGATTGAATATAGTTTTGTGTGAAAGAAAAAGCAAGTAAGAGCCACTCCACGTTAGAACCAACACAAGGCTCTTACAACCAATTTAACGCAGCCTGATGTTTAGTTCCTGCTGCCTTTCTCTGTCTGTCTACAGTCGATATAATGGTTTTCGCGTCATCACAGCTTTCCAGGAGCGGGAGGCATCATTCCAGACATTCCTCCAGACATGCCAGTGTTTGGACCCAATAAAATCTGAAAGTAAATTAGAATTTAGCGATAGAATTCAAGTAAACGACACCAGTGTCAAATGTCCAGTTAAAATAAAAAAACATACACAATAAAGAGAATAAAATCAAACAATTTCGTTAAAATTTCAATAATGAATATAAATATAAGCAAAAATAAAAAATGTATTGAGTCAGTACAAAATAAAAGTAAATATCATTACCTTGCAATAGGAAATGAAATAATGAGACTCATATACAGATTTACACCTATTGTGGATCAATCAGTAGATTCACGGTTGTGGCTCAAATACAAAACAAATATTTTAGTTTCTAGTTATGATTTATGATTCAATTAATCTTTTAATTCATAATTATTGCTTCGATAGCATGTAAATCAGTTTAAACTAAAGCGCTTGAATGTAAAGCTGATGACAAGGGGAGAATCCATGGACTTTACCTGTCTCTGCTGTTGTAACTGCTGCTGCTCGAGCTGTAATCGCTCTGTCTCAAAGACGACCGGCAGAACCAGAATCATGAAGGATGTGGTACCGACCCATAGAGCAGACCGAGAAAAACTACAATAAACCACATACAGAAAATCAAGCATGAGACTAAAAAGCTCAAGAATACCTTCACAAAACCTTCTGGACCAGGACTTGAACCTTCATCCTTTGGTTGCATGTGGAACTCTCTACTCTCCCTATATTACTGGTTATATTATATGACTAAAGCTGGTAACTGTAAATTTAAATAATGTTGTTATTAAGTACTCTGTATCGGCGAGTACTGAAATGCAAGTACTTGTTTTCCAAAGAAGTGTTATCGGTGCATCCCTAATTATTATACCTGTTATGGCTGGGCGATTACTCAAAAAAATAATCGAAATAAAAATTCAGAACTTTTAACCGTTCGTTTTTTCCAGGTCGATTATTTTCCCTTTATGAAATCTTTCGGATGTGGAGTCATGTGTCTCCAACTCGAGGAGCTTGACTTGTACAAAAAACGCGATCTACGTCGTTTTGACACATTTTGGTTTCAGGAAAGATGACAGAACAAAATGTTGACAGATGACAGAAAAAAACCACGTGTAGATGCTGCGGTTCAGTTCGAGTTAAACACCAAACCTGAAAGAGTTCATATAGTGACATGACAAGATCACCAAGATCACCTCATGCAACAGAATTCCACTTTCTTCACAACAACCTGCTTCTTAAATGCACTGGATATATATATTCAGTTCCTAATTGTGCTGGTTATTTATTTTTACTTTTTTTTTTACAAGAACAATGTGATTGTATAATTTTTTATTTATATAATATAATTATAAACCTCTGACTTATTGTACAAAACTAGTCAGTGAAATACGAGGGGAAAATATTAATAAATACATAAATTAATAACATAATTGTAATAGTGTTAAAATGTTCAACTTGAGATTAAGATTTTTGGCATAATGGCCCAGCTCTAATACCTGTACACAGTTTTCAGAGGGAACAGTCATTTAAAAACGAGCAAACATCAAGCATGTACCTGTAAACCTTTTTGGCTACAGACAGCGAGCACTGTGCCGACACTTCTGCTGCCGACCGCACGGAATCAGGAAACATCTCCGTGAGTCCCCAAAGCCTCTCCAGCAACGTCTCATCCAGCTGCAACACAGAAGAAACAGAAGTCAGAACTTTTCACCAGGTTGACACAAAACACTTCACTAACCTTTTACATTAAAATGAATTGAATTGAAAGTCCTTTATTCGTCCCCACAAGGGGGAAATGTCAACGCAGCAGTACAATTAACCGGAAAAGGTTACAATAAGAAACAACAAGAACAATTGTGTATAAATACGGCTTAAAGTAAAAATATAAGAAAATGTATGAAATGTAACATATTTACACACATGTATACTAAAAGGCTAAATGTCGCTCAATCCTAGTTAAACAAAATCTAAATTGTGCTCTGCTTTGAACCATCCAGTGACGTTACATACAGACAAACAAACCCGGAGCAGTGGGCAGCTTCCTGATTAAAGTTGTGTGCCATCCTAAGAGTAATCCATATTAATCAGACAGTATCGCAATGTAAGTTCATAAACACAAGACACACATAAACACATACACACAAGCGTGGCAAGATAAGCAGCTACATTTTTATTATTCTTTGATATGAACACTATCACTTTTCGACATTTCAGTGGCTTAACATATATGTGTATGAAAGCAGGCATGGCAAACCTCTTCATCTTCTTCATCTCCCTCGATCTCGTCTTCGGGTGGTCGCGTTTCTACACGACCGGTTTCTGGAGAAAGCTCCTGAATTGTCGCCATTTAAAAATGTAACGCGCTTTTCGGATTAAACTCGAAAATTCTGAATGTGTGACGGAGAAGTGATGCTTTAGACCCTCCGAGGTTTAATTCAATGAGCACGCAGCGTCAACCTGAGGACACTAGGGTTACATGTGACGCGATGTTCTTCCGGTGCTATCGGTGGAAAAAAAATGAGCAATACTAGCGACATCTTGCGGATTGGAGGTCTCACTGTAGTAACACCTAAACAAGGTATTTATGTATTTATTCATTCAAATAATGACGTATTACAGCAAATAAATAATGACGGGTTTGGGCGGAGCACGTGAGAAAAATAAAACGTTGTGGCTGAATACTGCATATCGATCTTTTTCTTTCTTTTTTTTTTTTTTTACAAAAAGCAATAACAGTTATCAAAATGTTTTATTGATATATCTACAAAAAAGGAAACTGTTTGTAACATGCTTAAACAATTAAAATCTGTATACACAACGCTGAAAAATAATGAAAGTATTGAGCATTAGGTAAATTGTTTTTATGCATTTATTTATTTATTTGTGTATGAGCTTCTGAAGCAAACCGAACAGAATAAAATTGAAAAGAAAATAACTTAACATTCCCACGGAGTGGAAGCGTTGCATTTTAAGCAAACTATTTAAACATTTATTATCAATAAACAGCACTTGTATCAACATAATAAAACACAGCATGGCACATTATTAAATGTATTTCATTTGTGCAAACATTGTAATAAAACAAAGAAACAACAACAAAAACATACCGCATACAAAAATGTTTTTTTTTGCGGCTTGCAATTTAAATGTATGGGTAATATATTAGTCCTATAATTCTTCTGCTTGTCGTTATGAACATTAAAGCTCATAACCAGAAATGAATCTTGATAGAAACCAGAAACTAAATTTAACCAGAAAAGAAAAAGTCTAAGTTTTGAAGTGTGTAAGACTATGATGAACTATGTATGTGCTCTTATAATCTTAAGTGCATTATTTTGCATGTGAGCAGCCTTTTATGTAAAACCAATGTCATCAAAATGAAGATATGAATGGACAGTTTATGTATTGAATTTTTCACGAGCCTTTGTTCCGGTCAGGCCCTTCAGGATGACTCAGCAGAACTGGACAGCAGTCTAACCATAATTCTGAGAAGTGCTTGTTATATATTTTTCAGTAGTTGATTTACGGTTGTCATGTGAACTACCATATGTGAGGGCAGCACACGTAATGTTTGTCTGCAGCCACAAAGGCAAAACCCGATGCATGAATCAGCAAAAATAAACATAAGTAAAGAGAGTGAGATTAAAATAAATGACATTGTTGTACCCGAAACAAATTACTTCCCAACAGATTATAAATAAACGAGAGAATCTTCTTTCTAACAGACAACAGCAGCCCGGAGCACAAAAGCACTCATGTCTTTATTTCTTGGTATTTGTTTGAACAAAAAAGTGTTTGTTACTGGGATTTTTAACATTTTTATCTCTGAAAAAAGAACGAGTTAAAAATCATACAGTTTTCCTGTCATCGTTGTAATCCCAAGAAAGGCCTTGTGATTGACTTATGACCTTTCACACGTTTATGATGAAATCCTAAATAAAAACATTATGTTACGTTGTGGTGTGTGTGTGTGTGTGTGTGTGTGTGTGTGTGTGTGTGTGTGTGTGTGTGTAAAAATATTCAAGCATGTGGTATATTGTATGGATTTACACCTCCACTTCATATTGAAAAGTGCTGTGAGACTCGTTGAACTTTAAACTTTAGAAGTAAAATAAAGATTATTACTGCAGAAATTACTGAGGTTTCTATCGCAGTTGTGAACTTGTGGTCTAGCATGAGAGTTGGACCGGCAATAGCAAGGTTGCGGGTTTGAATCCTTGAGTGAGATACTGAACCTGATTTCACAGTGTGTGTTTACTGTGTACGTATTCACCCATCTTTCACAAAAGGACACTTCTTCTGATGGCCCAGAATTGGCTAGCTTCACTTTACATTGTTCAAATGAAAACCAGCAAACTTTCTTCTAGATTGATAACTGATTCTTTAGGCCTAATTTAATAATTGACCTCAAATTAAATGATGACCTGGCACGTATTTACATATATTAGATATCTAAACAGGTTGACGACACACCAGCAACTCTGCGTAGCTGACATAAAACAGTCCCGCACAACACATCACAATATGTTCAACAACTCAATAAAATTCGTTCACGGTTGAGCGATTAAACGGGTTAGTAAAATAGGTTTCATAAGCTTGTTGACAGCGATCTGTGTGTGGCGAGGCCCCGCCCTCATTCTTGAAGGTTTGTGTCATCGCGTGCGTGTTTTTTATGAATGAAAGGATCCAGCCCGCGGATGGTGGTGGACTGATTCCGGGAAAAAGGCGTCTTGCTTTCGTCCGTCTAACCACGCAGTTTTGCGACTACGTGTGCCATCTAAAATATCCGAGAGGCACGAGGATCGACGACTTTTTCTCAAAAGCACGTTAACACTAGACAAGGACAGTCGTTTTGTCCGTTTCGTTCGACGTTTGTTTACACTGAGGGCAAAGAAGGGCTGTTAGCAAACCTGCTGTAAAACACCAAGTCAGCATTTTTCGACATCAACAAACAACTCATATGCTGTTAAGGTCTGTATTTTTATACTGAGCTGTGTTCTGTGCTGTTATTACTGTAATGCGTGATGTTTAGCAGGAGCGAGTGAACCTTTATTTTATCACGAGTGCTGTTGCTACAAGCTAACGCGGAATAAGGAACTAGCTCGTTCGTTAGATACACGTTAGTCGACTAATATATATA
>CM051500.1:7158612-7176718 GCA_028031935.1 Paedocypris micromegethes | reverse complement strand
TATATATATATATATATATATATATATATATATATATATATATATATATAAACACATATATATTAACGTACTTGTAAATGCGCTAAGTGCTTGTAAAATCGTACATGACTTTGGATTAACACGATATGTTAAGCAATAATGGTTGTAAATTATGTAATGATTTACGACGACAACGCATCTGTACCATATACATGGACTATTTGTGTGTGGCAACATACATTGTGCAACGCTTTATTGTGGAACGACACCGTGACATGTTCGCTAAAGTGACAGTCGGTTCTTAAATGCTCCACAAATCAGCTTTCAGTGGTTATATGAGCCGTGTACGTGCGTAACTAGTCGCCGTGTGGAACATGACGTGACGCGGAGCGGTGGCGTCTCATGGCAGCGGTCGGTCGGTCGGTGACTTGTGCTGAATCACCGTGACTCGGAGGAAACGCTCCGCTCGCTCGCTCGCTCGCTCGCTCGGTTATTTTGAAGCAGCTCGCAAGTGATTGGCGACCGGAGACGCACATGACGGGAAACCGGCGGACGCTTCTTCACGCGCACTTTGACCGCTCACGGTGAACCGCCGCTGTTACCATCGAGCTCTTTGTTCCATTACTACAGTTACCCAGTGACGCGTATGTTCATATTATGCATTATATACTGAATACACACACATACAAAATCCGACCATCAGACGTACCCGCTATGAATTATTATGTGCTATAAATGTGGCACAATCACAATCAGTGGAATCAAAATCCACAAAACAAACTGTTTGAAATACAACCTGCAGAAGAAAGACTTGCTGTTTTAAATCAAGATGTGAAGAAGTCATTTACTCAAGATGTCGCAGTGGTCACACCAGATTAACACATTTTGTCTTTGGAGATGAATCCACAAAACGGCAGAATTGTGGCGTGGTTTTAAATGTAAAACACATATTCTTGTATTGCCTTGTTTTTTGAACCACAAGATTTTTAACTCGAGAGACACTGAAAGACCTTTTCCCAAGTGTTTATTTGTCAAAGATTTTAGAGTTTTTTGTTATCATAAATGCATATTATCAAGCTTATTTACATATTTGTATGTATGTTTATGGGAATATTTATTCTTCTCTTCTTGGCATTATACAATATTGTATGTTTTTTATTCTACACAAGTTTATGTGTCCCATGAAATGGCCTCTGATGCTGAAATGGCAATAAACAAAATATTGAATCCATATGCACACGTAAATATAAATAGACATGTTTTATAGGATACCATGTTGCAAGTTTTTTTTTTCCAGTTTCGATTATAATTATTTTGTTTGTATTTATAGGTTTTTTGGAATACAGGATTTGGGGTTTTCTTAAATAAAAAAGCCAGACAATGACTTCAGACAGCAGAGCTAGTAAAGCGCTTAAGGTACTTTTTCTTTATTTCTGTCTGTCTTGTCTTCCTCCATCAATCCATCTATCTATTTATCTATCCATCTATCTGTTTATAAATGTGCTGTAGTATATCAATATATATAATAATCTCTATTTCTCTATATGTTCCATCTGCTGCTGTGAGATGCAATTTCCCTGCTGTGGGACAAATAACGGCATTTTCAATTAAATTCTACTCTTTATCTGTCCGTCTATCCATCCATTCATCCATCTCCATCTGTTTCTTGTCTGTCAGTCAATCAGTCTATCTATGTTAAACTTGTCAAAATTATGTTAAATGGAATCAAAGTGCACATCTCAAACCTCTTGCAATATTTGAAATGATCTAAACCTCCACCAATCTGTCCATCAGGTGAAGAGGGAATGTGGAGAAAACATGCCAGTGCTGAGCGACAGTGAACTCATGTCTCTGTCCGTGCGTGAGCTCAACATGCACTTACGAGGCCTGTCGCGTGAAGAGGTCCAGAAGCTGAAGCAGCGGCGACGGACACTGAAAAACCGCGGCTACGCAGCCAGCTGCCGGGTGAAGCGCGTGTCCCAGCGAGAAGCCCTGGAGCAGCAGAAGAAGGAGCTGCAGCGGGAGGTGGAGCGTCTGGGGGCCGAGAACGCAGGGATGCGGCGGGAGCTGGAAGGCCTGGGAGCCCGTCTGGCCGCCCTGCAGCGCTTCGCCCGGGGCCTGGAGTCCGGAGGGGGCAGCCTGCTCGCCACCACACCCCGACTCAACACGGCCTCCGTCATCACCATAGTCAAGTCTCCACCCCAGGCACACAACCAGAGAGAGCAGGGGGCGTCCTAGGACTCGCTCAGGTACATAGGTACATACATAGGTACACACCATTACACAGGCCACGTCGGCTCTGTCTAAAATGTTTATCCTTACTTATTAGTGGAAATATAGACTGGGAAAGTTGAATCTGGAGGATTTATGTACACACACACACACACACACACACACACACACTGACACAGACTGTTTAATGTGGTCTTTTAAATGTCAAAGAATAATCTTAGTACTGTTGTGCTGACCTCATGAGTGTGTAGATCTGGCCAGCGTAAGGCAGGTTTCCCGTCCGTGATGAACATCCTGTGCTTGTTAAAAACAGCCCTGAAATACTGGTAGTTTACACTAGATTCACCCGCGTTTGAACCAAGGGCCGAGAGAATGTCAGATCTACTGCTACATGCCATTTCTAGAAGAATCGCATAAAGACAAATGTCCAGCCGGAGACACGAGCGATTTTATCTGTGGATTTGAGGTAATTTGTGCTGTGATTTGTCTAAATACTAATTCATGACTAGTTTGGAGTCATCCTCTCGATTATCGTAAGAGATTTGAGGTGTTTTTTTTTTTTTGTATCGTTAACTTGTTGTAATAAATAGTTCAATATGGTAAGTTAAAAAGCCCCATTTCTTGTAATACGATCTTTTTCTTGTTGTTTTTGAGAGTCACGTTTGTACTAATATTAGAGCAATCTGTTTGTAGTTGTATTTTTGTATTTAAAACTAAGACCATATAAATATATATATATATATATATTAATTGCTATTTATGATCAAACGCTTATCTGAATATATTGGAAGTTGAAAAAAAAATGTTTTCACAAACGGAATAGAGACGAAGAGGAATATGACCTAAGGTGTAAAATTGAAAGATGGGGGGGAGTGAAGAGTGAAACCTGAATGGGAAGTGAGAGGGGGAAAAAAAAGGAGACTAGGAAAGTGAGAGAAGAAAAGCGCGAGTGTAATGGCCGTCATCGTGAAAACGTGGATGTCTGTGATGGTGTATCTAGGTCATTATTAGTTCTGAGAAGATCTCTCGTCATATCACGCACACGACCCTTGTGCTGAATGTTTCATACGGCGGCAGAGCACAAAAGAAAAATGGTGTTTGTATTTATTATCTGTATTTTTCTATGGTAAATTTTCTGTCTATTTTATATCAGTTAATTGAAATAAATGTTGTATATATTGTACAGAATCAGTTGTGTTCATTTCAGTCGACGTGTCAATGACACAGTGTCATGGAAAAAAGAAAACAGATCATTGGAGGAAAAATAGCATCTTTATTAACGTAATACAATTTAGTTTAAAATAACATGGCAGTACAAATAACCTTAGTTTAACGTCAATAGTTGCTTTCCATACGCCAGCAGGTTCCGTATCTTTACAAGTACAGTACCGCGACTCTCGGAATGGAAACATCTTGCCAGAATATTCTAGGAGATCCACTAAAAGAACATGTAAACTGCTTAGTGCAATTATAATCTCTATATTAAAAGTAATTCTTTCCTTATAATGAACGCACGGCAAAACACAAGCAAACTACCAACAGGAACCACATGGTCACAGCTGCATCACTCGATACTGGCCTCCAGGAAGTGGAAAAAAAACCCGAAGATAGCGGTTAATAAGTAACTCTGAAAACGCCATGGAGCCGAAAACAAGCCTGAAGCTTAGTCACTGAGTACCTAGTGCTATCTGAACATGTCCAGCGGATCCGTCTGAAGATCGGGAGAGACTTTGGTGTGGCTCCTGAAGGCCCAGCGATAGCAGGCATGTCCCATAAAGATAAAGAACCCGCAGCGATGGGATGAAATCCGACAGCCTTTAGCTGAGCCTGCTCTTGGAAAACAGACCACACTGAGGAAAAAAAAAACCTTGAAAATGTACACCACGCCACGTCTCACCCCATCCAGGCCACAGCAGATTCATCCTAATCTGTAATCTGCTGCTATTCCCGTACGGCCTCAGTGTGTCGCCCTCGCGCACATCCGGAAGAAAAGGTGCACTTCAATCCATAAAAAAAAGGACAAGCGGGGGCTTCTCAATATGCCACTATTCATAAATAGCCTGGAAGATACTAGAACTTCTCTAAAACTAGAGCAAATATAACACAGGGATGAAATTTGGCGCAATATGAAATGAACAACGGAAACAACTTCAGTTTTGACAGCTACTGTCACTTGAAACGCACCAGCTTGGTTTAAGATGGTCCATTAATAACTTAAAAGTCCCTATGTTAGTGTAATCTCTTGGACGCCGTCGGGTTCGTAAACTGTCCCTTTTTTTCCGGAAGTACCTGTGTGTGGCGCGAGTGCGTTTAGAACTCATCGTCGGAGCTGAGCAGCAGCGTTTTCTCCGCGTCCCTGGAGCTGACGCCGCTGTGGTTGCGGGAGACCTGTGGCGCGGAGACCCCCTGCTCCAGCGTGGACTGCTGGGTGTACTGCTGGTAGGCCGGCGAGAAGTTATGGATGGCGTCCTGGACCATATCACCGGGGTTCATGGTTTCCTTCAGGCTGCTGGAGATGCTCTTCATGGGGGCACATCGACCTGGAATAAGATGCTGAATTGAGCGAGACTTGAGATGTTCTTCTAAAAACCCTCAGGAGGACAGATGAGGAGCGGAAGGATCAGGACTTAAGAAGAGAAAACGCAACCTACCGTACGGTCCATACGTCGGAACGGGACCTTTTAAAGTGCAGCGTGAAATGAAGGAGAGACAAAATGGAAGAACAAGACAGATGGGCGCAAATGAGTACAAAAAATGATAAAACAGACGGAACCAAAAAGTGATGAGAATAAAAGAGAAGGAAAAGAGAAATTCAGCCGTGAGGAGAAAGTTATCGCTGAATACAAAGAATAGCAGCTGGTGTTTAACTCACCGAGAGAATCCAGTCGCTTGTCGATGTAGACTTTATATGTGAACGCGTGTCTCAGAGCCAAGGCGGCGAAGAACATCTCGAAGCAGATGATGAAGTTCTGGTAGCCTGCTGCCACCGTTCCTTCGCCCACAGAAACCTCGGCAGAGCTGATCTGAGGAATCGTGCCGCACTTCTCCAGGATGGCCAGCAGCATGCCTTCAAAATAACAGCGCGTCATCAGCAAATCAAACTACTGGTGACATTCACAGCTTGGAGAACCAGGTAAATCTAATCATTTCCGCCTAATAATTGCAAAGTTTTTACTTTACCAAAAACACTTACACTACACCCAAGTGGTTGATAAAATAAGCACCCAGTGAATATTTGCACCCCCCTGATTTTTCAGGCACAAAATAAAAAGTCCAAACCCCCCATAAAATTTTTGGAGAAATACTTCTCTTATAATACTTTTTTTTACTTTTTTTAACAAACCTAACTTGTGACTTATGATATAACTTTGATGTAGTTTTACTACATCAGGATTAGCGCCGTGGCTAATGTTTCTTTATTTCTGCTATTGAGCCAATAAAAGCCTATCAGCACGTCTGCCTCAGGAACCATTATTTAAAGAAAGATAAATGGGCACATATTTCCATTTATTTGTGATTGCGCCTGACTTGAAATGTGGAAAAATGTGCACGTAAACACCCCAGTTTTTGAGCTTATATTTGTGTAAATACGGTGTATAATATTGCTACATTAAAAAATGTAATAGACTGAACCGTACATGTCCACCGTTTATCTTTGTATGTTTTTGGACAATGTTTTTTTTATTCACTTATCAAGATCGGAAGTCAATTTCCAACATTTTGCCTGATCATGTTGAACTATGGGTAATTGACTCAGCGTCTGTCAGTGACAACTGCATGAACAATTACAGAAACCTTGTAGCCTCTAATTATTTCCCTTGAAGATTACAAAATAAATCCCATTTGCATACAAATTAGGCCAAAAGCTAATTTTGAAAGGTTGTGAATCCTGGAATCTACTTTCAGCCTGCACCGATATACGCCCATGATCCATTTGGCGTTTCAAATGTACAATTTGTGATCATTTGTCAATAAGCGTCTGCTAAAAGACTGTAAAGTAGTGAACGTTTAATGTTGAGTAGATTTTGAAGCCACAGAGCAGCTTCATTCTTACCGTTTCTAGCAAGTGGAAAGTGTTTTGCATTTGAATGTAACACTTCAGAGTTCAGTTCACCTTGCCAGAAGGAGAGGAAGATGACGGATTTGACCATGAAGAACTTGAGCACGGGTCTGTAGGGGCTGAGCAGGTCTCGGGTGGCAAAGTAGAAGAGGAAGAGGGCGTAGAGGGACAAGCTGACGGAGATGTTGTAGATGATGGTCACGTACAGGTAACCGCTAGCCACGCTGTGAGGGCCCAAACAAAGCTTCTTAAAATTCACACCGATCAAACGTCCTCTGCAAATGTCAAGGAAGCTCAAACTGCACAAGGACTTACTTGAAATCTCCATCACGGTATTTCCCAAAGGCCTGCAGGATGACTGTAATCACGGCCATGAGCGGTTTCACCACACAGAACTGTAACGTGGCCTGTGAAGTCAAACATTACAATGAAAGCGTCCAGATAACTGCCGTCGCTGTTTGAAAAGCAACGTGATAAGCCAATGAGAGGTGCAAACCTGCTTGCAGAACCTTAGAAACCCAATGGAGTAGGTTTTGCCCCAAAGGCAGCAAGTTCCATATATGCAGCTCGACCTGCAGCAGAACATTTCAAAGTCATCAACTCACTTAAAATACTCTAAAGAAGTCTTAACTGACAAGCGATTACTGTATTTTATGGACTATAAAGCAGCGTGGATTACGGATTATAAGACACATCATAACAAACATCTACGATTGCACTATTGCTTGTTGTCGTTTTTTCCTTTTGTGCCATTTTTCCTTTGTTTTTGTTTGGACAATTGTTGTCGTTTCCTTCTCTGTTGGTGTTTTACATTTCATTTAAAAAAATGTCAAAAAACCAAATTAAACTGTCAACAGAAGACCTTACTTAACTGACAAGCCATTACCTTATTTTAATAGCTATTAGGCACCCTGCATTGTGGATTATAAGGCAACGTAAAAAAACACCAATGATTGCATTAAGTCTGTTATAATTTGTACCATTATTTATCTTTAGCCTTTCTATGCACAATTGTTGTTTCTTCTCTGTTAGTATTTTACGCATACATATTACGGTTTTCAGTTCCTACTGTTCCTACTTTTTTAACAAAAATGTCCCCTTTGTGGCATTAATAAATCATCTTTTTATTTATTTTTCACATATAATGTATTCAGATTAGGGGCAGTACATTTCTAAATGTTGTTAATGATTTTAAGTGTGCTTATAGTATAGTAGAAAATGGTGATTAAAACTGCATCAAACTCTGACTTACTCAATGGGTTTCCCTCGTATTTCGGCCATGATGGCGCTCTCGCCGCCCAGGTATTCATAGCAAAGACTCAAGAAGTTATAGATGACAAACGCTGTGAAGAGAAGTGACAGCTCATAATCATTTTTACACAACCCTTCATTTATAGTCAATACTGTAAAGAACTTTCTACGTTTGATGGTTTCGTACTAACAAACTGCGCAAGCTTTTCAGTGACAATCTCCGAATCCGCTGGATTGTCTGGTATGAATGTGCTAGAAAAACTTGTCAAATGTAAAGCAGGGTCATATTTAATCCGCACAGTGGCACAAGCTGTCGAGCGTCAGCCAAGTTCCTTTCACCCTTCAACAAAAGAGCCGTCAACACAAACATTGACTCGTCTGTGCTGTAAAAATAGACTGAATGTGAAGCGGCCTGTTGAGAACTTGAACTTTCCAGCTCATATACATAAAGGAAAAGGTGGGGAAGAGAACGTGTGAGTGTGAGAGAAAGAGGATGAGAGGGAGGCAGGAGAGAGAGAATAGGAGGATGAGGGAGGAAAGAGCAAGAGAGGAAGACGGTTGACAAGAGAAAAAATAAATAAATAGAGAAAGAGGCCAAAACAAAAAAAGATAAAGGGTGTGGAGGGGTGGAAAGAGTACAAGAAAGATGGAAAAAAAATAGGAAGAAAAAATGGAAACGGAGAAAGCCGACGTGGAAAAATAGCAATTGAGAATAATAAAAAAGAAAAATAAAGTAGTAAGAGAAAGGCAGATAGTACAAAGAGAGGTTAAAAAATGAGGGACAAAAGAACGGAATGAGGGAGAAAAGTGGCATGGAAAAATAGCAATTGGAGGGGAAAAAATGGGAGTTGAAAATAAAATTTGTGCAAGTCACCCATTCAAATGACACACAATGACACAGACAAACCCGGAGCAGTGGGCAGCCTTAAGTTCCCTACCCACTCGCACCAAGAGAGCAGGCAGACAGCCAGTATGTGTCCTTCACACAAGCATCAGTTGCTTCCGTTACCAAGATTACCGTTTCCATGGTAATTGGAGTCAAATTAACATTAAACAATTTGAATAACAATGTTACATCTACAACGTGGCTGATTGTTCTCAAATAACTTGAGCTTCATTATGAAAAAAAACGTAACCTACAAGAATCATCTGCTGAGCGTGAAAGTGTTTGCTGTGAAACAGCGTGTGAGAGAAACCAAAGATCTAAAAATAGCCACAGCTGCTTTTCAATTGGTTGGGAATCAGCAGGACAGTAAAAGTCAAACACACCGCCCACACACACACACACACACGCGTGTGCAGTTAAAGATCCTGACTCCCGGTTCTACTCACCAATTTATTTAACGACTACCAGATTCCAAGTATTAATTAATAATCTTCACATGTGATTATAAACTGATGTTAAAACGAAGCAAAACGAATTATAGAGATGAACCTGTGGGACAGTCAACTAAGTTAAAAAAAAATAAAACACTGAAGTGAGAAAAATAAAAAAATAACACTAAAATAAAGTTGTGTGATTTTTTTTACATTAAAAAAAAAACACAAACTTATTATTTTCATAAAATAACACAAAATATTTACTCTTGCCCATCATTATAAACATTATAAACTGGCATCAGCTCAAACGCTGATTTTTACTGAACACAGAAACCCATCTGATGTTTATTACCATTATGTACATGTATATGTAGCTCTCTAATTTACATTTTATTCCACATGTATATATCATGCAAAAACGCCCATGTGCAATATCATATAAAACTACTGTGACATTTCACATCTGCTGGCAAGGTTTAGGTACTGTTTTATACATAATAAATACATGTTTGTACTGTTAATACTGTCAATGCTTGTACTGTAAATTTCTCTCGCATGTTGCACTGGATAGAAGACGTTTTTACGTTCACTATACATATGAATAATCTACATAGTATTGGTCCACAGTGACAATAAAGGCATTCTAGTAGTTTATCCATGAGCGCTTTTCTCGGAATCTACTCGGTTGTGGCAAACATGGTCACTATGCAACCAGCACTTCTTCAAATCCCAGCTGAGGGCTGATTCAGAGTCAGGAAGATCAATACGACCTGTGGAAAGCTCCAGAGCCAGAGGAGAAGGACTCTCACCTTCATAGCAATCTCTGACCGTGTCGAAGTAAACGTAGTACTGGTCATTGGTGAAGAAGAGCAGACTGAGCCAGGAGTCGAAGGCGTAGATGGGCACGATGAAAAGAATGCGGACTATGTGCCTCTGTTCTTTAGGAGACCTGTAGTAGCGCAGGTGCATGTAGATCTGCAAACAGACGCGGGTGAGATCAACCAAACCACAGTGTCGGGTTAGGTGTTGCCTTACCTGGTGACAGGTCAGCAGGAGCGCCGTCCACACGAAGAAGCCCGACACGGCCTGGGCTGAGGTGGTCATGAGGAATATGGGCTGGTCTGGGGTGAGCAGAGGAGCTTCTGGAACCCAGGAGATGTTTGGTCCAGCTGGGGCCATTGTGGCCAGTGAGGCAGGGGCCATCCCCACAACTTCCTGTCCAAACTCACTGACGGGAACGTCACGGCTCAAACGCTGATGCGCAAGAGAAGACAACACGCAGATCAATTGTCATGTGACGCTGTCTTACATGGAATAAAACGGCTTAAAAACAACTATAACATCAGGCAAATCTGCATCTCACACTACAGAAGTCTACACTGTTGTTAATGACCAACGTCAGAAAGGATTTTGATCCACTGTTAAGATAATAAATTACTCTACTTTTTTGTTTATTGTTACTTCAGTTTTTTTTCCATTATTACTCAAAATGCTGTATGTAACACGTACACATTTACATATAGTTTTCTTATGACATCATGGAATTTTCCTGTAATTTAAGTTTAATTCCTTTATTGCACAGACTGATTTTCTGATGAATGAAGGACTTTCCGAGGAAAGACTGGGCCCCACAATCGCTGCTTGCAGCTATATGTTGAAATTTAAATATGATTTAAAACAGGGCATTTTGACATATGTGGAATAAATGCGCATCATTAAAAACTATTTTCAATAAAAAGTTTTACTCTCTCACTCTACGACTTTTGATGCACTGTTATCTCGTTTTTATTCTTCGTCTGCCTTTTTGCTGAAGTAAAATAATTCTAGCCAAAATTCTTTCTCCCTCCTTAACTTTATTTAGTTTTTTTTGGGTTGGATGTCTATGGAAGTGTGAACGATGGGAAATTCTGTAACCATCACAACAATAGTCCAGGCACTGTAAGAGGCATGGGCAGTAAAACGCACAGTAAAGACCGTTTTTCGATTACTGTTTGTATTGTATTGATTATTATTTTATCGAGCGACGTGCGCTCACGCGATGTTTTCAAGAATGGCTTTGTCTTTTACATTAAAGCCTTACGTTATTAGGAAAACACCGAGTGCTAGTTTTATTCGATTTTGAGCTATTTATTTAATGTAGTTTATCAAGCCAGATTCATTTGTTCGAGTTGAAGTTCACGAGGAGGAAAACAAATGCATTCGCGTGGAGTTGCAAAAGTGAACAACTTACCAAAAACATAAAAGCTGCTTCAAAATCATGCGTCAAAGACAAAAGAAAAGTATCCAGATCACACACGGCCTTAATTCCTCAAAGCCACGGTTGCTGCTGCCCCGTCATCAGTGTTTATATTCCAGCGCCCGGAAAATCAGCGCTCGGTCCTTTTATAACGGATTTCATGGAGTAACACAACACGACTTTGAAACTTCACGATTTGCGTTCTACGCTTTTAAAATGCTGTTCGTTTGACGTTGAACAAAATGCAGATTAGTTTTAAATGATCTTTTACAACTGCCGTCTCGTTCTAAATAAGAGCCGTGGCGGATTAGTTTAACGGGGATGGAAGTGAAAAGACGTGAAGTCTGCGGCAACAGCCAGCTGGTTGTTCTAAACTAGGTTAATAGCGCCTGTAATTTCAAAATAAAAGTCGCCCAGTGACGCGATATACACTGGTTAAAATGTTCGTCCGGATATGTACATTATTCACCTAGTACTGAACGTTTGCGCAACACCTTTTACACAGCAATGTAATTTTTTTTTTACTTAAAATAATCTAATTATATTGAATAAAACTTAAAAACAAACTGGCTGCAGAAATCCATCAATAAAACATTTATTATTACTATTATTATTACATCTCAGGAACACTCAACAAAGCTCAGTAAAATATATTTATTTATATTTATTTAAATTTATTTAAGCATATTTTTAACACGTGTCTTATGAGACCAATAAGGCCAATAGATGGTGGTTTAAAGTTATTTATTAAAATTGATGAGCTATGACATGGAGCAAATTTGATACAGCCTTTAAATATGTCAGAATTTTGTGGGTTTCTGTTGTTGCGTGTTTCTTCTTTTAATTGATCCTGTGGCTTCTTTGGCATCTTTCAATGTGGGCGAAATGGAATTAAGGCTGATCACATGACCCACGAGCAAAGTCTTGAGACGTGAAAATAAAAATGACACGAACAACAGTGAAACTCCCACAATGCTGAACAATCTGTAACATTCAGTTCTTGCGAGTGTGTGTATTTATTCAGAAATGTGATTTTTTTTTATGGCTTATGTCAAAGCAGGAGCCATCTTATCAACGTTTCAGTACAGCACGTTGTATTTCTGTTTTAATAAGAGAATAATTCAGTTACTTTAAAAATATTCAACCTGACCTTTAACATAGTTGACTACAGTTAACTATTGTTTGTGAGAACTAAAATTGTTTACTCTCACGTCTTTCTAGGGCAGAATTATTACAGAAATGCTCAGTGACAACAACAGATGAACACCAGTTTAACTGGAAACGACATTCCTCGAAATTCTTTTGCATATTTAATACTCAACACGATGGATCCACGAAACCTCATACGTCTGTTAGGTGTCGACACACAACACGTTAGTGTGTTAAAGTAAGCGTGAGGGATAAGGTTGTTACACTCTATTAATTATACATTTTAACTTTACAGTGCAGAAACTGAGTCCTTCCATTACCAATCATTTCAGAAAAAAAACACACTTAGAAACCAGTTTCCAAGTATAAATGCTCTGGATCTTGTAGTCCTGGTTTAACTTGCTGGTCTTCTGCCCACATGCGTTTCTATCTTCAGCCGTCTGCAGTGCTGGAGAACCAGAGCACTCCGTCTTTACCAAAGTGTGAATCCTTCCTCTCTCTGTCTGTCTCACACTCCTGTTTTACATTGAACGATGAATAAAGATGCTGTGGGGGAGTTTATGCTTGTAGTTCTGCAGAAAAAGACAAAGAAATAGTTTTAGCAATAGATAAAATTGTTGTTTCTAAAACACCAACAGCAAGTTCACAATTTTCAGACAAACATAGAATTAAAAAAAAACTGAACAATATTACTAGTTAGTAATGTGCAATCAAATGTTTAATTTATTTATAATTGTTTAATAAATTATAATTGTTCATTTTATGTCATTTGATTAGGTTCTTTGACTTGTTTTTTCTTTTAACTTGATCCTAATTTATTGGCTATGCTGAATATAAAAAAACATACAAATATTATTTATGTATATAAATATATAATAATTATATATAAAAACATAAAAATAATCATATTAAATATAGAGTGAAATATTATTAAATAGTAAATATGATATTCTATAATTAAATGTTTTGCTTATAACAGCATTCTTGTTGTTTTAATTACAATGTAGTCTTTGTTTGCTGTAACAATTACTTAAATATTCATTCAAACATAAATATAATAAATAACATTCATTACAAAATGTAAAATTAAAAAACAAATTATTCTTTTTATATTGGTAGTTTTGAAACTAATATAACTTTGTTTTTTCATATGAATACTTTATTTAATAACAGCATGCATGTCTTTTAATTACAAAATTATACTTATTACAATTTTGTTATTATGATATTATTGTACTGTATATATATATATATATATATATATATATATATATATATATATATATATATGTACTTATATATCGTCAAATTGCATAATAGTTCATTTAAGTTTTACTTTTGCTGAATTTAAATTAGGATTTAAAAGATGTAAAGAAAAAACCAACATAAAATGAGCAGGTAATCTAGACAACAACAATAATTTCCTCCTACCTCCCCAAAACCTTACACGACAGCAAACCGGCAGCGTTCACTTCCCCATGTGCTCGAATGGAACGCTGACCTGTGTGTGCAGACCGAGAGAAGCCACAGTCACTTTACAGAACTGAACGTGCGCGTGTGTGTGTGTGTGTGACCTGCGGAGGAGTGATGCGGATCTGATCGTGGCGGAGCGGCAGATCAGGCGAGGCGTTAGCAGGAGCGCCGCGGTGCAGCCGTAAGCACACTCTCCGCTCTCGCTCGGCTCCTCGACCTGCTCTTGGAGAAACGTTCCCTGGAAAAACCAACCAGCAAGTCCTAAAAGTGCTTTAGACATCCCACCAGGCTGACACTCACCAGTCTGAGGACCTCGGGAGGCTGGTGCGGAGCTGGGAGGGTCCGGGACAGTGCGGACCCTGTTGGGGGCCGGGAGGTTTGGTCCTGAGGGCAGAGCACGAGCTGCAGATCCCTGTGGTCCTCCTCCAGGTCTCTCCTCACGCTCTTCTCCCTCTACTCTTTGTTCCTTGTCCTTGTCGTCCCCTGTCCTGCTGGAGCCCTGGAGCAGAATAAAAAAAGCCATGTGAAACACGGTCGACTGTAAACGTGACTGCAGATGTTTCAGAAGTACATACAAATTTCAGCATGTTCCAGTCGAACACGTAATCGTAAGAATAGCACTGTCTGTGGAAAAGAATCCTGAACAACTGTCTCAGGTAGGAGTAGTCGGGCTTGTCGTCGAAGCGGAGCGAGCGGCAGAACATCATGTAGGTTGAAAACTCAGCTGGAGAAACAGAAGCACGAGATGGATTGAATTTGATTCACTTATTTCAAGCGACAGACGAAAATTACATCACTGGGAATTGAAGAAGAAGAAAACCTTTATTTGTCTCAACAAAGAGAAATGTACATTTTGCAGCAGCCCCAATGGTTATTATAAAACAATAAATAAAGATAAAGAATATAATTGGAAAAAAAAATATATATATATATATTGCACATTGTTGATGTACGATTTAAATTAAATTAAATAAGAATTTCTGATTACAATTTCTGACAGGTGATTGAAGAAAAGATCTTCTGTAACGCTCAATTGAACCCACAACCTTGGTGTTCCAAACTCACAGTAACTTTGAAACCTTGAGATCCAAAGTCTACTCACTTGGGTAGCCCTTGCAAAGGTCCTCGATGGGGGTGGACATCTTTTTCTCACTGATCCGCTCGTACTTCTGCCGTTTAGTGGCGGCTTTGAGGCCTTGCCAGGGAAGAGAACCCAAGTTGAAGTACATGAGGACGTAGCCCAGAGACTCCAGATCATCTCGCCTGGATTGCTCTGCGGAAACGAGAGAGTAGGATACAGAAAAAGCCAATCACGAGCGTCCGAAGCGTGGTGGGACTCACCAATCCCCAGGTGAGTGTTAATGGAGGCGTAGCGAGCCGTGCCCGTCAGGTTCTTGTTCTCGCGGTACGGGATGTGCTGGTGCGTCCGGGCATCGCGGTACTTCTTGGCCAGGCCGAAGTCGATGATGTAGACCAGGTTTCCCTTCTTGCCAAGCCCCATGAGGAAATTATCGGGTTTAATGTCTCTGTGAATGAAGTTCTTGGAGTGAATGAATTCGATTCGGCTGATCTGGACAGAGACAGCGAAGGAGTTTGTGAACAATCATTACAATTGACTTACATTTCATCTCACTTTTTGCTTTAGCATTTAGTCTAAATCTATTTGGTTCCAAAATAAAGTTGTAAGAATAAAATCTGGTGAAAAATAAAGCAGACACTTTCATTCAATGTTTAACTCAGAACAGAACCTTTAATTATCTTTGTTACTAAAATGTTTGTTCGCTGTAAGAAAAAATACATTTGTCTAAAACACTGTAAATGCAAGAAACCTACATAAACAACTGAATATCGTATTTTGTTTACCAGACTAAAGGCATAATCTTTTTTCTAAAATGTATAAAACACAGCAACTCTTAGAATTTTAAGTGCACGCTATAGTTCAAATAATACGGTAAATTACTATAAAGCATTCTACACTCGCATTTGCGTGTGTTTCACTTTAACCTGCAAAGATTCAATGAATTTACCATCTGGTCTGCAAGCAACAGGATGGTTTTAAGAGTGAATTTCCTCGAGCAGAAGTTGAAAAGGTCTTCTAGGCTTGGACCCAGGAGCTCCATCACCATGACATTGTAGTCTCCTTCAGCCCCACACCACTTTATTGAGGGAATACCAACTAAGGATGAAAGAAGATCAGACAGACTTTCATATCCCTTCATCTACTCGTATATCACACAGATCCTCCTCCATTTTAGGACGTCTCACCTCCACCTTGCATCATCTTGTAGAACTTGCTCTCAATATGTAATTGTGGATGCTTCGTCTTCACACTTTCCAGTTTGATAGCTACCTCCTCTCCCGACGTGATGTTGGAACCTGGAAGACGTTATTTTTAGGCCGAGAAAGATCTAACATGCAGAGCCACTGGGTGTAAATAATAAATGTCTTTTACCCAAGTAAATATCACCAAAGGAGCCACTTCCGATCTTTCGCCCCAGGCGGTATTTACTCCCAACACGCAGCTCCATGACTTCTCCCCTTTAAAGCAGCCTGAGATTCATATAAAACAGTGAGATTAGGATGAAACACAGCTCTCAGCACTGCAGCACCTCAGCACACTGCAGATTATAAATAAACAGAGAGCGAACTTCAGCAATCCGTATCCGTTCCACTCATTCACTCGGAAGTCTTTTTCTAAGAAGGCACAAAACGCACATACAGCATCCGACAGTCATGTGACGCCAACAGCTCCTGCTTATTGTAAAATCTTCTTATCAGATCACCAATGTGCATGGGGTGATCTCCAACTGCTCCGGGTCGATTCCCAACAACAGAGATTTACGAGGCATCGCACAAGGCCGTTGGGTTTTCGCCGCTTTCGCGTTTGTGGCAGCCGCACCCAAGAACACGTAGAGCCCGAGATTCCTCACATTGTGATGATGTGCACTATTTTCACCAGGGATACACATGCGATTAACACCTTTATGTCCCGATTTGACCTTAAGCAGTGACATCTTACCTACTTACCTAACGGGAGAACGCTGGGCGGTGCGACAGGACCCTGGACAGCGAAGAGTGCAAGCGGGATTTTTCACGTCTCATCACAAACGCAATGTCGGCCTCCGCTCGCCTCCAGACTTCCCCAGATCCTCGCTTTCCCCGTGTTATGGTGTCCGATTAGCGCAAGGATTAACTCGAGAGCAGCAGCCTCCCTTGTTTGTATCAAGCGCACTACTCACATATATGATGTCATTCACAAACTGGCGAAAGGACCCGGATCACTTCAAGGGGCCGCGCGCTTGACGTCACAACCACCGCCCCTTTCACGTCCTCGCTGCAACACATGAGCACGAGACGTACTAATAATAGAACTACATCGTCTTCTTTTCATTAAAAAAAAAGAAGTTTTAATGCTACACCGCTCCTATCACTTCTGGATCACGGTGAGATACATACGTAACAGCAATAAATCGGTGACCATTACGTAATATGGAACCATAGTTACATAAAAAAATAACAAAAAAGGGTTTAAATTCGTAAAAAGATTAACGCCAATTTTTACTTTGCAACAGAATTTTTTATTTAAATTGCTCAACATGTTAATTCACTTTTATTCTTGACTAGTATCTACATATAGCGTAAAAGTTTTAATTAAATTGAATTTCAGACCAAATAAAGGCAAACACACACATTTGACAACAAAATTAAATTCAACCTTTATTAATTGACTTGTTCTTTTAATTCATTTTAAATTATTTTCTTTCTTTGTAAAATCAGAACCAAAAAACCTGAACACGAGTGATAAAGTTTCGCCTTAATTTAGAATGGTACACAACAACAAAAATAAACAACTGGTAACTTTAGAAGTGTTCCTCAGACACCCGTCCAGCTCAGCTTGGTACAATAGGTTTTGGCATGTGTCATGTTTCAGTACGAATGCCTTCAATTGGTTGCATCATCTAAAAAAATCTGTTTTTTTCTTTATTATAATTATTGCAATTCAGACAATATATAAAACAAAAAAGGCTGCTAAAACCACAACTTAAGAAATATTAATTAGTGCCAATGTTCTTGAACTTGCCGTCTACAATCACACACACAGCCACGCTTGCATACGCATCATGCACACATAAACATCAAACACCTGAACTAAGCTGTTACTCACACACTTACTCGCCCCCCCAAATCCAGCACTGAGCCTTGGAAATGCACCACGCTTGTTAATTTCCGGCTGCCACACATTCGTCGTTGCCTCGCTAACCATGGAACGTCACCACATCACGTGTCCCGGGACCGGCTCGTGCACCCGCAGGCAGAAAGGGCACCTTGTATAGCCGAGTAACATCCAAGTGATAGTCATTATGACAAAATATTTAAAACAAAACAAAACCAAAGATAGAGCCAAA
>CM051500.1:7087416-7158603 GCA_028031935.1 Paedocypris micromegethes | reverse complement strand
AAAAAAAAAAAAAAAAAAAAAAAACGAGGTCAGCGTTTGGGAAAAAAAAAAAACAAACAAAAAAAACAACAAAATCTGGATTTCACCATTATTTAAAACAAAGACAACAAGATACAGTTTGTCAGACATCAGAACAGTGTTTGAGCAAGTCTGCGTGAAAACAGAGCTGTAACAACGAGCGCGGCGGATGAACGTAGTTTAATGCATATTTCAGTCCGTGTTTGTTTCTGAGTGAGACGCGTGTGACCTTGATGACCTCCAGGATAGGGTTTCTTCAGTTGATTCACCAAGTCCAACTGTTAGTCCCGTTCAAGTCTTGCGGCAGAAGTCTTCATTTAAGAGTAAGAAGATAAGGGATGTGTAGTTGTTGTGAGTGTGTGTGTGTGTGTGTGTGTACCGGTACACTTCACCTCCACACACTGCCGTTCCTTCACGCGGCCCGAGAAAGGATGACGGGTCGCTGGAAACACTGCTCAGGTAAAGATGGTTTTAAAACAGTGTGCGTACGCTTGTAACCGATGTCGTGAAAATATATATAGATTTTGTTTTTTTTGCCGTAATGCATTAAGTTATTTCACAATGCAGCCGGTCTGCGTCTCAGCATTCAAGAGAATAACGTTGATTTGTATATGCGGTTTGAGTGCTTATCTTCCAATCTCACCTACAGATACTTGGCCGTATATTTACGCGTCACGCGCCCGTCCACACGCCAGTCCTGCTCCTATACTCCGGTGAGTGGTAATACAGGACGTTTGTTATGTTTCTGTGGTGTGCGTCAGTCAGATAGAGTCTGCACCTCCACCCAGCAGGTCTCCAGGCAACAGGGCCGCCGGGCTGCTCATCTGGTGGCGGTCTTCCATGGCGGGCGAGGCCCACAGGCTGCTGCTGCTGGCGTATCCTGGCGTCATACCACCCCACAAGCCGGCCCTGGTGGGATCCACGGCCCCCGCGGTGCCCCCCACTCCGCCACCAGCGCCGTTGCTGCTCCACTGGGCGAAGATACCCAGGCCCGCTCCCTGAGCTGAGGAGAGGTCAGGAGAGCTGCCAGTGCCATCCAAGCCCTGCCACGCAGAGCCCGAGGGAGCGGCCGCGCTGCCACTGTTACTTCCTGCCGCCGAACTTCCCACTACGGCTCGTTCTCGCTCGCCGGTGCCGATAGTGCCTACAGCTCCGGGCCCCGAGGTCCCCGTGACACCGGTCGGCCCCGAGACGCTACCACCAGCCCCGCTGCCTCCACTGCCACTGCCGTTTCCTCCAGCTCCAGCCTGGGAATGTGCAAAATAGCGGGCCACCTCCTCCTCACTCAGAAACTCAGCCAAAATTGTGGTGTTCCCTAAAACACACCTGAGAGGGAGAAGATAGACATGAGCTTGGGGTCGAAAATCCAAAGTGTAAAAAGGTAATGGGACGGGTGTGAGCACGCACATGTGAAGGGCGCTTTGGGCTTTGGCGGCTTCTTGGCGAGTACTATAGCGAATCAGGGCACTTCCCTGGGTCAGACCGAGGTGAAAGGTCAACAGCGGCCCATGCTGCATACAGATAGTTCGCAGAGTGGAGCCATCGATCTGTAGACAAGGGGGGGGGGGGGGACAGCACATTTGTAGTTCCTGAAATCATCGAAAAAGAAGAGGCGTAAGATACAAACCTGAGGTGTAAGGTTACTCAAAAGCAGCCAACAGCTCCCCCTGGAGGCTCCACCATCACTCCACGTAGAACCTACACGCCCAAAATAGCAGTTAACCAATTGACATACAAAATATCAAAATATGAACATTTTATTTTTTTAGTTTTGCTATGTACTACAAATCGAAAAAATTAATTACCAGGCCCGAATCTGGTCTCTTGGCCGCCTCCAGAACCACCCCAGCCTCTCCCCAACCGCGGACCTCCACCAGTCCATGAAGGAACAGAGGGCTGCTTCTGATGCGTCAGTCCAGGAGGTGGGCGTGGCAGATGAGAGCTGTTACGATTGGTCTTCCAAGGCTTGTTGTGTCCTATCGGCTCAGGTGGCCAGCTGGGCTTGTAGTCTGTGTATTTTGCTGTGAGTTCGACACAAACGGAAATGTTTTTTGAGACACCGTGCGTGACACATTAGCGTGAGATGTCGACGGGCAGAATTGTACCTGGGTTGTGTGCATTGTTAAGGGGGCTCTCAGAGGCACTGTAGGGCCAGGCACCAGGTGAAGGCAGCAAGGTGTTGAGGGAGGGATTGGATTCTGTGCCAAATGCAAAAACACTCGTTTGAGATTATTTACATAAGCATGTAAATAGCTTTCATGATTTGAAAGAGCTGGACTTCCCATCACTGCTGCAGAGATGCTGAGGGCGGGGCACTCGCGTGCCTATGATTAACCCTTTATACGCCGCTCAAACATAAACATTTCTCACTTCCGGTATCAGCGGACTTTTAACGAGTACAAGTACTTTAGAAAATGTATCAAGGCCGATACCGGTATACTAGACGGTATACTATTGCACCATTGTGCAATGACAATGAAGATTATCTTATCTTATCTCACTAGACTCAGATACTAAACTTTATACATAGTCAAACACAGTGAAATGTATGGAGCATTACCTGTATTATCTCTGAGCAACTGGTGCTCAGTGTCATTGAGGCTTGACATTGGTGGAGTCAGCAAACTCCCAGGGGTCATGTAAGGATCAGATTCAGGATCTACACTTTGAATTCCTTTCCATGGAACTCCTGGCTGGAACTCTAAAAAGAAAAAGAAAAAATTACAGGAAAATCCATGTTACAATAAAAAGTACAAAAACAGCCCACACTGGAAGTTACCTGGAGGCCAGCTGGATGTTCCAGCCTTGGTGCCGATATTGTTTCCAGGACATCGGTTCCAGTGATCTGAAGGCCCATGTTGAGGCACACCTAAACCTTCACCTCCACGTATCTCGTACTGCGAATAAGGGGAACCGCCTCTCATTTTCAGCGGCGCAGTAATGGGACCTGGACGTGGGAAAAGTTCAGCATTACCACAATAAGAATTCAGTAAGATTTCAATAAGAAAATTGACAATTCATTATCTTCAAACAGCTTACCATTTTTTTGTAAAGAGGTATCAGGAGGAGAAGGGGTGGGAGAGTGACCTTCCATCATCCACTTGAAACGTGACTGCTGGCCTACAGGGTCCTTGAGGCTGGCAGGGTTACCAACCATAGAACCCAATTCCAAACCAGAAAGGTTTACTCCAGCCCCAAAGCCTTTAAAACAAGAAGAACATTACACAATTAATAAATAAAACACTTCTGATGCCTAGATGAGGCTGAAGTGACTCACCAGAATAATTACCCTGGGCTTTCTGATGCAGGTCTGCCACAGAAGCTGCCAAGCCAGGGTGTGAAAGCGGGTCTGACATCTGCATCTTTGTACAACTGCCACCAAGATGTGAAGGAGACAGTTTGGAACTGAGCCCTGCACCTCCAACATGCTGCTGCTGCCGAAGAACAGCCATAATCCTGGCAAGCTAAAAAGTAAGGAAATGTCAAAAAGTTAAAATTCATTCTTTGACATTCTCCAAAAATATAAACTTAAAAAAAGTTAAACAACAAGAAGTTAAAAAAAAGTAATAACCAAAACCAATTTTATTTCCCAGTCCTGTATGAAATATCAGTTAGAAAATTGCAGGCAATCGTATGCCTGTTTATGATGCCAGTTTGTTGCGTTTAACCAGACTATATAATTTCCAAAAACATGCATCTCTTATAAAGAAAATTGTATTAACAGTGTAAAGTGTATAAAAGTATTTAAAATAAAAATTACGCATACTACAGTTTTAGGAATATAAAAAATTGTGACTGTACAACACAGATTTTTATTATTTATTAAATTATTGTTTCTGAAAACACACTTTAGGTTTTGGTAATAATTTGGGAATTTTTCAAATCTTCTGTATCAAATCTGTAAAAAAATATAATCAAACAATAAAAAAATAAAAATGTAAAACTGATAAAATACCTGTTGGGGATCTGTTTGCTGGCGTATATTAGGAGGAAACTTGCGCTGATTCTGAAGCAGCTGTTGCTGCTGTTGTTGTGGTTGCTGTTGCAGTAGCAGCTGACACGCCTACAAAGAAAAACAGTGGTCGGTGAACTACAGAGTGTGCGTGAGAGCCTGTAAAGGTAAAGTGCATGTTACTATCATGTGGTTACGCACCAGCTGAAACTGAAGATGAGGGGGATAGATGCTGCTAAGCATGGCAATGTGCTGTGGGGAAAGCTGTGGAGGAAAAATTCCTCCGCCGACACCCCCAACACCTCCACTGGGCGGAGGCATTTGCTTCAGCACAGAGCCTGGCACCTGCAACACAAATGATACATCTTGAATCACGCCACATTGCACATAAATTAAATTCATCCATTCGTTCATTCTACTTGTTTGGTATGAGCAGCTAGATTTTTTCCCTAAAACAAACAAAATTATATTCGTATAACTTATTTAAAAACAAAAAAACCTAATGTTTACCCACTCAAACACAATGGATGCACAACATATAAATAAATATATAAAAGTATACAATAATAATAATATTATTTATTACATGAAAACATATATAGGTACACTTGGTTATACATGCACAAACATTTTTAAAATGTAGACAAGATAAAAACATTTCAAGTATCTGCATTTACGGCAATGATTTATTCAGTAGCACGGAGAGAAATCACTACCTGAGGTGACAGGAACTGATGAGGCACTTGAGCTCGTATTGATGGGTTGATGGGTGACACCCCTGGCTGGTGCCTGGACTGCGCCATCCCACCTCCGCTACTAAACAAGTGACCACTCGCCTGTGGGGAAATCCAGTCAAATAAATTACTGGTCTCAACAGCTAGAGATTTGAAACATAGGTATATTGATAGATTGAAACGATTTTAAAATTCATACCTTGTCAAAATAAGGCCCAGGTTCACAAGCCCCCACCTCTTTGGAACCAGGTGAACGGAAGACAGATCCTGCTCCCCCTCCTCGTCCTCCTTTGCGCAGCTCTCCATTATATTCGTTCAAGCTCATCCCACGCTTTTCTGCTTCTAACTTCTTGTCATGTGGAGGACCAGGAGCCAGATCTAAGGAACGACCACTGGGGTCCTCTCCCTATAAGCAATACTCTAGATTAGTGAAACTCACCTCACATTCAAAAAACACGCAATGTCTTAAATGTAGCTTTCACAAACTTATAGAAACGCTTCTTACCAGAATCCCCATGTTTGAGAACTGTCTTGTCATTGGATTCATCCAAGACTCTGCTCCACCCTTCATTGAGCTCTAAATATCAGGGTTAATCTGTTAGACTAAACAAAATCTGATAGCACTGTACAATAATAATTAGCAAAAAGTTCAGACTTGTCATTAAAACCATCTCAATGTATCCAAAGTCGATCCTGTGACAGCTAATACCTTGTTGACCTTCTTGGCTCCCCACCCTCCAGAATTGTAAGAGGAGCTGCTGCCTTGGGACCCAGCACTGTTCCAGACACCACCACTCTCATCATCCTCTTCCCAGCTGGAGTGACGCGAAGCACTGACTGAGCCTTCACCTTCACCCCAACCCTCTTGCATAGACTTCGAACCTGTAATAAACAATTTGAACCTTGAATAATAAGACAAAATATTGCTAAGAGCAGCAATGTCAGGGTTTGGGCCTTAGTTTTGTGTTTATCTTATAACAATAACCTTTTGGTGAGAGATTATCTTTTCTAAGCGTATACAAAAGATGTATATTTAGAGCCCTCACCGGATTTCATTGGATTAGAGGAAGGATCTCCCCAACCAGATGTCTTTACACTATCATCAGGGTCACCCCAGCCAGTAGGTTCAGTGGGCTTACCCCAAGCCGAAGTACCATTGTCCACACTTGAACTTGACGGAGACCCACTACTACCCCATCCAGAAGTAGCTATGAAATGAAAGAAATTAATTTAATAGTGTGATCCATACCAGACAAAGTAAAGGCTGAGCAGTCAAAACAAATGGCTTTAGTATAATATATGTATATGTGCAAGAGAGATGTGTTCTTCTCGTGAAGCAGAAAATCACTTCATTATGTCTAATAAACAACATATCAAAAATATCAAACAAGTGTTATGAGCTCATTATTATTTAGTTCTCAGAAATTATACGCATCTAAATAAGAAAAGTATTTTTTTACACAACCCATTCAGTTTTAAACAGTTCACAAAAGAAACTGCCTTACCTAATCCCTGTCCCTTGCTGGATGAATGTGTGAGGTCTCCTCTATTCATGTCTCTATTTCCAAGGCCTGCTGGTATTCTTACTGGGGGCTGCAGCGTTGGCGGCCCCTGATGAGGGGACAAAGACTGTGCCGGGCCTGACGGGGCATTATTTTTATCCCATAAGTTAACACTTTTGACATTATAATTGCTGGGGTCACCCCAAGCTGAAGTTCCATCATCTATCTCCATTTTTCTGCTGATAGACTGTGGAGAAGGCTCCTCCCAACCACTGGACTCTGTACTTTCTCCATGACCACTTGGAATTTGGGGTATGGGACCTGAAGTCCAGCCTGAACTTTGGCCTTGGGCCGAAGGACCTGTTCTTCCCCAGCCACCTTGCACGGCAGCGTTGTCAACTGATTGACACTTCTGAGGCTGTGATTGTAGCTGCTGCGGCACTGGACCTTTCTGCAAGGCCGACTGGCTGTTTGGCATCTGTGAAGGGTGCATCTTCCCACCCCAGCCTTGGTGAGATTTGCTACCCGTGTCTCCACTCATTTCGGTACCTCCTGCTCCCCATGTTCCTCTAGGAGCACCCTCCTCCCAGTTACCCCATGTACCCACTTCTGAGTCCCCACTAGTACCGCCACTGCCTTTGCCCTCCCCCCAGCCCCCACTGCATGATTTGGACTCATTTTCATTCCATTCAGTAGTACTCCTCTGTCCCCAACTGCCCGTCTCCCCATGTCCCATTTCTTTCCATCCTACTTTGCCTTTCTCTTCCTGACTGGTCCCCCAACTACTTCCTGCACTCGGAGTACCCTGTGTTTGAAAATCTCCCCAACCGCCCGACACACTCCCTCCTTTGCTCTCACGCCACTCATGTCCCTCACTGTCCCAGCCTTTCCCTTGGATTTCTGAAGAGGCAGTCCCTTCCCAGCCCGGGGGCTTGCCAGCTGAATTGCCTCCTGCAGATTGTGAGACGCCGGGGTTTTGAATACTGACACCCGAGGGAGGTGGGCCACGGGTGTGTAATGAACTGCTGCTGCTGCTACTGCTATTGTTGTCCCAGCCCTCAGCAGTCATAACAGCTGATGGTCCAATGCTGGGGTTGGAGTTCTGGTTGGCGTTAAGACTGGAATTTTTAGGCAGAGATGAGGAAGAGGAATCAGTAGTTACAGAGTATGGTTTGTTGTGGACAGGTGCATTCATTGTAGAAGAACTTGCTGCTCTCCTTTCTCCTCCCTCAAAATCCCAAGCCACATTCTGACGGATTTGTGTCTGACCCCAGCCAGAGTTGGACAGCACTCTGGGATCCAGGTCAGAACGGCTTAGCATATCCTGTAAGGCCACTTCAGGGTTGGGAGGCTGATGAGTGCGATGGTGGCCATGGGGCTGACTGCCATTTCTAGAGTTCCCTCCACCGCTTGAAGAGGAAGTACCTCCTCCTTCTCGGCTACCCTGGCCTGCCCACTCACTGGATTCTCCGCCTACTAGATCCCCCATTTCTTTCTGATTGTCCCAAGCTCTGGTCATGGTTGATGGAGGGGCAGAAGATGCTGCGGTGTTGCCAACACTTCCACCACTGCTGCTGCTGTTACTACTTGACACATCTTTCCCGCCTGGATTACTGCCGCCTCCAACACCACCTGAAGAACCCCAATCCCCAACCAACATATGGTCCCCACCCCATGCTCCCTGAGATACCCCGGAGGTATGACCCGCACTTCCTGTTCCCCATGCATTTGCCCCAGATAAATCTCCTCGGTCATCCTGACTAGAGAAATTCCACGCTTGTCCTCCTTCAGCAGAAATAGCACTTGCCCTTGATGCGTCCTCCCAAGATTCAGTCCTTGAGGCACCCGTTTTGGAGTTTGCAGGGAAAGGCTGAGTTCTCCACAAAGATGAGCTGGTGGAGGATGAGGAGGAAACGGAGCCATCGCCTCCACCTGTGCTTCCAGAGTCCATGTCAGCCCCCTCTGCCACTCCTACATTTTTTGGTCCTGCTCCTGGTTCCAGTGCTCCACCACCCCAGTCAACACAGGATGGCTCCCTGTCTCTGGATTGCATTTGGTGAAGTTGGTGCTGATGAGGGGCTTGATTCACAGAAAGAGGGTTGCTGGCAGGCAACGATGAGCTTTGGAGGGAAGAGGAGCCACTCTCTGTTGCAACTGTCCCAGATGCTTCCTGTCCCAGGGCTGGCCAAGCAGAGGGATTGGCATTAGGAGTAAAATTGGCACCTGGAATAGCACAGCTGACACCGAAAGAACTTTCAGAATTCCCTATGAGAGGGGCAGCTTTGGATACAGGGGGCAATGAGCCAGCTACTACTGCATTTCCCCACATAAGTTCATTGGAGGATGAAGCCCAAACACTACAAGACTGCATACATTCATTGGGTGAATTGGAGGATGTAGGTGGTGAGGGGCTGCCAGAATTGACTCCCTTTCTTCCATTGTCTCTTCCCATACCTTTTGCTTGCTGCTGGAGATGTCCCTCGCCCCATGAAGTGCCGCAGTTCAAAATTCTACCACCATCTGCACCTCCGGTACCTGCAGGATCCCCAACCTTTGTCCCATCGCCAGCAGCAATACTGGGCCATTCCTCCAGGTTTGACCTGTCCACTATCACCTTTTCCCTGCCCTGAGAGAGGGGTTGGCTGCCAGAGCTGGACCCCCACATGGAATTTGCATAATTTGAAGAAGAAGCAGCGTTTGATGAAGAGGATGATGTTTGGGGCAGTGAGGGAGCAGCTTGACCCTGAGGGCCCTGGCTTGGATCTGTAAGACATGCCAACATTTCGTATATTTCACATAAACCATTCATTGCTAACTTGCAATCCAACACAATTATTTTACCAAGTTACACAGCTTCAACTTCTGAATAACAGAATCCGAGTATCTCTTGTTTATGTGATTGGCTTTGAAAGTCTGATTCACTGACAACTGTCTATGAGGAAACATTTGCAGAAAGGTACTTATTCATAGACAGACAACACTTCAAAACTAAAAATATAATCATGCATGGAATTAACATTAAAGCAGAAAAATGCTTCCAGATTGACAGAGAAGTCTGAGCTGATGCAGACACTTTCTCCGCTCCAAGACCAATGTTCTACAACCCCAGATGAAAGCAGCAGTGTTTTAAAAAAGAACAGGTAAGCTACATTTTTGATACACAAAACCAACTAAATAAAGACATAAATATTGGGATATTCATACTAACATTACAAAGTCACCAACAATTACACAGCATTAGGTTTGGCTTGAAAAAAGAAAAAAAAAACTCAAACGATAATAAAATGTAATCCTGTTTAACTTGTAAAAAAGCAATAATTTTGATAAAGTTTTCTTTGTCTAAAATCCTATACACTTATATCACCGTCTCTGGTCTTGCTGATGCCAAGATTATGAAATCATCTTACTTGACCATATTGAAGTCAATGTATGTGTGTTGCGTTGGATGATACTCAGCTCTGGTTATCAGATTAAACCATGATCCGTACCTGAGGCAGAAGTCACTGTTTCATTGGGGCTGTCTCCCCTGCTGTTGCCTCCTCCCAGCAGCATGGAGGACAGTGGTGGCTGGCCCCTCTTCAGTAGCACTTTATGGTCCTGCTGGCAACGGAATCGAGGGGGCACTTCACGGGGCATGTAGCGCTGAGAGTTCTGTGTGCCAGGGGAGGGCTGTCCATTGGCCACCGCCGGCCGCTTAGCATTGTTCCCACCCTGAGGGAGGGTGCCAGCAGCCGGGGTGGCAGTGGATGGGGTTGAAGTGGGGACGGGGCCAGGGCTAGGGGAAGCTGAGTTGGGGGTGGCAGGAGACTGTGCAGATGGAGACTTGGTCGATTCCTGCACTGTGAAGTGAAACGTCTGAGAGTTAATAAGAATACAGGAAAAAAAGCGTTACTCATGTAACTTCAGTATTCTAATCTTACTTGTATTTCTACCTATAACAGTCTTACTTATAAATGGCTGCCTTTATCTATTGACTGGCAGGGTTACGTGTTATTGCAAAGCTTAAAATATTTTTAAAATGTTAGCTAAGAGGAAATACACTGCCACGGAGGTATTAGAATTCCTTCTTGATGAAGCTGTGTTTGTCAGAGTGTACTTAGCGTCCATAAAAAAGCCAGATGGTTTATAATAAACCAGACCAGCTATAATACATGAGCATAATCGAGTTTTCATAATATCTAAATGTGTAAATGAAAAAATTCCATTTGAATATATAAGCACCCCCTGATTTTTAAGGCACAAAATAAAAATTCAAAATTAAAAAAAATTCAAGAACAATTAAAAAAAATGTAAAGGCTATATTTTTCTTTATTTGACAAACCTTACTTGTGACTTTAAAGTAGTTTTACTTAAATATCACAAAAAAAAAACTTATTCTAGCTATCGGAACTAATAATAATAATAATAATAATAATAATTGAACCTTTATTAGTCCCTCAGTGGGGAAATTTTTTCTCTGCATTTAACCCATCACACCCACCATAATCCTTTTCTGCTCAAGCCTTTGCCCGTGAAGCTTTTGCATGCTCATGAACTCGTTTTCAGGGGCTAGCCGTTAGCGCGGATCTACCGGATGCGATATGTACTGTCTAATCAAATATTAATGATTGTATTAAATCTTTCTTCTTCCGGTGTTTTGTCCTTGTTAAGTGTCACAGCATGTGTAATGTTTCTTTATTTCTGTTATTTAGCTAATAAAAACGTATATGCATGTCTGCCTCGAAAAGCATTATTTAAAGAAATAAACAGGACACCACGCACACTGCTGCATAAAGATGATGTTTTTTAGTTTATTTGTGATTGCTGCTGTAAAAGTCCCTGCTCAATTGAAATGGGAAATTTGTATATTGTATATTTGTGCACATATTTGAAATAAGCGATTATAAGCACCCCCAAGTTGTTGAGTCGCTAAAATTGGAAAAAATAAACATTTGTGTAAATACAGTATGCCATGTAGTACAGTATAGTTTGAGTAATCAAAATGACAGCTAAGGTCATTGATTTGGTGAAAGTATTCTAGCATTTCTAGTGTTCGTTCACAGGGCTTAATATTTATTCAATGTTTTCAATTAACATGACGATACTGTTTAAAATGTACTTACCTTTACTTTTTTGCTCTGCAACCTAGACAAACAAACAAACAAAAAAAAAAGGGTAAATTACAAGAACAATATGTATTATTCACAAAATGTCATAAAATATGCTAGTTTATATCTAGTTAATTTCTTCACCAAGTAAATACATACTGTATATAAAACTTAAAATAGGGTAATGATGCACTTTAAACAGTTCTATACTCACATACAATTTATTTGCCATAAATAATATTAAACAAAACTACAGACTGATCAACACAATTATTTAAAAAAAGCATTCAACAACAATCAAAAATCTAGATTGAGATCACATAGCACTGGAAATGTCATTGTCATCTTAATTGTTATTTTTTTCCACTTTTCTGTTGTACTTCTATTGCTATCTTCCTCATACCAAGTTATTATATGTCTTTTTGCATTATCAGTTTTGCTGCCTGGTGCTAACGTGATAACCATAAGAACACGCATTTGAAATGCCATTGGTTTGTTTACATGCACAGTTGCACGCAGTGTTTACCTTCTGCGAGGTTTCCCGTTTCCTTTTATCTTCCTTTTTCCTTTTCTTGTCTTCCATGAACTGCTGTTCCCTTTCCTGATGCTCCTTTCTGCAAAAGACACCAAGCACAATTTATTCCTGCTCACATCCAAGCCGTTAACATGCAAAAGCGCACAACCTGCAAAGTCGGTGGAGAATCACTAATATGTTTCTGTTAAATCTTGATCTGCATGTTGACTTTGTGTTTCTTTTCCCAAGAAGCCAAATGACCAAACCAAAGGACGCACAACAGCCAGAAACACTAAAGCGGCACTTAACAACGACCGAGACACTGCATCTCTACCGTGATATGAAACTGAGGAGCACACAACCTGTTTTTTTTTTCTCTTGGTGAGATGGCCAGACTTTAATCTTCCATAAACTCGTATGTCTGTCTGTCTGTCAGTCTGTCTGCTCACGTCCGACCACCCGCCCATTTCCTCCCGTGAAAAAGATATTCCATGCGTCATTTGCAGTCTGTCAACGTACGTTGAAACACTTTCTGGTTGACCACAAACGATCATCTTGCATCATCTGTGGCGCTTTACCGAACAACCGCGGGTGGATCCGAACGCCTGCTCGATCGGTTGCAAAGCCGACACGTTTAAACTAGTTAACCAAAGTCATTTCACCCAATTCCACCAGAGGCACCGATTAATTACACACGGGGGCACAACATAAACACAAAGGGTAAGCAACTGTCAAATAAACACTTGAGCAAATGCAAAAACCAGGAACGTCGAGTGTAAACCGACCATAAATAATAAAATGCACACTGACTTCGATGTCCATTCGACGCGGTTTAAAAAAAACAGTTCATGCGGGGGAAAGCGGACAAAAAGTATGCTATTTGGAACAGAGCTGAAAATGTAAACTTGCAAACAAGCTGATGCTAACTAGCTAGTTTTGCTTACTGGCTAGTTCTCACCAACAGCCGAGCTAGTGGCTAACAGATATCGACGACGAGGTTTCGCACAACAGCACGATTTCACACAAACACAGTTGTTTCCAAATGCACGCTATCGTGTTTACTTGCAACATTCGTTTGGTAAAAAGTGTTCGTTTGAAAGCACTTACCTCAGGAATTACATGCGCTGCAGCTAGGCGTCTAGCTACAGCTAAAGTGCTTAAGTGCGAAATTCTGGATTTTGAGGCAAAGTGAAATACAATACTCCATCAATAACTAGTAGTTAGTCACGGAAACACTCCTTCTGTAGTTTTTAAATATGAAACACGTCATGTAAACGAGAGAGGTGGAATCTGTGTTTAAAGCGCTGTAAAGTCAGTTGGTTGACGGTCGGCCATTTTACTGCTCAGCGACTCAGTGTGTGTGTGTGCGTGCGCGCGCGTGTGTGTGTGCGTGTGTGTGTGTGTGTGTGTGTGTGTGTGTGTGTGTGTCTGGACAGATCTGACGGAAGGGGGGCAGCCGAGGGAGATTTTTGACCTTCAATATTAAAAGTCCGATAACTCATTTGGCTGTTCTTTTAATCAAAAACAGATCAACTGTGCTGTTTATCGAAGAATACGCTTTTTTCTTCGCGCTTAAAATTACCCTTCCGGACCAGAACGGCATTTGCCGCCTATTCCATCAAATTCCTTCCTTGAGCTAAGCAGGTATTTAATGTGGCCGTTTGATATGCGGGCAGATATTAGGCATAATCCCACCAAGATAACATCTTATCAATACAATGAAATGATCTGGAAATCCAATTTAGTTTAGACCTTGAGTTGTGTTTTTCTTCAGCTACTATCGGCTGTATTAAAACACACACACGCACACACACACACACACACGCGCGCGCGCGTTTAGTATACGTTTGGGAGCTCTTACTGTCACTATAGTAAGCAATTCATATAATGAATGGTTATTTTTACTACATAATAATCCATAGTAGTATTATTAACAATGTTATATGCAAATATATAAATACAAAAGCACAAAAAGTATTGTTTATAATGTATAACAATTACAATTACAGGAATAGTCATTGATTTAAATAAATTTTGATTTAAATAAATAGTAAAATTATAATTCGTTATTACTGTATATACAAATATGTAAATCTATGTATATACAATCATTAAATAAAAATATTCATTAGTAAAATTTGTTAGTGTCACGGTCCAGTGGTTCAGCACCTCCTGGCGGCTGAGCCGGGAAACAAGACAGGACTGTTCACGGGGCAGGACCGCAGCTCATCAGTTTCAGTGACACCTGCAATCAATTAGCACTGTCCTTAAAAGGAGGTCGCTGAGACTGAGGAGCTGTCGGTCAAACTCGTTGTGGTGTGAGAAGCAACATCATCGTCTTCTTCTGGTGTATGGATTCACTCAGTTTCACCATTAAACCTGTGTTGGACAAACTCTGCCATAGTCCCCTGCCTGCAATCGTAACAATTAGTATCTATAAATGTATATACGGTGTATTATATACGATATAATATATATGGTATATTATTATCCGATTTTATACAATTAGTAGTCATTTTCACTATATAGAACTTATAGTAATAAAATGTTAGTTATATAGTATATACGGCGTTACACAGTATTATAAATAATGCATAATTGTATTCAATTAGCATTTGCATATATAATTGATAGTAGTAAAATTAATAAACTACTATTATAACAATGTTTAATTGTGTTACGTACATGTTTTATGTAATGTAAAATAATTTAATTACAATTCACAAATTACAATTATGTAATGTAAAAATAATAAAATATTGTCTATGGTCAGTAGATCAGTGTTTTAATTCAAGTCAAGGTTCATTATTGATATTTTTACAATAATAATAGTAATGAGATATTATATTTCACATTTTATCAAACAATCTGAAAGTGCTTATAATTTCTCAATAGTTTCTCGCAGACCTCGAAAAATATGCCTCTACGAAAAAAAAGAAAATCTGATTCAGGACCATCAGGTGGCAGCAGGAGAAAAGAAATACCACAAAAAAGAAGAAAAAAAAAAAAAACAAAAGGAAGAAAAAAATACATTGGAGCTCACGTTTCAATAACTGGTACGTTCTATTCTAAATAGATGTCTGAAGACAATTTAGTTGCATACTAATTTTAATATTGTGTTATTCTAATTCTAATTATAAATGAAATGATTAAATTTAAAAAAGCGTGCATCATTCATGGCTTTCATCCAGAACACATCCTGCCACATGGGTCATATTTGATGAACTGTGGCTCTCCAAAAGAAGGTTCGACTAAAGCCAGCGTTTGGAAAGATATTACTCCATTTGATATTACTCCATTATATTCATTTTTCCATTTGGATATTTAAATATGCATGTCTTTGTGACTTCTGATCCAGATGTGTTCCGTAAGAGTCAGGCCATGCTTGTGGAGGAGTTGAGCCGCTGTAGTGCCTTGGGCCTCAGCCTCTATAACTTTCACCCAGGGGCTTACATCGATTCCACCCCTAAAAAATGCTTTGCGAGAATAGCCCGAGCTATTAACCATGCACACCAGCGGATCCCTGGTGTCATTACAGGTCTGATATTACATTATGCAAACTATTGCAAACCTAAACAATTAGCGCTTTTTGCTCGAAGATACTAAACCATAAATTGTAGAACAACAAAACTGGTAACATGTTGTCTCTACTCAGACTGAAGGAATCAGAACCTATTTCTATTTTTTACTTGATGGCAGTGTTGTGCATCTAATGATGGGTTGAACCCATAATTTCTGCATGCAACTATATTTTCAAAAATATTTTTTATATTGCGTCCCTATTTTGACAAATTGATGTCGTTACTATACTAGTGCTTGAAAACATGTGTGGTCAAGGGAGCACAGTAGGTGGGGATTTCAGCGAACTGAGAAGCATAATCGACCGGGTGCGTGACCAAACACGAGTTGGAGTGTGTCTAGACACGTGCCATGCTTTTGCAGCAGGTATGGTCAGGTATCAGAAAATATGATCTTTTCACAGATTTTGTTCAATCTTTAAGATAAATGCTTGCATTGTACAGGTTATGACATTGCTCCAGCCGGAGGAGTGAAGAACATGTTGAACGAATTTGACAATGTGGTTGGGCTTGAATATTTGAAAGCCATTCATCTCAATGACTCTAAAGGTATAATGTTTATTTGTCTGCTTAACATTACAGAGTCATGGTGTGTGCATACGCATGTACACAAATAAATAAAAATACACACATATACCGCTGTGTGTGTGTGTGTGAAGGAAAATTAGGTTGCCACTTTGACCGCCATGAAGACATTGGACGCGGCCAAATAGGACTCACTGCTTTTCGAGAAATTGTGAATGAGCCACGACTGAATAACATCCCGATGATTCTAGAAACACCTGGTCGGTAAGTTTTAGATTTATTGTGAATTTATCAAACAGTGACTCTGCAAAAATGATCTGTGCTTTTCTTCAGCCGCGGTTTTCAATATGCTGAGCAAATTGATCTGCTGTACTCCTTGGTTAAAAGGTGAAGATGATTAGATGTCTGCTGATCCATTGAAGGGTTTTTCTTCTTCAAGCCACATAATAAACACAAACTCATTTCTCAGTTGTGTTCCCAGGCACATTTCCCTTGTGGGTTTTTTTTTTTTTTTTACGGGAAAATTATTTTCCCGTAGCTAATTTTTACGGGGAAAAACATGAAAACAAATTAAAGGTCCCAAACGTCAAAAACATTTATTAGCTATGTGATTTCAACACACCAATACAGCAAACTAGCCTAACTGGATAACTGTGTCGTTTTCTTGAATATGAAGTGCATTTATTTACGAGATTTTTTATCTGTTGATGCAAAAACATTCTTGGGAATTTGTGAGCCATCTTCCCAAACAGCTCAAGGCCCAGCAGCTGAGTCCCCACCTCGGATGCAGCTGTTCGCAGTGAGGGTGCAGCGACTCTTTCCACAGCCACTATTATCTGGACCACACAAGAATGCCACATGCAGTCGTGCAATAAACATGCCTCCTTCTTTTTAGTAGAACTATCATTTGTAGTTTTCTGCTGAAATCTGTAGCATATCATTGTATGTGCTATATTTAGCCTCAAGCATACTGTATAATACAGTGATGGAGCTGTTAATATAGTGCATTATATTATTGCAAGAAGGACATTTTTGTCGTCTTTTCTGGCACTCAAATCCTAAAGGTCAGTGTTGTTGACCTTTAACACAACCTTGTTGAGCTACAGGAAGCACATGATTGGGTGAATGGCATGTTGTGATCCTTGTAGAAGATTGTTCATCCTTAAAATAAAACATTTTTTACAACACTCAATGTCACACTTTACAGACGTCGTCCATGCACAGTGAATTCCTTCACAGTTACTTGTTTTTCTATGATAAATGCTGAGTTGTGGAAAGCATTTTAACCTTTTCTGTCGATACGTTTTGTCACCATGAACCGTGACTTGAGCTATCACTTGTTTCAGATGTTAATGTTTGAACAGGTTCACTCACCACCCTCCGTCTCACATTTGTTGGGATCCGTAAGAGCAACATTTGGGTTAAGAAAATATTTTAAAATCCAAAGGGGGCCTGTGACAGTCTTTAGCTGGCTTTGTAAAATTAGCAGCACAGTTACCGCGTGTCCTTAAGACTCCGGTGGGACATGGAACAACAGAAAAAGACTTTTTTTGCAGAAAAAGTGTTTTTGCAAGCCGTATAGCTTTAGCATGTCCTTTACGAGCCAGATGAGGCTGCATCATTGCCAGGGAACCAGAAGAGTTGGATAGCAGTCTGATTTGCGTGATTTGTGCTGTTATCCCAGCATCATCACTCAATCAGTGAATCAATTCTGTCATTTTTGTTTTATTCAGAAAGAAAATGGCGATTTATTCAAACGGCTGAAACTAGCGAATGTGCTTTGCTGGTAAATTCCAGTCCGAAATTACTTTCAATCTTCATAGGTCCATTTAGTGGGGCAACCACAGCGGTGCAGTAAGTAACAGAGCTGTATATGGCTTCAACTGCCTTTCCGCTGCTGACCCTTACCATGGAATTTTCCGGAGTGGTGGCTGGGCATGGAGCCACGTTCTGTTGTTCTTACAGGCCTTCATACACAGCAGTCCAGCGGCCACGGCCTATAGTTTTCTAAGGGTCCTGTTTCTTTGGTAACCACATAACAACCACACAGTGTGTGCCTGTCTGTGACTATTTGATTTCCCTAAAGGATGCGGAAGGGTATTGTTGATGCTGCTTAAGAGTCAATCTTAAAGATTTCAGAACCTGCTGATTTGTGTGTGAACTTTATGATCAAGACTGGGCACTTCCAGTGAATAAAACACTGGCTTAGAAAACAAATCCGCTTTTCTATTTCAGAATTCACCAAGTCTGTCACAGCAAAAGGCCTTGGGTATATAAAACACATATTACAGTGCCAAGTTGTATGCCCTTGCTAACACACTACCATTAAAATCCCACCCTACACCGCACCACAAGAGCAATTACACTGGGTGATGTGCACAGACCTAAAATTCACTGGAGGAAATGATCCAAGAGAAACAGGCTTGAAAGCCCAAATTTGCTCAGGCTGTGGCAAACATTTATTTGCAAGATGCAAAAATGCTAACAGCGAAAGAACCGAGGCTTTTTGAGAAGACGACAACCCGTCTGTCTGCGGAGACATGTCCAGGTGTCTCTCTTTCATGACACGGGCAAAGAGAAAAGATCTTTTTAAATTTGTGTGCATGAGTGGAGACAAGCAAGGCGTGGACACACAAACACACAAAGGGGTCAGAGGTCAAAGTACAACATTCCACGCACATACATAGACGCACAGACTAAAGTAGGCAAACACACATGATATAAAATGGCCATCAGCAAACCAAGGTGACAGACTGTGAAGAAGAAAACTTCATTTTCAAACAATTCGAATGGGAGTCAGTGGGACTGAGTCAGTCATTCGTATTAGGACGCAGCTTTTCAAAAGAATTGTTTTAAAGCGGCACCTTGGACACATTTTGCGTGTATGAACGACTGCTTCCTTTAAGTCAAGCACAGTCTCACAATTGCCTATTGTCTGGGCCTAGTCACATTTCCTGCGAGGGCAGAATTCACGGAAGCAGAAACGTAGTCCAAACAATGTTTTTTTGATTCCACCTCCACCCTGGTTTCTGCACACCCACCGTTCCAAGCAGTCGCCTGCCATTAAAGAGCCGTGTTTCCAACAGGAAGTTAATTAACATCCAACACCTCAGGAAAGCAGCGAGGAAGCAGGTGGAGCTTCTATTTTATCTGTCTTCACGTGGTCTTAAATAATGCGGATGCGTTCATACCATTCGAGTTAATATAGTCAGTAGGATGCTAAATATATTCTCTTAGGTACTTGGGCAATCATTCCAAGTTTATTTTGAGGAAAAGAAGCTTTCTGATCTTTTCAGACCAACACTTCAGATCCCCCATCCTCCATCCCACCCACCCGCACAGACTAGAAAAATGCTTCCCTTCTCAGACTCCAACATCTGGTTTTCATAACCCGAGTGAATGCTCCTTTCCAGCTACTAATGGACTTTAAATAGTAGATCTGACCACTGGGCTCAGTGTCGGTGTCTTGGCACATCAAAATAAAGAAATATTTGCTTTGAGAGGAAAACTGGCGTGAGATATTTGATTTAAAAATTGGCACCAACGAGTGGATTGAAGTGTTGCATGGCACGTATTTCTTTGTTACAGTTTGGCTGAAAGGAAGTTAAGTCTCTTCATCAGGCCAATGTAAGACACTTTCTAGTTCCTTTTATTTTATTAATTAATTTATTTATTTTATAGTACTGTCTCTGGCATAATTGTAAAGTAAATTTAAAGAAGAAATCTTTATTGGTACCACAGTAGTTAAATTGCATTACAACAGTAAAGCAAAGAGAGAAAATTAATAAAGTGTATAACAAAAACAGTAAAATAAAATAATTAAAGTCACAATAGAGAGTTTAAATATTAATAAATATGAATATAAAGTGAGTATAATGTCAAAGAAGAAACTGAAAGCAAAACACCAATTCAGCACAGTTGGTTTTGAAGTTTTGAATTTTGAATTGAGTAGTAAAAAATAGGAGTGTTTGCAAGTAAATAATTCACAATGTTAATGAAAACACAAGGTTTCAAAGCACAAGGTTTGTGACACTACTGAAGCCTTATTTCAGATTAAAGCAAATATTGTGAATATAAATACGAACAGCAGATGTTTGAATTCAGATGGTGGAATTTACATCACACTTTAATGGTTAGAGAGAGTTTTTCAAAGCGATGAAAATGTAGAACGCTGACAGAGATGAAATCTTGGCATGCTGTCTAACCTGTGTGAAAGTAATTTCCTGAGGAGACATCCTTTTTCACCGGGAGAAACCTTCCTGTTTTACCAGCCATGCTCCCTTCCTCTACGCCACCACATTAAAGTGCGCTCCATACTTATCCTTTCCACCCGACCAACCTGTTTCTTCAGGCTTTGGCTTTCTAGACATGTTTTACATGTATAGTTCATCCAAGTCCTGTTTCACTGAAGCAGCAAAACTGACATTATTGACGTCTAATGGCTTGTTAATGGTATTTTGCTGCTAGGAGGGAGCACACAGTAAATTTGCAAGAACAAATCATATTCATTTCAATTTAAAGACATTTTTATTTTATTTCAGATAACATTTGGACACTCTCTAAAAAGAGTGTTACTCTATCAAGAGTCAATTATACTCAAACTTTATAAATTTAATATTTTGCTTTACTTTTGTGGTGTTTTACTCTGAATAGTGTGTTTTTTAAATCAACTCTGCTATTTAGACACGCAAGATTTTTTTTTGCTTTTGAAGCTTCATTCAGAGGAATTTCAAACTCTGCTCCACAGTTGTTTTTTTAGTAGTAGTAGTTTATTGTCATTACAGTGTTGGGGTACAACATTGTAACGAAAATACAAGAGAGGGCCGCAGTGCATTTGGCTCGCTTGGAAGAAAACGGACAGTGAGGACAGAGCATTTCAGACAAAAGTTATGAGTATTCTACAAATTATGTTTAACTCCAATAAGAAGTGTTATTCCATTCTTGCTTTTGCCAGAAATAAACACTTGAATTACATTATGAAAAAATACCGTGACTTTCATCGTCAATAAAATGATTTTCATGGTTTCATTTTTTACAATTTTATACTTGACAATAAAAAAAGTAATTAAACAAATAAGTACTTAACTTCAACTGATGAAGAACACTGAAAATAATCAAATTAAACAATTTGACGTAATAAACAAATGACAACCATAATACATGATGATATCAAACATCTTTTGGTGAAAAACATCTTTAATGTCTAAAACACAAGGTGCTTCCATAGAATGTGCTACTTTTACACTGGAGAGACTAGTCCTGGGTCACCTCAGATCTGCTGTGGGAACCTACCTCGACCCACTGCAGTTTGCCTACAGACATGGCACGGGAGTGGAAGACGCCGTCATCTTTCTTCTGCACCGAGCTCTTTCTCACCTTGAGAAGCCCGACAGTAGCGTGAGGATCATGTTTTTTGATTTCTCCAGCGCCTTCAACACCATCCAGCCGGTGCTTCTGGAACACAAACTGGAGGAGGCTGGTGTGGACCTCTATCTGACGGAGTGGATTATGGACTATCTGACAAACAGGCCACAGTTTGTGAGAGCCAAGGACTGTGTGTCTGACACTCTGAGCTGCAGTGTGGGGGCTCCACAGGGGACTGTACTGGCTCCTTTCCTCTTCACCCTCTACACCTCAGACTTCAGACACAACACGGACGGCTGTGTTCTGCAGAAGTTCTCTGATGACTCAGCAATTGTTGGTTGATCACAGGAGATAACGATGCTGGGTACAGAGGACTCACTCAGGACTTTGTGGACTGGTGTCGGCGAACCACCTCCTGATCAACGCAGGGAAAACTAAGGAGATGGTGGTGGATTTTCGCCGGCGACAGTCTACTGTCATCCCACCGATGCACATCCAGGGAATGGACATTGAGAGAGTGGAGTCTTATAAATACCTGGGTGTGCATCTGAACAACAAACTGGACTGGACTCACAACACAGACGCACTGTACAGGAAGGGTCAGAGCAGACTCTACCTCTGAGGAGACTGCGGTCTTTTGGAGTGAGAGGGTCACTCCTGAAGATCTTCTATGACTCTGTGGTGGCATCAGCAATCCTGTACGGTGTGGTCTGCTGGAGCAGCAGCATCTCAGGCAAAGACAGGAAGAGACTGGACAGGATCATCAAAAAGTCCAGCTCTGTCCTGGGATGCACTCTGGACACAGTGCAGGAGGTGGGTGAGAGAAGAGTCCTGATAAACTATCATCCATCCTGGACCTGGACTCTCACCCACTGGTGGACTCACTGTCTGCTCTGGAGAGCAGCTTCAGTGGCAGACTGATTCACCCCCGCTGTGTGAAGGAGAGATATCGCAGATCTTTCCTACCTGCTGCGATTAGACTCTACAATTTGAACTTAAATTTAAACTGGTGACTGGAACTATGCTTAAGACGGGCAGCGCTACTTGTTCATTATGGTCTGTGTTTGTTGGTTCATTATGATGTGTGCAGTGCAGTATGGTGATGTTTGTTTATTTATTTGGATTTGTTGTTGCTGTTGTGACGTGAAATTTCCCCGCTGTGGGACTAATAAAGGATTTTTCAATTCAATTCAATTCAATTTAAAAGTCCAGTCATGGACACTACCCAGGGATTCAAACTTTCCAAAACACGACTACTTTCTGATGTATAGACGTATCGTGCTGATTTTTGGTGGAGCAAGATAATTTGTCCCTCATCAAGGACTCATCGTGGAAACTACAGGATGATAGCTATCTGCACAAGCACTCTACAGTTTAAACATGAGAAAAGCTATGTAGTAGTTAAATTTGTGGGTTTTTGAGTGGGTAAATGTTTTTCATTCCGGAGGATACTACAGAAATTATTTATTTAAAGCTCTATATAGGTTTCAAAACTGTGCTGATGAAAAATACAGAGAGCAAGAGCAGAGTAAAAAATTCTAGGAAAAAAACAAGTCTTGAAGGAGGAAACAGTTAAATAAACAATCCCAAAATACTCAAAGGATGGAAACCCTGATAACATTTACAACGATTTTCAGCAATTTTCACTATTACAAACCTATCTGGATTTTCCGAATAATAACGTCTCAATGCATCTAGTGTGGGAAAGAGTAAAACTGTTGTTTTCAGAAGTGCTAGTCATTGTCAAATTAGTGTGAAAATAAATCAGTGTGTGCTGAAATGGCTTTGGGGCCTATTGGATACTTGAAGTGAAAAATAATATTGCAAACTCCAACTCTGTTTGTTAACTCAGGGTTTATTATAGTGGAGGAAAAGTAGAAGAAAGCCCTGGGACGCTTCTTAAATCTGAGCTTGGTAAACACTGCCACGATAAGCTAAGACGTCTCCACTGTTCCCAGTTTGGCACAGAACTCAAACAGGAATCACACGCCTAAAAAACAACATTTTCAACATCCACATTATCAAGGCTAAAGCTCAAAATCCTAAAAAGACAAAATACACAAACACGGAGGCAAACTGGATTCAACTCTTTATTGCTTTCGTTGGTTTGTTGTGAAATGGTAGAGCAAACCATGACTGACAGGCCAAATCTGACTTACACATCACATCAAAACAGCTGTTGTAACAAATATTAGGACGCACAAAGGTAATTGTGCTGCTTCATAACTCTTGTGGAGATTGAGTTGGAGGAGGGAAACATAATAGGTCAAAATGCATGGAAAAAAATGGCTGGAATTATATCCCCGACTCCCATTTGGGACCAACTTCTGAAAAGTGGCCAAATGCTACATGTTATTCACAGCAAATAGCTGGCATGCTTGAGCAGAGGGGATTGTTTACTCGGGGATCAACAAGACAGAAAAGCTGACGGGACATTGAGAAAACACTTCAGTTTGTGGAAATCTTAAGCAAATACCCACTGTGAAAAAATATTAAGGTAGCTTCGGCCTCTTCTGTTATCGTTTGGCCTGGTCTATAATATAGTTGGAGGAGCAGCGGACTTCAATGTGTTTGCGTTACGTCAGTGTGTATACTGCGTGTGTAGCTCTTGCGTAAACAGTAGGCTGTCAATTGATTTATTGATTTGCTTGCATCAACAACATGGCCCCGGGTTATCAATTATTCCTATTCATTGGAGGCAAAAACCAAAAATGGGATGAGTGCAACTCTTGCTTTTGTGTGTAAGTTAGTGGCATGCGAGTAAATTTAAATAAAGCTCTTAACATTTATCTGGCAGGCACTTTTCTCTAAAGTTTGAATGAGCTAATCAGGTTCTGTGTCGTGCTGGGCCTGTCCGGGAATCGAATGTACAATCTTTTAATCACAATATAAAAGTGTCAATCTTATTAAATAAAAGGGTTGTTTATAATCATGAGATCACAACAGTAAAGTAAACATAAATAATAACAATAAAATATAATAAATGCGCGCTAATGGTCGCAAAAAGAAAGATTTTACTTTATTTTTTAATTATTTAATTTATAAATTACAATTGTAATATAATTAAATATATATATTTTGTTTATTAATACAAATGCAACTGGCTATTTTACGACTTAAACTTTAGTTTACAACTTAATTTAATCGCAATGTTGAAACCAGCGGTTTTTTTTTCCTAAATGGAGTCTTGTAAGTTCCCGCCCCCTTCGACCAGACGCGCTTCCAGCAGCGCGTGCGTCCTGGAGTAGCTCACTGACCGCTGCTCCTCAAACTGAAAAGTTCCGAGCTCGAGTCCTGAATCGCTATTTCAGTAGAAATAATTCTCATTTAGTACTTTCTGTGGCTCACAGAACGTCAACCGCGCTCATGGACCTAACAAGGTGAGTTTATATAGTTTTGCTCATTTACTGTCTTGTAAATAACCTTCCACGTGCTACGTGTGCGTTCATGAATTATGTGTTTGTTAATACTGGTTTGCCGAGTTTCAACAAGCGTCTATATTGTACGATAAAGTGAAAATTTCTGACGCTGCACGACAGAGGAAACTTGATCTGAGCTGCTGTAAAATTAGTATCCGCTCCACTGCCGTTCCACAGTGCTTGTCTGTTATAAACATCAGCCGACAGTAATTGTTCTCTTAATAAAAAAAAAAAGAAGTCTGTGATCACATAAGGCAAAAATTGGACTGCATTTCATCTTGTTTTAAAGATTTAAGCTTTAGTATAAATTCTTATATACTGCATATCTCTTTCTCTCTACATATAGAATAGTATATAATGTATGTAAAACACACACACACACACACACACACACACACACACACACACACACACACACACACAGGTTTAAAATAAAGTAACAAAGTCAAAAGCTCAAAGTGACCAAACGTAAAATTGAACATTAAGTATTGAAATAATTTACTAACCATTAAATATAAATGCTTCAAGTATAATTCAATATTTTATTAAAAACCGTGTAAAAATACGTTATCTCATCTAAAAACAGGCTCATCATCCTGGTGACATTTGAAACATAAGATTATATCAGTACAGGACAGTACACGTTGTTTTAGATCAAAATACTTATTCAGAAGTCTGATTTATTCTCTAGGCTGACGATTTTTTTTAACCTGGTATGTGTGCAGGCCTTTGGGTAAAAGTGAGAATGAGGCCTTATCTTGAATGTTTGTTCAGCTAGTTAGTCAGGTTATAGCGTTGGTCAAGGAACGAGTGAAAACCTTCCACGAGGAGTTAAAGTTAAAGTCCTGTTAAGATCATCAGATTTACACCCACATTCAGAAAGACTGACAGTCCCACAAAAAGAAAGCAAAGAGAAGGCTCCAACGTGCCGAACGTGTTTCCAATCAGAGCTGCGGGTTTCAGTCTGGAATATACAGTCTGCAGACATTTCCCCCAGGAATGCCTTCGCTCGCACAGGTTCCATTAATACGTGGTTTACAGTCGACGTGCACATCTTTTTCTTTTAAACAATGGGCAGATATGATTGCATTGTAAATAGAAGGAGTTATGAGGTGGTGTGTTTTGGTCCCTGGTCATTTGTCATGTCTGGAAGGAACCGTAAACTCTGCTGAACGTCAAGGTGATGTGTGTTATGTACAGTAAGACGTTATGTCAGATTCTATCCCGCATTCCTCCTGGATCTTGAGAACGTTTGGAGAATAGACATTTGGAGAATAATTTGGAACACATGTGGATCTTATGGACAAGACACACATTTCCTTTAATCTACCATGTACATCACAAATATGAGCTTTAAAAGTTGACTTCAGCAATTTAACGTGTACAGTACATAATATATGTGATGACAACCCTTTTACCTTCATTTTTTTTCTTTTGCTTTTTCCATTTGCTTTATTTAGTTCTGGTTTTACTCTAATGATGCTCATGGTAAGGGGAGATAAATTACTATAATTTTTATGTATATGTAAGTGCGTATAGTGTAGAAATGTAATTTGCACAGCTTTTTTTTTTTTTCAAATAACAATTACATAACTGCTTTTATCATGATACATGTTATACATTAATCTCACTCTCTATCCGTCTCTATGTCTCTCTCACACCTTACCCCCCCTGTATCCGACTCTATCTTTCCCTCTCTCTCTCTTTGTATCTCTCTCTTTCTGTCCCTTCCACGCTATTTTTCCATCTCTCTGTATATTTCTCTCTCTATCTGTCTCTCTCCCTCTCTGTTTGTGTCTCTCGTTCAGTCTTTTTCTCTCTCCCACTCTCTTCTTCCTTCCTTTCTCTTTCTCTTTCTCTCACACTCTACCCCCCCCCCTCTCTATCACTCTTTCTGTCTCTATCCATCTCTATGTCTGAATGTCTTTCTCCCACTCTCTCCTTCCTTCTTTCTGTCTCTCTTCCTCACTCTCCCATTCTGTTTCCTTCTCTCTGCCACACACTCTCTCTCTTTTTCATATCTTTCTCTCAATCTGTTTCTTTCCCTCTCATTCTCTGTATCTCCACCCCCCCCCCACCCCCTTGTTGTATTTTCAAGAAAGTCTTCAGACTGGGTCGGCTTGGTGAAGGAAAGTCAGTTGAGGATTTTGGGTGAAGGGAGGGAAGAGGGATTAGGGTCTAATCCTGGACATAAGCAATCCTCAAGCAGTGTTTGTCGAGTCATGCTTTGGCCCAATTATTACATTTAATTTATCAGCTATAAAGACTAATTATCCCCCTCCTGGGAAGAAGACTATTAGATCAGCATATCTGTGAAAACAGATCAAGAGCTGAGAGCTAAAGTGCGACCCGCCTGTCTCACACGCACAGGGTCACTGAACCAACGCCACATTCATTACCTGACAATAACCCACTGAGGTGTGTCGCTGAGTTTCAGTAGTCAAAGTTTCTCCCTGGTCAATTAACTACATTCTCTATGATTTGTAATTTGATACTGATAGGGAAGTGGTTTGACTTATTAACTCTTGGTCAACACGGTTTAGGAGAGATGTTTTTTGTCTTTTAAGCTTTAACCAGATAAAGTCACTGTTTAAACCATAGCAGAGGTGGAAAGAGTACCTGAAAACCATACTTACATACATACTTCAATAAAGTACAGATACCTTATTGAAAAAGTTACTCCATTACAAGTTACAAGTCACCAATTCCAAGAAGACTTGAGTAAAAGTCGTAAAGTGGTAAAAGAACTTAAGTAGTTTACTCATATTGGTTTTAGGCTAAAAAAAAACGAGAAGTAAAAAACAAAGTGAAAAACAAAAAAATATTTATTTATTTTGAGGTTTTATTTCCCAATATAGAAGTTAAAATTAACACCTCAATGTTTCAATGTCAATACAAAATAGAAACAAAAAAAAGAACAAAAAATTGTCCATTCAAAAGTAAAGAGTACAGATACTCAATCAGAAATGTAGTTGGGAAGAGAGTAAAAGTTGGTTAAATTTTTTCATAGTAGCAAAAAAAAAAGAATATAAATAAAAATAAAGAACAGGTCGATACTTTACACCACTGAGCAAGAGTCAATGTATTAACACCATAATGTGTCATATTTTAATGTAATATAATATTTTTAAGTCACACACAATTAAAAATATTACTCACAAAACATAGCAACAGTGTTGATGATTTCTATTTCTTAATTCTATCTTTGCTTTGGGAATTTTATTCAAGCCTAATGTATAATATTCTTTTTTTTTGTAACAATTTGTAACACTGAAAATAAATATGCTTTTATGTACACAACATATTTTTGCCTACATATCTTTATTTAAGGTCTTTTTCCTCCCCAGCTTCCTGTCATTGTGAAATGTTGCCTCTGTGTCTCGTTGCTTACAGGAAAAAAAAGTGATATCTGAAAAAAATGTTCCAGTAAAAAGACAACTTGTGCTTGGATGCCCTTGAAATGAACGACCTGCATTGTAGATTTTTAGCTCTTTTCAACTACACTGGAACCCTGGAATGCGTTTTTACCATTACAAAAAAGCCATTCAGCACAACAGTTGATAATTAATGATGTATCCCAATGCCAAAGTCACATTCCAGAGGCACTGCATCACTTTCCTTTTAGAGACCAACTGTTTACAGACATTTTTTTAACATTTGATCTTTGGGAGCCGTGAATTGCTGGACTTTTGCAAGGAAAAGACTGAGGATTTCACTGCTAAACCACGAAAGTTTCTGCTGTCGTTGCGAGTTTATTTCAAAACAGATTTGATTTTTTTTTTCAGACGCAGGAACCCAGAGCAACTGTGAAGCCCAGAATCTCTGACCACAAACGGAGGTTTTCATGGAATTGGAGTCATGCATATTTTCAGCTCACATCTTCTTTGTGTCTTTCTGGATATGACCATTAGGCAAAAACTGGACTTAGCTGGATGCTTGGACGATAAGCTCTTCATTTAATCGGTGGTTTATGATTTCATTCATGCTTTGCTTCAAAGCTTGAAGGTCATAACGCTGTGCGGACAAGTCACAAGAGTGATATAATAAAGTTGGATTAGTTTCCATTGAGAGAAACCATGAACTTGGGCAAGCTTTCTGGTCTTAAGGGCCTGGTTTCCCACTCCTCAGGAAAGCGACGTTTTAAAGGAGACCTCACCCCGGACATGATCAGCCCACCGATGGGCGATTTCCGTCATACCATGCACGTGGGCCGCGGAGGGGATGTGTTCGGTGACACCTCGTTCCTCAGCAACCATGGAGGGGCAGGAAATAATGCAGATGGAGACTCCTCGTCCACATCAGAGAAGAATGAAGGATTTTTTTCCCGCACACTCCGTCATGTCCGAAAAACCCCGGAAAGGCCCCGTGGTGGCTCCAAAGACCTTTCACCCCCACCTCCTCTAGTATCTCCAATAATAAAGAATGCAATCTCTCTTCCGCGGCTGGACATGGATTCATGCAATGGCTGTCCAGTGAAAGCGCTCTTCCCCGGCTCACCCAAGACCCCAGAGACCTCCTCATACTTGTATGGTGAGTTCAGTTAAAAAATAAATAATACACACACACATACAGTATTTATTTATATATATATATATATATTAGAGCTGCAACTAACGATTATTTTCTTATCGATTAATCTATCGATTATTTTTTTCGATTAGTCGACTAATCTATCGACTAATTTTTCGATTATTCTAACGATTATATTTTGCCCAAACGATTATTTGTCCATAAAAAATTAAATAAACATGCTATTTAGTTTTTAATTAACACTTTTTAACTTTTTTATTTTTTTTTAAACACAAAGGCCATATGAAACAAGGGGCCACAAACACACACCTAAACTGATTAAAGATAACCCCGCCCCCCTGTAAAGTGCATTTAAATTCAGCCAACAACAAAGTGACTTAACTGAAGCTTATCTTGTACAAAACCGCATAGTACGTTTCAATATCCCTTAAAACATTAAATTTAGGCCAAAATAAAGACATCAAAATACACAAAATAAATAACGAGGGCGTATGAGTTCTTAACACAAGTGCAAAATGAATTCAGTGAGATTGACTCGACTGGAAATATAGTGCAACATAAAATATCAATCCTAAAAAAGTGTAATCACTTGTAATTTATTACATTAGTTTTATTAGAATGGACATTTTAGTTTTATAAATACAATTCTGGATGTTTTTATAAATACAATTTTACAAAATTTCAGATTTAATGTAATTGTAAACAACCCCGCTTTAGAATTTATAGTCATTAATTGTCGTTCCTCTGTCACTCAGACATTCAAAAAACAGAATACAAATAAAATAGAAAATAAATTTATTAGTTTCGCTTTGCACCTTACAATAGCAGCGAACACAGAATAGAGAGAATCTCTACAGAATAGAGAGAACACGTATCTATAAATGTCGTTTCAGTTACTCAAATTATCTGAAAGTTGAAAAGAAAACAAATCCCAGCCAAGTCAGTGCAAAATATTGCACTTTCCAGAATGTATATATTGAGTTTCCAGAATGTAGTTCTGGGCAAGTCACAATTTAAAGTTCTGTGCCAAAATGTAAAACTTTTGTCTAAGATTAAGGTCTTTATTGTCAATATTTAATGAAAGATTAGATTGGAAGCTGCTGTATATTGGTAGCATTTGAAAATATTTGTCTATTATTAAATTGAAAATATAATTTAAAAGTGGTTAGTTACATAAAGGTTCAGTGCACTCGGGGCAATCCAGACTTTTTTTCAAGAGTAATCAAGAGCCAGACATTACAGCTCAGTGGTCTGCGTCCGCCTCTCCCAGCGAAATACCTCAAACAAGCTCCGGAGCTTTTGCTGAGTGATTGGTGATTCATCCTCACATGCGTAGTAATATTATTATGACGGCAATTTGTCTGGTTTTCCTGTTCTTTATTTGCAAGCCAGTTCTCATTCATAACAAATCCCATGCCCATAAAATATGTAGTGAGTTCATGGGGTGCCATTTCTGAATCAATAGTGCATGCGTATGCAACTCTGAAATTCTTCATGGCATCTGGTCCAACGACATGTCTGAAATGTCACCTCTATCTTGAGAAGCCATTGAAAAGGCCTGTTCTATTCTGCCCTCTGTAGGCCAAGTGAGGTAACACATGTCTTTCACTTACGCAAGGACAAATCTTTATTTTTCCAGGGTTGGATTCTGGCTTTGTGACCTTGCCAAGATTATCTCGCACCGAGCGTCCAGCGCCGGACCCTGTTCCTTCTCTCTGTCCTGCCAGTATCCACAGAGGATCCCTCACCGACGCCTGTATGACCACTTTCCCCACTCTGGACTCTATCAGCCCTTCGGACTCCATGAACTCATTCACCCTTGACCTGGGTCCATCCCTCATGTCGGAAGTCTTTGCTTTGATTGACAGCCCGGTGTGTGAAAACGGAGACACTATTGGTCAGATGTCGGAAGATGGTTCCTCGCTGGGTGATGATCCCATGGCCTCGTCCTTGGTGGACTCCCTCCTGAGGGAAGATGATGACGGAAGGACGCGCTTGTATGGGAACGAGTGGATGCATTCAGACTTTGTAAACGGCGAGTCGCCAAAAAAGTCCACAGTGGGTGTGATTGGCTCCTACTCTGCCAGGGACCACGGCATGGCGCCGGAGAGCTTCAAGAGGGCGACTGATGTGCTGGCACGTCATTACGGGAGTGAAAGTCACAGGAGTACAACCACCTACACATCGCAAAAGAAAGGACGCTACGCCTTTCAGGACGAGGAAGAGGAAATCAAAGTTTAACGTGGCAAAACCCGCGTCACATGGCACTTTGGAAACTGAAAAGCCCGTCACATACTTTCTAAATTTCCCCAAAACGGAATTTTTTCAACCAGTTTTTTTTTATTAACTTGAGGACAACTAAACAGAAGGTTTGGTCCATGTGGAAATATGCATGTCATTAAAATGGCCAGGAAACTGGAGGAAATAAAGTGAATTATTTTAGTAGGTGAATGCTGTTTTGGGAGAAGTGCACTGTATAAAATGTCCCTGTAAAAAAGCAGTAAACTACTGGACGCTGTGGTATCAATACTGTAAATTGATGTATACTGTAAAAAATACACTTCCCTATTGTTTTTTCAAAATTTGCAACATAGTACATGTTTACAGCACAGTACTAAAGTTCTTTTAATGATGCATTGAAAAAACAGCAACTTGCCGTAGTATGTAGTAATACCATAAAACTGTATTTTGTCTGCAAAATATATGTGTATATCTATACAGGGATTTTATAAATAGTGGATCCAATTAATGTTTTTTCTTCCGTAATTGATTATATATAAATGTGTGTGTGTATATATACATATGTATATACGTACAGTACACATGTATAATGCACTCTGTTCTGTTGACAATGTCTCACAAATCTACTACTTCTCTTTCGGCTTGTCATTGAACTGATAAGGCATTTAGATTTTTTTATTTCATGTCATTACTCTTGTCGTAACATAAACCTCTTTTTTAAAATGCTCTTCCCAAAAGCAGCAAGCTAAGCATAAACATACCCATAACAGTATCCATACTTTTTTTACAGCTTGCATGTAATTAAAAGAAGCCTGATTTGTAATGTATAGAAAAGCCCATTTTGCTAACCTCTGATAATGAACAGCTGTTTCATTATCAAATGTTGTAAATGCTTAGCACAATCCATATGTGTATCTTAAAAGATTTATTTCAACAGGAGAAAAAAGCCTTGTGCCTTGCTAATCAACTAAGCAAACATAAAACGTCATAATTGTCTTTATTGCATGATAGATATTTAAAATCCGTACAGTAATGTCTAATATCTTATGACCTTATCAACGCTAAAAAATGAAAAGTACAAATTGTAAATACACAACATCATAAAAGAAACACAACATAAATATGTATGTTACCCTTTAATGACAGCAATAAAGCTTTCCATAAAAGTCAGACTTGTAAAAATTATTTTTGCCTACTATGTTTCCGAAAAAACCCCACCATTATTTCACATGCAAAATAGAGAATGCTAGAGGTGTCAGTACGACCTGGTCTGAAAAGGAACTCAGACAACGTGTTAGATTTTTATCTGCCTGCTTTTTAAACCCGGTAGATCAGCTAAACAATACTGGAGACTGCAACTAGTTAACAGTAACCCAAGACAAACTCAGCGGTTTAAACAATAGAGCATGGCTGATTCTCACTGAGCAGACGAAACATGTTTGTTGAGAACTTGGGGCGGCTGAGGAGGAGGAACTTTAGGTCTTCGGCCTTGAACTTTCTTTTGTGGTTCTTCAGACAACACTTCCAGTGACGTTTCTGAGACTCTTTGCAGTGGAGAAGGAACGTTCCCTCTTGTCTGGTCCGTGGCCGCTGGTCCTGCCTGGCTGGGAAGAAGGCCTTTTCCCACATTTCCTGACCTGTGCTGCACGAAGGACCTCCTTGCTGCGTTACACACAGAATAGAATTAGTATTACAGAAATTTCTGTAATAAATCAATGTGGTTTACATAACGTACGTTTTAAAGAAACTAATCTCTGTGTGGCCTCCTGGGACGGGGAAGGGTTTCCCTGAACTTGCTCTGATCCGCTTGACTGTGCTTTGGCCTGTGATTGGCTCTGGGACAGGGTTGAGACTGGAACGTATCGCGGAAGTGGTGTTGGCATGAAACTCAGTGGAGGAGGTTGAGCTGCACGATCTGAAATGTTCCCATCCCAGACGGTGGCATCACGGTTCATGTGACGTGTTCTCATAACAACAGCCGCACCAAAGTCTTCTAATGATCCGGAGCTGAAAGAGCAACTCTTTTACTGCATTTATCCTTTTAATAATTAAATTATATTTCAAACATACACCGTATTTACACCAATATAAGGATATTTTTAAATATTAGAAGAGTAGCTCAAAAATATGGGCTATATTTCTAACTATTTTTTAATCTATTATTCTATAGAGTCCCAAGTTAGGCTTGTTTAAAGAAGTAAAAGCAAAGTTGTTAGAAGTTTTTAGCTAGAATATTACGTTTCACGACAGTCTGGTCATCAATTTAGTAAGGAGGTGCTTGCTTACGTTCTCATATTGATAGAATTTTTAATTTGTGCCTAAAAAAATCAGAGGGTGCTTATATTAGGGGGGGGGTTGTATTCACCTAAATATGGCAGTTAAAACACGTTCAACTTGATTATTGATTAATAGAGGTACATTACCTGTCCGTTTTTGTCAAGGATGTCCGTTGACTTCCAGTTGAGGACGGAGAAGATGGAAAAACACTGTCGGACAAAGATCTTTCTGATAAACTGGGGCTTTTCGAATCTTCATTTGTCTCGAAATCAGCCTCTGAAAGATAGACAAATTTTTTGCCATTAAAAAACAGGAAGATGACAGCGTCCATTAAAGCCAGAATAATACTCAACCTTCTGGAAAGAGGCTTTTTGAGTGATGTATGAGTGGCTCCACAATAGCCACAACCTGGACCAAAGAGGCAGAAGCCATGTCCAGTAAAGACGCTTCCCTGAAAGACGAGAAGGACCTTGTGAGAAGGTCAAACTTAAGCATTTTATAGCTCATTAAGGCCGCACTGACCCCTCGGTTCGAGGCCACAGTAGATTCGGCCCGAGCACAATAGCGATGTTGCTTGGTGTCATTCTATTCACAGCTTGTTGTTCTGACAAATGTGCCAGGAACTGAATCAGGTACCTGACATTCAGACATTTGTGGCATTAGCATCGTCATCAACATTAGCCATTTGAACTCGAGAAAGCACGATGAGCTTTACCTTAGGTTGTCGTAATTTTCTCGGGGAAGTTTTTGCAGAACGGTCCTCAGTTGCTTTAATTTTTCATCTGTGTCTTTTTCTCTAAGTGATCATGGTAAATATATTTGCGTTTTTAAAGAACAAATGGGGAAGTAAGTAAACCACAAGCCGCAAACTTACCCTGCAGCCCTGAACCAGTCATCATACAGCTCAAATGTCATCAGCGGCTCAGGCAACTCGCGCAAATAACACTTAAGAGCCCCTGTAAAGAGGAGGAAAAGTCATTGTTCTCTCGAGGTTTGTAAGGGTTTTATGCCAATTCAGCATCGGTGGATATTTTAATATATAATATTTTAATTGCTTGAATGGTGCAACTTATTTGGTGGGGCTATATAAGTTATTTTCTATTATATTTCTAATATATTAAAAAAAATAAATATAACCAATTTATAAAGCAGCGAATGATCATTAAACATAATTTAACATTATGTTTTAAAACTTGCTTATACAATTTGTAATCTGTCTAGGACAGGGGTGGCTAACCAGTCAGAAACTAAGAGACACTTTTTTCTGTGTTAGAGCCACAAAGAGCTGTAAAGAGCCACATCATACACACAGGCACACATAAACATCATCCCATTCCTTAATCTTGTATGCACACACACACACACACAGACCTCTGCTCAGCCAGATTTAATGAAATTAACCACACCAACATGATAATATTAGTTATTTTACAACAGTTAACATTGTGTGCATATTTGACTCATGTCATGTGAAAGCTTCTGAAGAGCCGCATGAAACATGAAAAGAGCCGCACGGGTTGGCCACCCCTGGTCTAGGACAATCTAAACACAATAGTATTTTCATGTACTTTGATCAAAACTCTCAACATTTTTGGTGAAAATATGTATAAATCTTTTTTTCAATGATATTCCAGTTTAGAAACACTTCTCATGATGTCACAAAAGGACATTGTGTGGGTATATGCTTAAAACCACATTAAAATATTGGTTTTACATTATACACTTTCCCCACATTGAGATTAATACTATGGTCTTGGGACAACCCTGGGATACAATGACAACAAAGGCATTCTATTCTATTCTAATCTTTCTGATATATGCTCCGAGTAACCAATCAGAAGAAAAAAAAAACGATTTTTGATACAAATCAAAGATGTGAGGTGAATATATTCTGATAAAATAAATAAACAAAATAAAATAAATTATGTTGCTATAGAGTTCCACATAATCAAGCAAAACTACTGATTCTGATGACAAGGCAGATTAGATTGCCATGACAACCCAAAGACTCAAATCTGGTTGGACAAAGAAACAAAACAATCACAGTTTTGTATTTGAAGCAAAGTCACCAAAAAAAAAAACACTATTAAACAGCAAATAAACAAGGTTTGGACGTGCGGAAAGTAGTTTTATTAAGAAAACTACAACGATTACAAAATGTTAAACAGTATTTCAAACTTGATTTATATTTATGATTTCAAATTACTACATAAACATATAGCAGTTTGACCATTGGCTCAGCTGAAACCCTTACGTATGATTTGTTTACAATTTTAATAAAGAAATTTTAAGCATGTGTGTAAACGTTAATTTGGCAAAACAACAAGCAAAGACCTAGAAAATTGTTTAGAAAAGTAAAAAAGTACCAAAAGTCAATGATGTTAAAAAAAAAAAATTGATGTTCTGCTCATATCACCTGCCACAGCATGAGAGTCACAGCTAAACTCAGTCTGATCCACTGTCCCAGCATCCAAACTGCTCTTCAGCCTTTTCACAGCAGACGCTGCGGCCGCTAACCTGAACAAGCCCTAAAAACCATTGAGCAAAACAGCAGACCAAGCTTTGAGACAATTCTTCTGGTCAGTTTTTTGTGTACGAAGTGCATGCTGGGTATTTACTTCTTCTCTGAGTCCGTTCTGGAGAAGCATCTTCACACACTCCTCAATGGGAACTGCAATCCTTCTTTCAACGCTCTGAAGGTGGGACAGTAGATGTTCCCCAAAAACCTTCTTCTGTGATGGCATCACTAATGGTTCTACATTCAACAGACATGTGAGCGTTAGTCTTAGACAGCCGAAAACCCGGTCTTCTGTGCGGCATCAACTCTCACCTGAGTGACTCTGGCTTTCCTTCAGTTCGGTTATGTTTGTCTCTAGGAATTGAAATGAAGCCTTGTGATATTCAGCCTGGAGCTCCAGAAGCTGTGGAGAAAACAATGTTATGTCAGGTATGATTGTTCTTGGTTTATTTTTTTGGTTCAAAGCATCAAGAACATGAAGATGAGTGAATGATGACTTTGGGTTTGATGACTATTGACAGCTAGATACTGTAAATTTACTCTAATTACACATCTCAATGTCCATCTCTTGAGTTATTTTTTCTATTCCATACCAAATGAACCATGTGAAAAGACAACAATAGTTGCATTGATTCATTACTGTATGTTAACTTGTAATAGACGTTCCAAAAAGAGTTTGATGTTAAATCAACTTCATGCTTCACTGGGATTCGAACTCACAACCTTGGTGTTGTAAGCACATCTGCACATTGTATTTTGGCATCTTGATTACTCACACGGATGAAGTAACTAGCATATTCATCTTCTTTTGAGGCGAAATGATAGAGATCTGCAGAGTATTGATCCTGTGGAACAAAACGTTTCATGAAGTCAATCCTGAAGGAGTATAAAATGGACGACACCGTCATTTTTATACCGCCCAGCAAAAAGTATAGAAAAGTAAAGTGAGTGAGATTCTGAATATGGCAAGCCATATCAAAATTGTGCTCTGCATTTAACCCATCCAGTGAAGTAAAACGGAGAAGTGGGCAGCCTAAGCTGTGGCACCCGTGGGGCATGTGGTGTTAAGTGTCTTGCGTAAGGACACTTAGTAAGGGATTCGAACCTGCAACCTCTCGGGCACGATTCCAAGTTTCCACTGGACCACAACTCCCTTTGTAAGTGTACAATTGATAGCTCATACTATGCTGTCCTACTATACTACACTATAAAAAACAGTCTGTACTACACTGTCCAATGTTATACTGTCCTATACTTTACTACACTATGTACTATACCACCTTGTCCTAAATGATACTGTCATATACTATATTACACTGTACCATACTACACCATATAATGCAATATACTAGTGTGTCCTATATATTACTACACTGTCCTGAATTACACTGTTCTACATGAAACTGTCCTATAGTACACCACACTGCACTATACTACACTATACTACACTAAATACTATAGTACACTCCTACATGATACAGTTCTACATTACACTCCTACTTTGTTCTATACTACACCATACTATACCATACCAAAGATGTAATGCTGAGGATTTACTCAACCTTAATGGACTCCAGTCTTTTCCAGGCCTCCTCTACTTCCTCTTTTAGTCCATCTTGTTTTGCCTGTGGACCTGTACTGGCCTGAGACCTAAATATATAGAGAAAATATCAGTAAAAAAATAAAAAACCACACAGTAAAACCAACAAAAAAAATTATAGCAAAAATCACATTACATTAAAAGTATTGAGCAAGAGTTCTAAATGTACCGGGCACGTGCATTATTCCAGTCTGTCGTGAGCTTAGCAAACTGTTTCTTGTTTTTCAGGATCTCCGGCAGGTCATCCTGTAAAGATGAAGCGGTGAAGAACCACCATGTGCAGGTTTTTGCTTTAGGTTTGCACTGAGGATGGAGACTCTACCTCGCTGAGCTTATTAAGCGGCACGAGAACTTCTTTTTCCACCTTCATCTCATACTCTGCCAGAGTCTGGGCCAGATTGTTCTCCATGAAGCAGCACATCTCAAGAACTTTCCTGCAGGAAGACCACACCAAATTAGAAATACTTTTGTTCAGTGTATTCACACACTGGATGGTCTTCAAAGCATCCGTGCAAATATCTGTTACGTAATCATCTAATTTAAGTCATTTTATTCCTCAAACGTCAAATGTAATGGCTAAATATAATATTTGTGTCTTGCAGGATATTATTGCAGTAACTCATGAATGTTTATTACAATAAACCAATGATTATATCATTACACTGTTAAGAGTTTTTATGCAAAGATTGTGTAACGTGATTTATGGATTAATTTTTTGGATTTGGCAATTTGGTTTTGACAATTTGTCAATGAAAAGACAAACCTTATTGAGGATTCTCCATCAAAATCCTTGAAACTCTCTGCCATGCTGACTGATAGCATCATGAGAGGCAACTTTTTCTGAAAATTTAAAAAGTAAAAAGATGAACTATATCATAAAGTATAAAAAAAAAAAAGATGTAGTATTTGTGTAAGTACATAATTTAGAAGAAATTAAATGATATACAGATATATTTGCTCCAGACAAAACCCAGCGTAATTTGTATACATTACATTATGCATTTAATGCTTTAATCAACAGGGATAGCATTTAATATATGTATTTAATATATACATTTCACGTGTGGGATTCAAAACCCAGACCTTTGCTGTTGATCTAGCCACAGGAAAGCAAACAATTTGAAATACAAAAAATACTTACTGAAAGCAATTATTGTCCGCAATTATTTTAAGAAATGTAAAATTGAAATAATTAATCCCAGAAAGAACAATTCACATAATTACAAAGTAAACGTCTCTGTAAAATTTGGAAGTGAATTGAATATCCATTATTCATTTCGTGAAATTGCACAATTATCCACTGAAACCAACAATATGGTTTTTCTGCTTTTTTCAAACAATCATATCAGTCAAACACTAGAAAAAGTTTTAAACAATCAATGGAATCAAATCCACCACCTTTGTGTGGTTAGGAGCGTGACAACTGTACTGCAGAAAAGCTGCATTTAATTGGCGTTTCTTCAGTGATAAAGCCGTTGCTAGCCAGTGACACTTTTTCACATCTAGAAGCTAAGAAGATGCAAATGGCCTACCATCCGTCTCTCTGAGTCCAGGCCAAGCTGACTCTGCAAGCATCCGACCAGCTTCTTATGAATCATCTGTGCAGCTCTCCGGGCCGGTTCCACACGCTGTTCCACCTTCAAACCATCCGGCAGAATAAAACAGCGTGTCAGAAGAACAGTGGTCTTACAACGAGATTCAGTGCTGTGAATGTGACAAACCAAAGGCAGATCCTCCGAGAGAAGATCCGTTGCATCTTGTGACCTGTAAACAGAAACATTTCAGTGGGTAGCGCTGCCGCCTCACAGCAGGAAAGAGTCGAGGTGTGAGGTCGAAACCCCATCTGGGCCTTTCTGTGCAGGGTTTGTTTATTTCCGGTTTGCGTGGGTTTCCATCGTGTCTCCAGTTTGCTCCCACAGTACAAAATCGTGTTTCATGTGAATAAGCTTTGGAGAATTGACCATTGGTGTGAGTGAAAGAGTGAATGTGTGTCCCGCTCTGTGATTGGTTGTTGGGAATGTTCCTTTAAAAAAGTTATTAGTTGCAGTTACTAGTTACTTCTCACAAATAGTACCTGAGTTAGTAATTGAGTTACATTGTTCTAAAAGTAACTAATTACCAGGGAAAGGAATTATTGCGTTATTTTCAATTTGACAAATTTCCTTTTAATTTGTCAAATAATTTGTCTTCTCAATATTATGTATTATTATTAATATTATTATTATTATTATTATTATGCAATGCACATTAGTCTACACTGTTTTAATATTGTCGTGGGACAATGTGAGGGACACCTATCAAATTCAATATATTTGAAGTATTATAAGTATTATAATCAGTATAATGAATAATAAAACACAATAGATGGTTTATAACTTTTTTTTCTTTTTATTGCACCACAGCTGGCCAACAAACAAGTCTAAATATAAATTATGCCTTTAAGGAATGTACCAAAAATAATTGAATAAAACTGTCACTCAATTGGTAGACAAACTATAGCCTACAGGTTTTTCTTTCTCATAAAAGTACAGCTTAACAGTGTGTTCTGCTCTCAATATAATACCTAACAATGTGCCAAAATTAAACAATAACTATGAAAATGTACACTCTTTCTACTGAAAAAAGTATCTTTAGTAAAATAAAACTCCATGGCCATCTTTTGATCGCTGACTCCTGGTTGTTGGTATGTCAACCGCACTACTCTGCTTTTGGTTGGTAAATGATGGACATTTAATCTAAGCCAATCATCACGTTTTAAGTCGAACCATGTTCACAGACACACCAATCACTAGTTATATCCCACCCCAATAACACACACACACACACACACACACACACACACACACACACACCAGAGAATAAAAACACTGCAGACCCTGTACATTGAAAAAAAAACGCTTTGCTGACCACAATTATAGTAACGCCTCATTTTTGTCAGTAACTGTAACGCCGTTGTAACAGAGGAAAAAGTAATTACGTTAGACTTCTCGTTTCTGGAAAAAAATGATTGGTTGGCCACCAGTCCAGAATGTGCGTGTCACGCCTCAGACCTAAAGTTGCCGAGATGACAACCAGCTCCCCGTCACCAAGAAATGGAGTAAGAGGAATGGATGGATTTTATTTCCAAATTCACGTAATAAATTCACATAATTGTTCAGGTCCTTAGTCTACAGGCCTAGATATCACAAAACAAGCAAGTACAATGGAAATGAATACGTATAAGAAAAGGCACCATCTCATTCAGAATTGTACTTCTAACAGTATAATTTTCTACTAACACTGATAATTCTAATGTTTCAGGCCTTCATAGCATTTGATCAAGCACTTAGCAAACTACTTCCGTGGTCCAGAGTTAAGACCACACTATTGTTTTTGATCTGAGGTTTAGAGGGTATAATTATCTCTCTGATGTCATATAGAGAAAGGCTGCAGAACTACTTCGCGCTTTCTGAAACTGCGCTCTCCACTTTGCAACCTTCCTTCTATCGTTTCCAACGCAGTTGTACTTTTTTTCTAAATATGCATATATACTGTGTGTACGTCAGTGTACACATATGCTTAAACATACACAGATACTGTGCATATGTATATGTATATGTATACATATATACACACAATTATATACTTACATATGTGTGTGTACATAAATATCCATCAGAAAAGCTTATAAAAACATATAAAAATAACTGATATGAAAACTAAAGTTTGAATGATAACTTTCATAGACAATATAATTAAAAATATTATATACATATATTATAAATAAGTTATGTTGCAAACAGGTCGTTTCAATGGCGTTTGAAAAACAGATCACAACCTTTACACACCAACACATGAAAGTACTTACTTCCCCCCGTTTCCAAACTGCTTTAAGATGTTAAACTGCTTAAGCATGGTGGTGGAGAAGCTGCGGCCTTTAAGTCCTGAGATGTAGACACAGGTCAAGGGTCTAATAGCCTCATTAGATGAAGAATCGGAGGCTTAGAATCCACGTTACAGTCCAGTCATTCAGGCAGCCTTCACTCCGTTTGACTGTTTCACTCGCACACACACACACACACACCTCACAGTCGCAAAGAGGAAGTCACAAACGCACAGGAGGAAGACTGACGTCTGATGCAGAAAAGTCATGCAGGCCTCCTGGCCACAGAGAACTTTTCTGGTACATCATATATTCTGAATATTTATATATAGAATATATTATTCTGCTCAGGTACAGCAGCAACCGAGTTCATTCAACTTGAGTAGATGAATATATATAACAACATAGATTTACAGTAGTTCATTTCACTCACCCATTTTAATTCAGTTCAATATTAAAAATTAACTTCGGGTGATTTGGGTATACTTTAACCACAAGAGTTCAGTAACTCTTAAAAGCACTGAAATGTCAAGCTCTCTCATCTTCTTTGCTACATTACAGGAATTTTATTTAAAATGATCATTTTACGCATATTGAAATGTGATTTTTTTAAAGTGAGTGCACAGACTGAAAGAAACAATTTTGTTTTGAAGAGGATACTTATACCTGCCATAACTTTACAGTATAGTCGTATAACTTGATGATTCTAGATAAACTTCAACCACGTTATAACCATCACGTGTGCAGACATCAGGATGTGAAAGTTAAAAGAGGAACTTTTAAAACATTTTTGTTACCTAAGAAAGGGCATCATAACAGAAAACACACGTTAGAAAACTACAGTTAAGACCCACAATTGAAATCAGTCAAATGTTTAAGGAGTTTCCAGTAGAGGGCACTAGGCTAGACAAAATGACAATGTAACTAAAAAGAAACTACAGTACAGTACAGTATTTTGTTCAAGTTTAGAATAATGTAGTATTTAATAAGACAGCATTTAATTTAATCTATTTGTACTTCTAAGTACTTTGTGAAAAAAAAAAAAAAAAAAAAAAAAAACGATTCAACACATTTATTTTATTTTTTACATTTATCACTAAAATAGAAAAAAAACTAAAAACTCTTTAAACTCTTTAAGCTAAAACAATTTTTTACTCAAAATTTACATTTAAAAATTTCCCGAATATGAAGCATAAGACCAACGTAGAAAAATCTGGTCTCACAAAAACACATTTTTGTTCATGAATTCCTTTTTATTAAACAACTTCAAATAAGCATTTTGACAGATCCAATAAATCAACATCCGATGTAAATATTAGAAGTACTGGTGAAGGCATTACAAATGTTAAAACTCTCGGTAAATACATATTTAAGAGCAGAACTTTTTGCACCGTCAGAATTAAAGGCAATATTGCTTTTCTAAGTGTTGAAGGCAAGTGAAGAGCCAAGAGTGGAAACAAAACACTACAAAAACCACACGTGTTGGTTTAATAACGATCATTTTAAATGGTCCCATTACAAGAAAACTTCATACAGATATAATTCTGAGATCTGTTTATGGGTCTGGTGTAGATTTAATACAGGCTTTAAAGTTGTTCCCTTGCTCTTTATATCAGGTTTATAAACTTGAATAAAAATTAAGGATGCATCAATATAGCATTTTCATGCCGAAATGAACAATAAAATGTATTCCAAGCACAATCCTGTATCGCAAATACGAGGCCACAAAAACAGATACGGAGACAGAACACACTGCATTTTTAGTAAGATGGTCGTTTGTTGAGTGCCTGACAGTCACTATAATCTGCTTCTCATCTTGAGTTGACTTGAACCAATTCTGCATTACAAGCTTTCCCTGAACTGCAGGCGTCTACCTGCAACCATTCTTGACCAAAACCTCAGCAGTTTTAGAGTCAGATGCACAGTGAATGCGTCAGAATGAGGTGAATGAAACCGGGGAAAGCAGTAAGCCAACCCAACTAAATCCAACTCCTACCCTCTCCTATATGTTCCTGTAAAAGTCTACAATCCATCCAATCCGTGAGTGGCGGAGGAAAGAGACATTAGGACACCCCTGAGCGGTTTCTTTCCATTGGCTAGACCCTTCCTTCCCTCCCCTCCCCAGAAAAGCCCTGTTATGCGAGATGTATGGCTAACGTTTCTGCTTTGCCTCTTCTGCTTCTTTTTCTAAAAAAAGAAAGACATTTATTCAATTTTTGCGAACACAATTTAACAGACATTGACTTTCTCATGGTGTCAGTGGAAGGTACAATACCTTTTCTCAATTCTTCTCTCTTTTTTGCTGCTTCCTCTCGCTGCTTCTTAATGATGGCCAGTCTGGCCAGATCAGCTCGAGCCTGCTCAGTTTTCCCTTCTAGATGAAGCTTCATGTATCGTTCCTTGGCTTTCTGCTTCTCAATCTCCTCTCTGTGTGAATGTAAAGACGTATTTATCTTATAATTTGTGCGTTTAACGGTAATCTGAGAATCACTAACCTTTCTCGACGAGAGAGCTCTTTTGGAGCCTCAACGTCAATTTCCGCGACTTTCTTGCCTTTCTGGGAGATTCGGTTGGGATTTTCAATTTCAATTAGTCCCTCAAGCCCCCTCCTTTTCGGCTGCTTTAAAATAAATCACACAAAAACACGCATGTTGGTATAATTGCTTCAAAATTGGTTTTGGATCCACCAGCAATCGTACTTCATCGTCGCTGCTGCTCTCCTCCTCAGATTCTGATGAATCTTCACCTTCAGCTCCTTCTTTTGCCTCCTGTGCTCAGAATGAAAAAAAAAACAGTTTGTGAAAATCAGTTGCACTGAAAAGAAGCTGAATGATGAAAATGGAAAAGTCCTCACCTTTTCTCTCTGAGCTCTCATTTGTCGGTCTATTTCCTCAGGGTTGCTGAACTGCTTCCCACGGCCCTTGTGACCTTTTTTGCCTATGAAACAAATGATGGTGACAAATTAAACAAACGTAATCGTTTAAAGTTCACTTGAATTTGATACAACAGACTGAAATTAAAAGTGAAAAACCGAGGCAGCTGATATGAACAAACAGCCGCACAGGTCAAGCATGGCGCGATCATTAGCCAACATGCTTCCACCTCTGATTTAATACACACTTTCTAGTTATGAACGCAAAGAAAAGCATAATTTTAAGGGTGTTACCCACTCGTTGTTTTTTCTTTGTTTAAAGACACTGCTTTGTTTGAAAATAAAAAACGACGTTCGTGGCAATTTCTTTGAAGAATGGAGTTCAGCCGCATGACACTCACCTCCTCTCGGCATTGTGAACACAGACGACGTAACCAACAAAGAAAAACGATAGTGTCTAGCGATAAAGGCGTATAGTTTTGTTTGAGTCGAATAAACTTATAACGTTGAATTACGTTTAAAGTCAGAAGGGCCGTAGAGCTAAAGCAACCTCGTGAATGCTGAAAGCGCTATTTTGCCGCTTCCTGGCAGTGACGTCGGAAGACTTTTGGATGACTGAAGGGTCTCTCGACCAATAATTTTTCAGATTGCTTACACGTCATTGACCAGATATTTTAGCATTATATAATTTTCAAGAACGTTATTGTAAACTTGTTTTTTTTTTTTTTTTTTTTTTTTTCAAAATGCATACTACGAGAATTTTAAAGAACAGAGACTTTTGAATATAACCAATTTACCATAATTTTTCTTCTAAATTCGTTAAAATGTTTATATTCTGCTGGTTTTATGTATGCATTTAAAAATAACACCTTCTTTCAAGTTTTAAACTAATATATTTTAGTTTTTAAGTTTAGAAAAGTGTACCTGTTGTGATATACTGTATATTAAATTGTGGTACACAGAAAATATTTTTATATGTATCACAAGGTGAATTGTTTGTGTGTGTGCGAGAGAGATCGAGAAATAATCAATAGGTTAGTAATTTCAGTGGAGATAATTAATGCATTGACTATGTATTCTGTTTATAAACAATGAAAGAGAACACTATGGCAATTAATAACTACCCAGCAACTAGCCAATGTGGTCCAAACAAAATGCTGCTGCTGCCGGGCTGAAAATAAGATCAACTTGATACGCAATTTACTATCCACTGTAATAAAGTAAAACTATAGCAACTAATGCTTTTGGTCAGGACATCTGCATAAATGCAATGCTAAAGAAATGACTTTTTCGATTAGAATGAAAGAAATTATTTAAGGATGACTCTCCACTTATTATTGCCCTATTTTATGTTTTATGACAAAATTGATTCAATTGTTAATTTATTAACATGCCTATGAGAATTAAAGTATTAACTAAGAATTGCTATTCAACGACAATGATTTTGACAATGAATGTATATTTGTTATGCTTTACAAGGAAAATAATAGAACGTTTGTATAATAAAACAATACATATAAATAAAAGAACATCATTGAAGCTTTTAATCACTTTTATACTTTACAAAATTACATTGGTAGCAGAGACTGAATTCCACTTCATTTGTACAACTACGTTCTCTCTGGTTTGATAGAAAATTTTTTAAAAGCAATTTACTAAAACTATTACATTGATTAATCTCACCCCTTGACTAATATATAACAATAAAATCCTGTATGAATTCTTCAAACTGAAAAAAAAGTCCCAAATTCTACAGAATGAAAGGCTGCACAGCCGTGAGTGTGTGTGTGTGTGTGTGTGTGTGTGTGTGTGTGTGTGTGTGTGTCTTCTCTCCTTGTTCATGTGGGTTTCTTCTCAGCGCTCCAGTTTCCTCACACAGTCCGAAAACATTTCGGTCAATTGGAGTCACTAAAGTGTCCGTCACAGTGACTGAGTGTTTTTGTAGGCAACACAGTGATGAACACTGCTGCATTAAAATACAAATGAAACATACTTAAATGTCTACTTTAAAATACATAATGTTCTACAATTAATGTAAATATTTGTTACAGAACTGTACAATACAGAACTTCTGTTTCTAATTCATCATTTCTTTTTTCTTAAACCACTCTTCAAGTCATCAAGCTCCTTGTGTAGTAGATACGATTCTGTCATTGATTCAGAAACCTGCAAAGAAAACCACAAAAAGGGAAAAATGTTTTAATCTTTCCGCGATGTTAATATTGAGTAAAAAAAAAGCTAAATCCACACATCTTGAAATATTACAACTATCCATCACATAATATTGAATATGAATATATTTTATAACAGTTAGAAATGTGTAATTTTCAAAGGTTTTCAACAATAAATATACCAGTAGTTAAAACGAAATTTTGCCATTTTTTTCAGGATTTGGTTGTAGATAAGCAATCCTTACCATGTCTGTAAGAGCCTCAATATTCAACTTGAGAAAGTAAATTTGCTCTTCTAACTGCAGATTTTTCTTTTTCAGTCTCTGTACTTCTTTTGATGATGAAGAACCTCCCGATTCTGTTAAAAAAAATAATCCATGTTAATGCTAATCAACGTAAAAATGTACAACGTAAATAACAGAAGCAAATCAACACGTGACTGCAGAACACACAGTACCTACGATCCACTGTTTATCCTCGAATTTCAGGCTCTGCCCAGCAATATTGATGGCGGGAGCTCCGTACTCCAGACCCAGTTCCACCTCTCGAATGGATCGATCCATCTAAAACGTTAAGGAAAAATAAGAATAAAAAATGTGGTGATCGGTGCATCAGAAAGCGGCTCTTACTGTGTGCAGATTGTACAGAGATGCATAACTCCGAGGCGGCGTTTTCTTGGGGCTGAATGGTTTTCTAAACAAAGGCATTTTGGAGGAAGCGCTGTTTTCGTTTTTACCAGCCGCGTTTTCATCAACAATCTACATTAGCACAAACGCACACCTAGTAATACCTTATGATGAATAAGATAAAAGAGGCGCAAGACGTGAAACGCACGACTTTCGGAAAACGCCTTTGGTGCGCGTTCGAGCGGATACATCCGCCACAGCAGCCTAGCAACGCCGGAAGTTGGATATATCAGTTAAAAGTTCATCTTCAACAAACGCGAAGAAAAATGTGTTTCTGCCAATGTTCAAAATTACTTAAATTACTTTTTTTATGTGACCGTGATACTTATTTTACGCTAGAAACACACTTTATAACAGGAAAATGTGTATGTTATATCTATATCTGCTTTTATTATTCGTGTAGGTTTAACAAAAATTATTCTTATAGGCTATATCGCACAAAAAACACGTACAAATCAAGCTGTGCTGTTAATAGATATGGTATAGTGGACTGTGGTGACAAGCATAGTAGCATAGTCCCACTTTTAATACCGATAAATAATGGACGCATAGTGCAGCGCCTAGGGGAGGGGCTACAGAGGCCACGCCATGAACACTTTACATACAGTGATCACAACTTAAAAAATGAGACAATAAAAATAATGTATTTAATTGAAATGCAGTCAGTCTTTCTCTTTTACAACTTTTTTTGCAACTACATGGAAGCACGTCCATAGAAAAGCAAGTGAAGTTTTTTTATAGCCTATTTCTAATTAAACAATATAGAGAGTTGCAATTTACTATTTTATTTGACTTACACGTGGGTTTATGTTCTATATAATAATGTTTCACGTACTAATGATTAAGTGTCTGACACTCTCACAACAATTTCCAGACAGTTAAAAGTAAAAAAAAAAAAAACCCAATCAAACTAACGGTGACGTTGCGTACTACCCAATCAAAAGTGGGAAAGGAGAATCTTCATAAAACGCGTTAAGGATCATTTGCATGAAACGCAGCTTTAAAAATAAGTCAACAAAATCCGTCCCGTATCGATTAAAAACGGGACCCACAATTTCAATCTCAATACTTGACGATTCCGTATTTCAAGGGACGGGTGGCAACCCAAAAGCAGATAAATGCAAGTATTGTTCCATTTTAATGGTCATAAATATAAATAATCGTTTGTTTTTTCTTGTTTTGTATTTTAGTTTTATGTGGGCTCTATCTTTTTAAGTTATTTCCTCTAAAATAAATGTATGCTTATTTAAATGGAATTAATAAATTATTTCTAGACTAAATCGGCTAATTATCACTTCTCGCTATTTTAAAAGTAATTTGATTTTCAACCACATGGTAAAATGTTACCAGCTCTTTTACGCTTTTAGAAACAATTTCCTTAAAAAAAAATAACCCATTGTGCCCCTAGTGGCCAAAAACTCTCCATTGAACAAAAAAAATATCACTCTTGCTTCTAGACCCAACAGTCTGGACGCTTCGGCCAAACTTCAGCTCAACTTGGGAGGAAAGACTGAAGCTTCGTATTTATTGTCCTTAAAGAATTTGGCCGAAAAGATGCGTTGAAAGCACGAGTGTAAATGTATAAAATAATCAATCCGTTACCTGATAACGCATTTTTACTGCTTTAACAGTTCCTGGTAGACGAGAATTGCGACAATCTAAGGTGAGTAGAACACCCATCAAAATTCATTAGGATTAAACGTAAGGACCAAGCGTAACCTCGAGAAATGTATTTAATGGCGTCTTTTTTTTTTTACTGATGCGCATGTAAAATCTTCGTTGCATCAGCACGGGAAACGGATCTCTGTCGTTTTAAAGCACTTTTTACGATACGGCATAGAACGTGGGTTTGGTCATCTATTGATGACAAATTAATAGTTGGGAATGGCCGCGGTGTTGCTTTGATTTCGCATCGTAAAGCACGTGCCAGTGAATAGTGTTTGTTGTACGAATAAATAGTGTAAACAAACCTGAAGTTGACAGCGTTAGCGAGCAAGGCAGTCGTTCGTTAGCATTTGGGCTAATGCTATCCCAATCTAAAAACTTCACTTTCTTCTCTAGCGGGGTTTATCCGCCGGCCTTTTATAAAACGAAAGAAACACAAAAGTATTCCTGTCATAGTTACACGATTTTGGTTTAGTAATTGTGTTTTTCTGTCTTCTGAGTCCTGAAAGACTTGCAGCACTGCAGGGTGTTTTTCTCAGGCGAGCTCGGGGATTTGCTCGTTTCACGCTTTAGGCCGCAGACACTAAACATGTCATTTGTCAGTAATTTCTGTTACATGCTAAGAGCATTCATTTACCTTTATAATATCCATTTGTTTTTGCATATTAAGATGGTTAAAAGACTAAATTCGTGTTTTTGTTACAAATGTTCTCATTCAAACCACGTTTCGTGTTGTCATTGAGATATTAACGTAGCAATCTGCGAATTCTTTAGCTCTCGTTATTTATTTTAGGTTGTTAGGTTTCAACCTCTTTTTATTGTTTAGCAAGATTTTTGCATTTAAAATAGTTTTTGTTTGTTTTTTTGTTTGTTCATTTACATATATTTTTCATTTGTTTTTGCATTCTTACACAGGCTATGAGCCACGCCATTAATGCATGTCTATCTATTCTATAGGCACATGTTTTAAAAGACACACAGTCATTTTGTAAACATTTAATTAGGTTTTTAAGTGCGCTTAGTAGTCATAAAAACTTGCATCATTGAGTCCTTTCCACAGTGTCTTTTTTGTGACTATAATAATTGTGACTCTTGTTTGTTTGTTTGTTTGCAGATGGATCTAGACAGACAGAAGCGTAAAGAAGAAATTCAGAGAGCTTTGGGCTTCATTCAGTAAGCATCTTCACGTACATTCTGGTAATAACTTAATCGAAACTTTAACTTGACTTTTCTGTAATCTATTTCACAGGTCATCGTTGCCTTTCCCTGAACCTGAAGGTTATGAGGTATTTTACACATTTTTGTTTTATTGGCTGATCGTTGTACTTTTGGTTCATAATTTCATCTAACCAGACATTGCTTCGATTACAGGTATTTTTGACTCAGTTAGTGTGTAATTTACTTGACGAGGGCAATTCAGTGTATCGTGATGGGGAATGGAGACAAGCGGCTGTGCATTATACGGAAGGTGTGAATGTGGCTCGCTATGCTCAGTCTGAAGCACTAGCCATTCCTCCAGAGCTGCTAGAGAGTCTGTACGTGAACCGGGCCGCCGCGCATTACAGTCTGGTAATGGCTTTCTGCCGCCTTATATTTTAGCATTCTGTATGAATATTTTATTGTTACTGTTTTATTAAGAATGTTTTTTTTTTTTTTTCTAGGGCGAATATGAACGTGGAGCACAGGATTGTGACAGTGCGCTGTGCGTGTCCGAAGGCAGCCGCAGGGCACTTTACCGGAAGGCACTTTGTTTGAGGGAGTTGGGTCGACTCCGAGAGGCTTATGAGTGCGGCACTGGATGCCTGCTAACTTCCCCACATGTATGTATGCATTTGCAATTTACATATAAACACATGCAAGTAAACGTGCCTAAGATATTTGTATTTGTGGTGTAAGTGCTAACAAATGCATTTCTTTTTTTTTTTTTAAACTGTCATGTTTTTTTTAACAGGACAGACAAGTGAGTGAGCTAGCTCAGGATTTAGCCAACAAGCTTGGTTTAAAGATCCGTAAAGCATATGTCAGCCCTCAGGTCTGTCTTTTCTTCATTTTAATAATATGTTCATGTATGTTTTTACCATACCAACACTACACGTCTGATTTCAGCCTGATTCTTCGGCCTCTGCTGCAGATGGCAAGGGAGAAACAAATTCCCCGACAGGAGAGGCAAGTCTTTGGTCTTTGTTGACTCACTGAATATATTGTTAAAATGTGAAGTTGCTATTTAATCTCTCTTGTCTTTTCAGACTGCTTCAAATGGTCTTGAGTCTTTAACTGAAATTGGACAAGGTATTAGGTTTCTCATATTTTAATAAATCATTTTTTATTAGAAAAAAGTCTTGAACTACTTTTGACTTTTGAACAAATCAGTATATCAGTGTAAACTAGCAGACGATATAACATCAATAAATAATAAATTATGGTGTTTTTTGTAGAGTCATCAAGTGCCCAGTGCATTCCTGCACCTTTAGCCACACCGATCCCAGTAAGTGATGACGTACAAATGCCCCCACTGAGCCCACAATTACCCCAAGAAACACCTGGAAGCCCAAGCCAAGAGCCGTCCGGTCGGGTACCATATTCTGTGCCTGTATCTGAACACATAGATGAATGTGTGATGAATGACGAATGTCTGGACCCTTTGCTGGAAAAAGGAGCTGAAGTCAGCGTGAGTTTTTTTTTTTTTTTTTTTTTTTAACCGATTTGATAGAATGTTTATTTTGTTAACGTAAATTACAATAAAAATACATTTTCTCCAATTGGTGAAAAATTTTAAGCGTTTCTCTCCTCTATCAGAACCCAGTTCAGGGGGCTATTCCTACTAACCTCCCAAACACCGCAGTGGGTTTGAGGCCTTCATACTCCCCTAGTCTCCAAGCATCATCATCTCAGCTGGGAAATACATATTTCAGTCCACTCACTCCGCTGGACACCTTCTCAGTTCTGGGTCAAAGTGAAAGCTCTTCCCAGACGATGGACTCCCTCAGCTCCTTTCCTTCTGGGGTTGGAGACACCGCCGGAAAACCAGGGTCTGAATCATTGGTCTCTGGTGGACTGGATTCCCTTTCAGAGTATAAACTTCCTGGTGAGATATTCACCTTTCTGGCAACTGTGATAGTTCTAAAGATGGCAATAACTTTCTTTCTAAAATGATCTCAATACGTTTTTCTGACATTTTCAGGTGGAAGAATCTCTCACAGTTTCATCCCCAGTTTGCGGAATCATAGTTCTTCTGGCGCTGTGAGTCAAATCTTAATCAGCCTAGCATTCATGATCACTTTTATAATCACTGTGCAAAAGCCCCTGTTTGGGACCTGTTGAGGTCCTTTACTGTATTATCCTTATTATGCCAAATTTCAGTCAATAACTAGTCATACCCCCAAGTTTTCGAAATGTAAAATTAAATTAGCCCTCTTTAAGAAAATGTGCTGTGATACTATACACCACTATTAGACTAGTGTGGTCTTCCATGTAATTTCCTCTGAAATTGCATCATCTGGTTTCTGTAGGCTCGAATGCCACATCTCGCTATCAGTTCATAAAACATTTAGTAATATTGATACATTTATAATAAAAAAAATCTAACTCAAACTACATGACGTCAATGAACACTCCAGACAGACACGGTGATTTAGGGAACATATAAATTGAGCATTATTATAATTGGAAAAAGCTCATGTTTAGCATTAACATTGATCTGATAAAATAAGATGCGGATAACATGTACGATAATCATCAAAATGTGTAATCACTTTTTTTTTTTGTTTTGTTTTCCAGAATGGCCCAGGAGGTACCAACCTTTCTCTGTTGTCTCGAAACCCTTTGGCTGCCACTCATGAGTTTCGACAGGCCTGCAATGCTTGCTACAGTCGCATAGGTACTGGAGGCTCAAACCATGTTTAAACCCGTTTCATTCAAAGCTTTTCCAGGAGTAAAGTTACTCTCTTCTGTTTCAGGGCCCCGGGTAATGGATTACCACTATCAGCCTGATGCTGCTCATCGCTGTAAAAGAGATGTGCTGCTCTGTCGCATTAAGTCAGTTGATGATCCCTCCTGGAAAAGGGTCCGACCCCGCCCTGCACGTAATAATTTTCTTGGAGCGTTTGTTCTCTGCAAAGGTACGTCTCTGTTTAATTCCTATTGGAAATTGTAATTCTTGTTCTTTGTCCTCTAATGTCTCAGTTGTTTGTGATTCTGCAATCGCCAAATGTATTGCAAAATCACAAAAAAAGTTGCATTTGTTGCAGGACTGCAAAGTTTGTCATTCAGCGAAGAAAAATGCATTTAAAATTTGTAATCACAATAATCTATTCAAACTCTTACATTACAATATTATTTTGTTTCAGAAAGAAATTGTTACGTGATATAGGCTAAATACATGTCTCTGTCTCTCAATTTGTGTAGAATAAGCAAATAACAATGTGACTTTTGGGCAAGAATTTAGATATTTAAAGAATAAAAAAAAAACACTTCACACATCAAACTAAAATAAAAATATTTATAAAAAATGACTAAAAGCTTAAAAGAACATAATAAATGAAAATTAAAGTAATGAGCTTACTGTAATACACTCAACACAAGAAAAACATTACCATGATTAATACATGTAAAAAAAAACATTGAACACTGTTTGGAGACATACATAGCATTTAAGTTTTCATTTCTCTATTCTCTTTATGGTTCGTCTGTTTGTAATCCTTATTTGTAATAATAATGTTGTTGTTTGCGATGCAGAAGGTTTTTGCAAGTACTTTTTTTTACAAAATTTAGAGAAATTCGATTGTTCCGATTGTCTGAAAATCCAATGGTGAGGTGATCATAAGAAATTGTTTTTGCAGAGGTACAGGAGCGCCAGGAGTGCCAGTACGGTGAAAACTGCACTTTTGCTTATTGCCAAGAGGAGATAGACGTATGGACCCAAGAGAGGAAGGGAGCTTTAAGCCGCGAGCTTCTGTTTGACCCTCTGGGCACCAATGAACGCAGAGCTCTCAGCGTCACTCGTCTGCTTCAGCTACATATGGGCATGTTTATGTTCCTCTGTGAGGTAACGGTCAGCCAGTCTGCATTAACTACCCATCCATACTACTGTACTTACTGGTCGTGTTTGAATAAGTAATGTAACGAATGACTCTCTTTGCTGCAGGAATGTTTTGACAGTAAGCCTCGTATCATTAGCAAGAGAAGCAAAGAGAATCTGGCTGTGTGCTCCAACCTCACTGCACGACATCCTTTTGACGATAACAAGTGAGTAATCTGCTTCAGACGCCATTTCTCTTTGCGTCGATGCTTTGATCTGAACTGTGATTGTGGAGTGGCCGTCAGATTGTAGCCGCTCTCATGTTCCTTTGTTGTAATATCATCTAACTCGACAGGTGCCTGGTGCACGTGGTTCGCTCGGCAAACGTGCGCTACAGTAAAGTGCGCCCTCTTCACCCGCTCTGCCAATTTGACGTGTGCCGCCATGAGGTCCGATACGGCTGTCAGAGAGAAGACAGTTGCTCCTTTGCACACTCCGTCATTGAGCTCAAGTGTTGGGTGCTTCAGCAAGACACTGGTAGGAATTATGCCGCGTTCGGTATAATTAAGTTCTCCTCAGATTCGTCATAATTTGGGAAAGAACCTGGAACTTTAAATTGGACATGTTGACGTCTTAAGCAAGGCATAATAATTTAACTGTAATGGTTTAAATTATAAATACTGTATTTACGCAAATACAAACACCCCTTTTTTCAAATTTAATGCTGGAAAACTTGAGGGGTGCTTGATAATCACAAATAAATGGAAATATGTCGTTTTTATGTAGCAATGTGCTTCTGCGTTGGTCCTTTCCATTCTGTAAATATTGGTTCCTTTTTTGTGTGCTCAATAACAGAAATAAAGAAACATTAGCCATGCTGTGACACTTAGCAGTCGCTAAATAAAGTTCAAAAATTAATTAAAAACAATAATAACTATTATTAATATCAATTATTCTTAACAGACAGGGACTACAAACCAAATAGCAGGCTCATGGCTAACGGCTATAAACGAAGTCCAAAGGCAGGCGAAAGAAAACAGTCGAAAAAGAGTATAACAGGCAAGAAATCAAAACCAGGGAACAAACACAATCAAAATGTTCGGTCTGCTGCACAGGATTCCTTGTATACTATGCATTGCCTTGAAGATTGTTTGACAACTATTTTCTTTTACGTTCAATTGGTACTCAGTTGTTATGTGAGTAGAAAGTAATGAAATGCATGAAACTTTTTGTCTTAAATCAGGAATCACCCACGAGGAGATGGTGCAGGAGTCTAAGAGACACTGGCACAGATTGGAACAGAATGCACAGCGGCAAAAAGTGAGGCTAATATTCCGGGCTATATGTTGTTGCCTTAAGTTCGGTTTACTCGTTTTAGCAGCAAATATATTTTCATGTTTCTTCTACAGCCCATGCTGGGTCCTCACCACCCTTCAGCGAGTGGCAACAGTGGGGCAGTTGGCAGTGCTCTGGTTTCTGGTGGAGGAAGCACCGGAGACGGCATCGGGAGCGGGGGAACAGGCGGAGGGGGGCTTGTTGGATGCGGTCGAGGACGTGGCCTGAACCTGAAGATGAAGTTTGTGTGTGGACAGTGCTGGAGAGAAGGCCAGGTTAACGAGCCAGACAAGTCCCTGAAGTTCTGCACTGCTAAAGCCAGGCACAGGTTAGACGTTCCTAGAGAAATTTGAAAATAAATGTCCATTCAAGCTGATAAATGCAGGTTTAGCCAGATCAATGCTGTGGGCCTGAAAACATTTTTCTGTGTGATTTCTCTGTGCAGCTGGACGAAGGAACGCAGGGTGTTGTTAGTCAAATCATTTGAGAAAAAAAAGTGGGTTGTTGTGCGACCGCTGCCTTTTTCCCGTACCTACCCCCAACAATATGATGTAAGGGTCCTAGGATGTTTCATAAGAAGATTTTGATCGTACAGGTTATTTGATTTGAATCTTTAAACTCATTTCACCATGTTTTACAGATGTGCGTTCATGTCATGAAACAGAAGAAGTGCCACTATATTGGAAACTGTTCTTTTGCACACAGTTTGGAGGAAAGAGATGTGTGGACCTATATGAAAAATAACAGTTGTAAGATGCGTTTGCCAACTTTTTTTTGTGCAGCTCAACGGCTTCATTTTAAAGAGATGTTTTTTTGTGTGCCATTCTTAGTGAGAGACATGCAGCAGATGTACGAGATGTGGCTATCGCTGACCAATCAGCACCGACGTGCAGATGGCACCGTCTTGACTCCTCCCCCTGAGGAGAAACAGATCGCCATGCCGACTGACTATTCCGAGTCAGTGGTGAGTGGATTCTAATTATAACTTATTTGATTTGTTTGCCTGATTTAAAATGGCGTGGAGGCTAATAAGGTTTTAGAAATATCCTCTTAGCTGCTTACTCTTGTTGTTCAGGTTGGGCGACGACACTCTGGAGGTGGAGGGGATCTGTGACGAGGCAGTTTGGGTGTCTGGATGAGTCTTCCTGATCATTTCTTAGGCCCTTCACAACTCTTTAAATTTCTCTCTTGGAGGTTGTTCGGGACGGAATGACTGAGTTTAGGACTAACACAGTAATAGTTGCCACACACACACACACACACACACACACACACACACACACACCACCACCACACTTTTGCACGCTGCGGATGCTACACTCAGCACAGGCTTGGTTGTCATGTATGGGAATACACACTTGTATTTTATCCATCTCCACTACCTTTCCTAAAAACATGCTGATGAGAGAAATTCCACTTTTTGTTTCCGCAGTGCTTTGTTAAACAATTGCCCATAAAACAAACGATTGATCCTCTCCATCAGACCAAAAAAGCACCGGTCACGTGGCCACTCGTGTTTCAGGCGTGTGGTTTCCCACGGCAGACTGCTTTCATCTTGATTGGACTCGATTCCTGCCATATTGGTAGCGGAATTTGAATGTATAGCCTAAAAGTGTCCATTTAGGTGGAAATTGAAGTTTGGCAGTAGAATGTATTTGATATCACAAGGCGTTTGATAATGCACTAGCGTGTTAAAACTGCCCCCCGAACAATGCGATCTTGCATAATATCAAGTTCTTGTACAAACCTGCGCACATATTTCCATATGTGAAACCATCGGGGGGTTCGGAAAGGAGCAAGACCGACTCGCGATTGGCTCCAGTGATCGTATCGGTTGCTTGAATAATCAATTGCACCGAGTCGATAATTAGAATTTGCCGCCCGTATGGTCTTTGGATTTTATCATTTGACATTGAACACTGGTACAACTCTGCTTGGTGCCAATGGTCCTTAGTCTCCCATTTGTGGTTTCATACTAGGAGCATGAAAGGTGAAAATCACAAGAAACGACAAACTACTTCCTGTCTGCGTGAACATATTTAGTCTCGTAATATATTATAAAGACCTGCTTTGAACCCTTAGTCACCCATGTCCTTATACTTTGGACAAGGTGTATATATATATAAATATATAATCACACATACACACATACAAATATATCTACTATATTGGCATATTACTACTAATGATTATTGATAACTTAGCAGTTAAGTATAAGTATAACCTTACCTTCTATTGATTACATAGAACTTCTTGTTTATGAGCTAAGCTATATATGTATTGCTGATTAGATGGTTAGATGTTTTTTTTTTCTCTCCTTATGAGCCATTCCAGAAACGCCAGATTTAGTGAGACGCGATTAGCATTAGCTTCAGTCTGCACCAGATTTGCTGCCCGGGAGAGTGAAGAACGGGCCGCGTGAGGCTTTTCAGGCTTCTAGGAAAGACGTCAATGCAGATTGAGGTACAAATGCGTGATGGCTGAAGTGCGAAAGGGGATTCCAGCTAGCGGAGAGTTTCTGGAGTGACCTAGTACGCTTTACTGAGGGGTCTTATTACTACTGCTGTTATTATAACGACAGTGATGATCGTAATTGCCATGATGACTACTTCTATCTTCCTATATGCTATTGGTAATATGTAATGTTAATTGCTATGTATAACAATATATATGTATTACTGTATGACTATAATACATAAACCGTGAATTATGTCTGTGTACGCTTGCGACTCGTCCAGAATAGGTGGATTTGGTCATATCTTGAGATTCCCAGGGTTGTTTAATTCGATTTGACCTTAAAACAAACAAAAAAAAGAAACTCTTATAATGAATCACGGACGTGTGGAAGTACAAGGTTTGTCCGTATATAATGACCTGGGAGACACTCGCAGGGTTAAAATCTTTAAACAACTTTAGCCAAATCCCTCCTCTTCTATCCACGCTATACTGCGACGAATTCTCAAGCTTACGTAGATGTTGATGTTTGTCTACATAGCGCCTTATGCTTTATGAACATTATATACGATTATGAATACCTTAACAAATATTCCTACTCTTTCAGTATAATGATATATAAACTGTTAGGCTGATAGATTCAAGCAAATGAAAGTGAAGTTTGTAAATGTTCTCTTGTTTAAGGAAATTGACTGGTTTTGCACATATCCTGTCTTTATGGTTTTTAGTTGGCTGCAGCTCAGAACATCACCACAGAGAGAGCGAGAGAACATGATGTCAGAGCGTCTTGAAATTGGAACATGTGGGATATTCGTTCTCTAATACAGTGAGCATCTACTACCATACCATTTCAGCTTGATTTAGTCTCAAAACCTTTTTTTTTGTTTGCGCGCACTCGCTGGGCTCAACAAAGACAATTGCCCATTTTCGATGGCTTTTGTGTGTCTGGAGTGTAACGAGAACATATTCCCGATAAATCACATTCAGCCTGAAATATGACGATGTTGGATAATATCAGCTGTGACGATCCTGTAAAGATGGGTTTATTTTTCACCTGCTTAACCAACAAAATCCGTTTCAACAGTGATAGTGTACAAGACAAACAACAATGCCTCTTTTTGTACTGTATTTTTACATTTGTTTTTCTCCCTGGTTGGAAGTGAAATATGATTCAGTGGACCAAATCTCATGAAAGTGTTTAACAATAAATAGACTGTTTTAGAAAACTGGATGCCTGTTTTTTTTTTTTTTTTTTTTTTTTTTTTTTTTTTTTTATAAACTTTTTTGTTTTATAATTCGAGCCCTAAACAATTGTTTAAATGTCACATATTGTGAGATTTTGTTCTAAATTAAGGTATACAGATGCTGCTTCGTCAGATTAGTAATATGAATTGAGTATACAGTACGTATATGAAATGTGAAATGTCATGTAACGAACTAATCAAGTTGCAGTCGGTAAAATTCCTTATCAATTGGAGATAATGTTCTCCAGTTATAATTTGAATGTTATTTGCCGAGAGCGAAGTATAAGGTCCGTGTCATCCACGCTATTACTTTCATAACACTGATATCCAGCCGTGTTAGACACGCTTAGATAACTTGTCGTTAATCCTATTGGACAAGAGATTTGGGCACTAACTGAACTGGCCAATGACGTCCCGTGCCTCACTGAGTATTAAGCATATTGGGCACTTGCAAGAAACCGATTGGTCAAACGATGAGACTCTGGTTGGAAAAAAAGTGGAGAGGTGGGGCTAGTTAAGTAACTGCGTAGATTCAATTCAGACCTTGTGACAGCAGAAAAAGTTTCAGCGTTCATTCTCTGTTAACTTTAAAGTGACTGTTTGACAGGAAGGCAGATTAAAGTAGTGCACTCCTTTAAATAAAGAAAACATATATTTGAGATGTCTTTGGAAATCCCGGAAATATTTAAAGCTTTGCTGGAGTATCCCTTCTCTCTCCCAACACTCGATGACAACGGTAAGAATACGATTCTATCTGCGAAACTATACGAATTACGAATATGCAATGCAATTAACGCATAATCACAAGAAAAACGACGTTCTACGTATTTAACTGTTCACTGTCAATTCAATTTGTTTGTCCAATTCATTGAAATACTTAGGTTAGGTTACACGCAACTCAAAAAGTGCAACTATTTGGATGATGTATTAAACAATCCAATGTGACACCTTAAGCATTGTTATCTAAAGTACAACGTGTTTAGACATTCGCGCGGTTTTTGTAGATACCAACGCAAATGGACGTAAACGAGAAACAACGTAAAAATTCAAATCTAAGCAATTGCGTCGTTGGAAATCATTTGTATGCATTTCATGAAACAGATGTGCTAATTTAAAACATGTTTACTACCAACCATGGCATGCACCCTCTCGAAATGCACAGACTTAAATTACAGCAGCCTCACGTGCAACATGCAACAGGCCGCTTTGTGTTTACGATTTCACGATTGGTTTGCTCGCACGCTTACTGCGTCACGACTGCACGTGCAATGCCATGTGACAATACACCCACCAGACCAGATGAGAGCCACTCGGGTCACTAACTCGTTGGTTGCAATGACGAAGCATGTTTTACGTTTTTAGACCATATGTAATGTCAATCGCTAAATTAAAGTCTGATTTTAGTTTAGTGGCTTGTTTTGGATACATGTAGGTAAAATATTGCAATAAAACAATAACTTTAGAACGTTTTAGTTGTGACGCGATGACTCTCATAACCGTGTCAAAATATTTTCGTTTCGAGGCACGTTTTTCTAATCATATATAACTAATGTAACCGACCAATGAAAGGTAATATGATAAAGCCAAGCCCTCTTTACGTCACACATCTCGTTAATATATTGTCATAATAAGCCTATCATAGCATCACATTTCACCCAACGGGCGTGTCCTTATGAATAATTAATCATCCATTCCATCCCCGTCAACGGAAGTGTATTGACTGACTCTAGGGCAGAAATGCGTAGTACAGAGTCGGTGATTCGGAGTTTTATCGTGTGACTGATTATTACCGATCGTTGGAAGGCCCTGAGACGTTTCTTTACGCATTCATGCGATTTAACGTCGAATTTAAAGTTGCTCAGTTCTAACGCGTTGTTTCGGTAAGATGGACGCGGAGCCCATTTCCGTCACGGTGGAAGCAGGCGCTGGTACACCATGTTGTTTCCCCGTGGTTTTAAAGAACATTATGGACATTCCTCCACCGAACCTCCTCGAAGGCGACGACGGTAAGTGTCTGTACAGGTTCGGATACGCAGTTTACCGTGAGCGCGCTTTGTCAATCTTTCGTTACTGACGGAGCGGGATGTCATCATGACAAAATACGTTTCATATGGTTTATTTACGAGGTGATTTAAACAGAAAAACATTTAAAACTAAGTAACCAGTCAATTTTCTAAAAAGTAGTTTTACTGAAGTTTTTTCGAATTTTTAGAAAAACTCCAGTGTGTGTGCGCGCGCGCTCGTGTGGAAACCAAATTATGCCTATATGTTTATGCTTTTTTAAATACAGACCACTATGCATCAGAGATCAATATACATCTTTTGCCGTCTTAATTTGCAAGTAAATTAAGTTTAAATTTAATTCGTTTTTTTTTTGTTGCAGAAAATGACAAGGAGAAAATATTTCGGGAGGATGTGGACTGTGGAGCCGTCAGCGGAATGGGGCCATCAGCCGCCTTGACTCCTGCTATTTGGGACAAGACCATTCCTTATGACGGCGAAACCTTCCACCTGGAATACATGGATCTGGAGGAGTTTCTCATGGAGAACAATATTCCTGTCTCTGAGGATGTTTGTCAGCAAAACAGCATCTCAAACGAAAACACAACCACTGAAAATCAGTCCACGACGTCCGCAAGCAAGGCCAACCAGGCAGACCCAGTTGCTCTAATGCCAGTGATGGAACTGGACCAGTGTGAAGAAGAAGTGGTCACAATTACTGCAACCAGCTCTTCCTCAACAGATTCTAAATCAGGTCAGTAGGGAACAAACACAACCAAAAAACCCAGATAAATCGTATCAAACTCGGCAAAAATGGGCAATAAAACCATTTTGTAATCTGTTTTCCAGAAGAAGACAGAATCACGCCAGACCCAGTAAAGCCAGAAGAGATAGAAGTGGACATCAACTTTGAACCAGATCCCACCGATCTAGTTCTGTCCAGTGTGCCTGGAGGAGAGCTGTTCAATCCCCGCAAGCATCGCTTCTCTGAGGAGGAACTGAAGCCGCAGCCCATGATCAAGAAAGCAAAGAAAGTATTTGTGCCAGAAGATAAGAAGGTGTGTAGGCAAAATCCTCACTTTTGTTTAACTCAAAGAAGAAAAAAAAACCTCAAAGACATGTTTGTGCCTGAGGCCAAAAGATAATTACAATGTTACAACAGTGTCATCTAGCTATTCACACGCATGAGCACAACCGGAAAAACATCACCAGCTTACGAATCTCCACACTTGTTTCAGGATGAGAAGTATTGGCAGCGGAGGAAGAAGAACAACGTTGCAGCCAAACGTTCACGAGATGCCCGGCGGCTTAAGGAGAATCAGATCACCGTGCGGGCAGCGTTTCTGGAGCGCGAGAACTCCGTGCTCAGACAGGAAGTGGCCGAGCTGCGCAAGGACTTTGGCCGCTGCAAGACTATCGTTTCCCGCTATGAAGCCAAATATGGACGCCTGTAAGAGTCAGTTGTGTTCCAACACAGCCCACACACACACACTGCAGTTTTTTTTGTACACATTAACCAATCATTTCTCTTTTCTTTCAAGCGCACCTGCCGACGATCTATAAACAGTTATTGGTTTATTTGCTAATTTTTTAAAGCAATAAATTAATAAAGGTGTGACGCTTGGAGGGCTGAGTAGTCAGTTTAATCAGAAGACTATGATGAAGAGGAAGCGGGAGATAAGTAAAGATTTAAGACTCTAAAACTCAACCTGGATGATTTCTAATGTCTGTGGTACAGCAACGCTCTACGTATAATTGAGTTTTGCACCGTTATGGAAATTGGCCTTCTTGTTTGTATATACATTTTGTTTTATACATGACTTTGTTGTCCATGACTTCTGCAAGAGAGCTAAGAGCGTTTCAGTTTGCAGAATTTCTTTTTAATACCGGCATGTCATTTGTCGTCTGAACTGTAAATATATCATGTATTTGTACTTCAAGGATTGTCAATATTCAGCCTTTTACTGTATACTGTTTATTGTGTCCGAGCAGTGTCAGCTTGGTGATTTGTTCTCATTTCATTTCTGATGTTTGCATTAGGCAAAACTAGAAATTGCTTATTGCCTAAAATAGTGGCGCGGAGACTGAAGGAGGTCAGAGCATGTACAGAAATAACATTGTGCATGTGACGGATCTTGTTCTCTCTGTTTATGACAAGCTGACATACTTATCTTGTGTCTGGAAGCGTGAAACGTTTATTTTTCAGATGGATTCACAAACATCTTTAAGTTTAAACCCCTATTTTTACCAATGTATTTTGGTATGGATCTGCAAGTGTAAAATAGCGGAATGGTTTTAAAAATAGATGCCGTGATGGACTTCTGTATTGTTGCATACAGTCTGCAACTTTGTTCTTTAGAAACATAGAAAAGTTTAGATAAAAGTCCTTTAAATGAATAGTCGACATCAATGCTTATTTGTTTTAATCACAGCATTTTATTTCCGTTTTATTTTTTTGGCCTCTTCTGATTATATGGATTTTTTTTTCCACCTAAACAAAGGCTTCTGATTTGTAATTTAGAACATTTAGCACTGACCAAAACAAGCTTGGGATTTTTTATTTTTATTCTAAAGATTGTATTTCTTGTGGGTTGTACAGAATGATTCCACTCAAATTAAGTGTTTGATTCTTGCTTTTTGAACGTTTGCTAACATCTTGTACTTATGGTTTTATGGTGTTGTATATCCTTGAGCTTCCTTTATGAAGACAGAATGTAAAAGGGAGTTTGAAAAAAAAAACAAAAAAATGTACAAGGGACTGTTGTGTTGAATGTCCTTGTCAGCATTTGTTGTACTCAACGAGACAAGAAAACAATGTGTCCGTGTGCCTGACGGTTTTAGAAAACCATGTGGAATTGTAGTTTGTATGTCTTCTCTTCAGACATGTAAACGTTCTAGTGTCTTGGCTGTTTACTGTTGTACATATTAAAGAAATCATCAATTGTCTCGGAACTATGTTGTTTTCTACTTGCTACTATTTAAATATTCATTTGATTGAATAAAGGACAGGATTATGACCTTGTGAATCTCCAATTTCAGATGTGAGGAATGTTGTGTAACACAGAGAGATGCCAAAAAAGTTGCATAAGGTTTAGAGGGCGGAGCTAATGGAGGCTGCTTGATATGCAGACCTTAACATCCAATCAGAAAGCAGTGGTTCCTGGCGCAGCACAGTGGGTTATCAAACTTCTTGCAGAACAAAAGGCATTTGTCAAATGGAACAAAAAATGTGACTTGAAAATAACCCTAAATAGTTGATTTTTTAATACACTATTTTGAATATTTAGTCATGTACAGTACTGCTACCGTTAAATATGTGCACTCCAGAAACAAACCGATTACGTATGAGTATGGCAAAACTGTGAAAAAAAATGTTACAAAAACTCGTGTGCCCTTCAAGTTCAGTGCATTTGTAGGATGCCTTTCACAGTTAAAATCGTCATAAAAGTGCAGTATCCGTTCAAATTGTCCAAATCTGTTGTTTTTTTAGAAAATGTTTATTGTATCAACACATATGAAACAAAATGCTGGCGTGTAAAAACAACATACAACAAAATGCTTTCGGCTTCTTCACCTCTTCTTGAAACCATATTTTTTTCTTTCATAAAACAGGTCAGTTTTAGAGCTGCCAAGGTTCACAATCTTGGGGCATCCATCCCTCTGCATAAAAATAAATACATAAGTGACTTCATTAAAAAAAAAAAAAAAACCATTAAAAATTTGTTTTGCCTATGCATTACATACTCCATTTGAAAATCAGACTATACAAAGTTTTATATAATAATTGTAAACATTTTGTTACAATGTGTTTATGTATGCATGTCTGAAAAATATGGCCCAAACATCTGAGTGACAGTGAATGTGTGTGTCGTCCTCTGTGACTGGTTGGCCACCGACTAATGGCATGTCCAGCCTTCAAGTTGAAGGGAACATCTCCACCTTCCCATAACTCAGAAATGGGAGTGGTGGCTCAGAAAATGTATAGATGGAGTTTTATATCACAATGTATCAAAGTTAAAACATGCTTTATTGGTAGGTTTAGACATTTATATTATCTCTAAAAATGTATTATTTATGCTGCAGGAATATAATTCAAGACTAATAAATAGGTTTTAACTTAACACCTAATCATATTTTCCATATATGTAAATCTCTGTGTATAAAATATACATACTTTTGTACTTTTTGCCATTTTGTGAACGTGTGCTGTGACTGTTGTATGACTCTTAAGTCAACCAACTTGTTATGTGATTGTGTGACACACACACACACACACACACACACACACACACACACACACACACACGCAGACGTTCCCGTGTACCAGACTTACATCTTTCTCCTGGATAGTGCACTCTTTACAGTAGTAGGCATCAGAGACCCCCGGGCCTCCACAGATCACACAGCGCCCTTGGTAAGATCCGTAGTTACATTCGTCACAGATGCGAACCAGCGTGCAGGGCCTGACGTACGAGTCACAGATGACACATTTGCCATCACCTGGAAAGAAAAATAAAGCACCAAATAGTATAGAAATTCATTGTAAAAAAATTGATATTAGTGGCTCAGCATAAAATGATCTTGGCAAAAAGCCAAAGATAAATAACAACTGCAACGTTGAATGAAGCTTTCATAAAAGCAACGAAAAGACTTGCAAATTCACAAAACAGCACACTTTTTCCACTTACATTTTTCACATAATCGTCCGATGGCTAGAAGAGGGAAAACAAAAGAAAATAATTTAGAATTTACACAATTTATTTGAACAAGCAATGGAAAAATGTTTTTGTCGCGTCAACCGACCCAGTCACGCTGGTGGGTTGATTTCGTAACGAAACCAACTATAGTGTGAATGTATGACCATAAACACACGCATTGATCAGTGTTAAACTAAATTCTTACCGACACCGGCTTGTTTACGACAGAAAATCAAATCAGGGTGATGTTTTGCCATTATTAAAGAACAAACGCATCCGCCTCGTTGGTGACCTCCGAACTTTCTTCCTTTGAGCTTCCGGCTCGCACACTTTGAAATTCTCCCGCCGTTATCTCCATCTAGTGGATTTGGTTGAAACTGACGCAAAGTCAAACGACCGTGTCGAAATTGTGCTCTTCTTTTCACCGCCAAATGAAGCTGCACAAACAGTGAGGTGAACACCCCACACACCACACACCCACACACACACCACACACACACACACACACACACACACACCCGGAGCAGTGGGCAGCGTTAGGTCATGACGTCGGGGGTCAGCGTCTTGCTCAAGGACATTCACTTGTAGAAGAACCCACCAGCCTGGGATTCGAACGCTTGGGTCCACAAGATTTTCAATCATCTATAAAATACTAGTTTATTCAATGATTTGACTAAACAAATATAATTTGTATTTTAAAAGTCCCTATTGAAAATTAGACCAAAAATATGGGTATACTCGCGAAAACTGGGCAAGATGGAAAAACTACATTATAATGGTAATAAACTGATCACAAAATTCAAGAGTTTTCAGGGCTTTGTAATTGTTCACATCGCGTTTGACAAAATTTAGTCACTTTATTTTTAAATGTTTTCTAATCAACATACAGAAACGGCGACAAGATAAGAATATACACAAGCGATAAATTTGTATAAACAAGTTAACTTTATCCCTATAATCCCAAATCACCCCTATATAAGAGCTTTACCAAAAAAGAAGTACACAATCGTCTAAAAGTCCTTCCGATGCACGCTCTCTTATAGCGCTTGCGTCATCTCTGTGCGTCACATCTTTGTCAGTGAACAAAATGGCAACCTACTGTTTAACCGTCGCCCGGCTTCAGGTACAAGATAAATACATTTCTAGTTAAATAGCGCGTGTGAATGTCCATTAATACATTATAATGTCAGCTCATCACACCAGTGGCCGGCTTTTGTTTACAGAAAGTTGACAAATCTGTGTTTTGATGCTTGAAATCTGCTCGTGATGTTCGCCCAGGTCATTTTGACTCTGGATGTCGCAGCGGACGCGTGCCGATGCTCATTACTCCTCGTTTTCCGCTGGTTTAAGCCACGACAGCCGACCCTCGAATCGCGAATTAGGCGATGATGTGTGGCAGTGTCCCCCCGGTGGATGTTTATCGTCCGGAGTGTTTGATAAGTCGCAAGGTGAACGCAAGGTTAAAACAACGCTGCCGCTGATTTCGCTCGCGGAGCGGCGTCACTCTGGAAGTTTCGGACTTACGCGACTGTTTGAGTCACTTTTGCAGAATTGAATGTACTTTTTCAAGCCCAAATATTACAGTTATACGTTTAACGTTGATGCGTAGTTTAACCTCTTAGGGTTGAGTTGCTCGTCCAGCTGTTGTCTTACGTGATCACTTGGTATTTATTCGTAAAGAAATAAGTAAAAAAAAAAAAAACCCAAGGCATTGGCGATATATGTCACACACACACAACACACACACACCACACACCCACACACACACACACGTGAACCTATCAATTTCTGTCACGCAAAAGTGTGTGTGTGTGTGTGTGTGTTTGTGTTGTGTGTGTGTGTGTGTGTGTGTGTGTTGTATGATCTATGACCTATTTTTTTATTTTATTTTGTGGTTCAGTAAAGGTCACTTGAGTGTATTTTTCTTCTTCATATCAACATTAAAATCATTGACAGATTGTTTGCAAATTTCTTATCAATTTGACAACAATTCTCTAAGCCAGAGCAGTAAATGCAACTGTTTGTTTTGTCTTTTTAATTGTTTAATCGTTTAGTGTGGCTGGTTTTAATGAAAGGAACACTGGCAGGATCTGATAGAACAGAAACCTGTTTGACTAGAGAAAGCTTCTGGTATAACACTGGGCCTTCATGCTGTTCTTAATGTAGGGAGTGATTTCTGAACTCTGTGATGACTCCTTTAAGGTTGTACTCGAGCTGTAAAGCGTGTTGTCGTTTATTTCAGGTTGTCCTGGGGCACGGTGCTCGACGCCTTCATGTGGCAGCGGCTCTCAACGCAAAGGCCAACGTGGCCATGAGCCGCTTTGAGCCAAACTCTTACATCAACTATGACAAGCTTCGCTCAAATATTGACATTGTGCGCAAAAGGTCAGTATTTTACACTCTTCAACCCCTTATCTCTCTTTTAGATTCGGTCAATTGCTTTGCATTGGGTTGTGCCTTTTTTTCTTAAGCATTTCTTATTCACCTATATACCTCAAAAATTCACCTAAAATTCACCAAAATGTAATCAAATTCTGATTAAAATGGTGGTCAACTAACATTTCCAACAACATCCAAATGTGTTTTTCCTCCTTAAATTTCCTCGACAATCACAGGCATTCTAAATATATTCATATCAAATCTTTTTTCTCAGACTGAACAGGCCACTGACCCTGTCGGAGAAGATTGTCTACGGTCACTTAGATGACCCATCAGGACAGGACATAGTTCGAGGGCGCACATACTTGCGTTTGCGGCCGGATCGAGTGGCAATGCAAGATGCAACGGCACAGATGGCCATGCTGCAGTTCATCAGCAGCGGACTTCCAAAAGTGGCAGTGCCATCCACCATTCATTGTGACCATCTTATTGAGGCTCAGGCCGGAGGAGCTCAGGATTTACAAAGGGCAAAGGTAAGCACATCATAAGATTCAAATAATGTAATTTTATTTATTATAAAAATATATGATTTCTATTATTATAATAATAATAATTTATTATTATACTATTTTTTTTTTATTTATTTTGCAGTGTACTAATCAATTTAAATTCATGCTTTTTCAATGAAGTCATTTAAAATCACTGATGTTTAATTGATTTATTTGAAGAAATCATGTTTGTTTTATTCCCTCTCCTGTGTTCCAGGAAGTGAATCAAGAGGTTTACAATTTCCTTGCTAGTTCCGGGGCCAAATATGGAGTTGGCTTTTGGAAACCTGGCTCTGGGATCATCCATCAGGTGCTGTGTTTAATGTTTGAAATAAAAAAAAAATGAGCTGCGTCTGTAGCTGTAATGAATAATGTTTGTTAATATTTTATTAACTTACTTTTTTGTCTTTAGATTATTCTGGAGAACTACGCATATCCTGGTGTCATGTTGATTGGGACAGATTCTCACACTCCCAATGGCGGTGGTCTTGGCTGCATCTGCATTGGAGTTGGTGGAGCGGATGCTGTGGATGTCATGGCAGGAATTCCCTGGGAGCTGAAGTGTCCAAATGTGAGTTATGGTTTTCATATTAACTTTCACACTTGAAAATTCCTGGAAATCTTCATGATGAATCTCTTCCTCATGCCGCTGAACTGCTTTTTCAGGTCATTGGTGTGAAGCTGACAGGCACGTTGTCAGGCTGGACTTCGCCAAAAGACATCATCCTTAAGGTGGCGGGAATTTTGACGGTTAAAGGTGGTACTGGGGCCATTGTGGAGTATCATGGCCCTGGTGTGGATTCCATTTCCTGTACAGGTATTGTTGTACTATAATTGTGATTGGGGTGTTAATATTAAAATGGTTTAAATAAGCTAAATCAAGTTTTCTAACCAGGCATGGCCACTATCTGTAATATGGGAGCTGAAATCGGAGCAACCACCTCTGTGTTCCCTTACAACCACCGCATGAGAACATACCTGGAGAAAACGGGACGTGGAGGTAAGCATCCATGATGCACTTCCACAATGATTGTTTATCACATTTTCTTGCAATTGTTTTTTTCTCTTGTCGTGCAGAAATTGCATCTGTAGCGAATGAGAACCAAGACCTGCTGGTTCCAGATGAAGGCTGTCACTACGACCAGTTGGTTGAGATTAATTTAAGCGAGGTAAAACATTCGCATGGTGTTACTGATGAGACGAACATTGATTTAAATGTAGTCTTGAATGTTTGTTGCCCTGTTGTAGCTGAAGCCTCACATCAACGGGCCGTTTACTCCTGACCTGGCACATCCCGTTTCCGACATTGGCTCTGTTGCTGAGAAGAATGGCTGGCCTCTGGATGTTAAAGTTGGTCAGTAGATGATTTTGCTGACATTTTGGCATCACTGCAAACCAGTGTACAAAATGGGCAGTTAATGTGTTTTTTTTTTTATATTGCTTGATGTTTGCAGGTCTTATTGGAAGCTGTACCAACTCCAGCTATGAAGACATGGGCAGAGCTGCTTCTTTGGCCCAGCAAGCATTGGACAAAGGTCTGAAGTGCAAAGCCCAGTTCACTGTGACCCCGGGTTCTGAGCAGATTCGTGCCACAATTGAAAGAGACGGTTATGTGAGTTTTATAAAGATGGTTTTCAGTGGTGGATGTGAACAAAATCTAACTGAGGATATTTCTTTACCTGAAGGCTAAAGTCTTGAGGGAAGTTGGTGGAGTCGTACTTGCTAATGCCTGTGGACCCTGTATTGGTCAGTGGGACAGGTAAATGTTTTGTCTTTCTGCAATTTTTTCATTCAGGAGTTTGAAAGCATCAGGAAGTCAATTTTTATACAGACTTGACTTACAGAAGAACCTTGTAATTTGCTTGTTTTTTTTTCCAGACGAGATGTTAAGAAAGGAGAAAAGAACACCATCGTCACGTCATTCAACAGAAACTTCACTGCTAGGAATGACGCTAACCCGGCCACACATGCTTTTGTCACGTCACCAGAGGTAATTTACAACTGGAGCCTACAGTTTCTAGAAGTTTGTTTTCAGCTACTGTGCCGTTTGGATGGAAATTGACATTTTGTTTATGTTTTAGATTGTGACCGCCCTGGCAATTGCGGGCTCATTGAAGTTCAATCCTGAGACTGACTTCCTCACAGCCCCCAATGGAGAGAAGTTCAAGCTTGAGCCGCCCACTGGAGACGAGCTGCCCGCTCGTGACTTTGACCCCGGCCAGGACACGTACCAGCATCCACCATCTGACGGGTCCAGCTTGAAAGTGGACGTCAACCCCCAGAGCAACCGTCTGCAGCTTCTCGAACCCTTTGACAAATGGAGTGGAAAAGATCTCGAGGACCTTCAAGTGCTCATCAAGGTATTGCATTTCGATTTTTTTTTTTTTTTTTTTTTTT
>CM051500.1:7023498-7087392 GCA_028031935.1 Paedocypris micromegethes | reverse complement strand
TTTTTTTTTTTTTTTTTTTAGTCCAATAGAAATTAAGTTCTAATGTCTCCTAAAACACTTTGGCTTGGACTTCAAGGTTAAAGGCAAGTGCACTACGGACCACATAAGTGCTGCCGGACCCTGGCTGAAGTTTCGTGGCCATCTTGACAACATTTCCAACAACCTGCTCATCGGTGCGGTTAATATCGAGAATGACGGCGTGAATAAGATTCGTAATCTTCTGACGGGAGAGTATGGAGGTGTTCCAGATGTTGCCAGACATTATAAGGTAAGCCGGGTCTAGGCAGTGGTCTTGCATAAATAGATCCACTTAACTCAAATGTTTGGTTGATGTGGTCCTCAGAAGCACAATATCTCCTGGGTGGTTGTTGGAGATGAAAACTACGGCGAGGGTTCCAGCAGAGAGCACGCCGCACTTGAGCCCAGACATCTGGGAGGAAGAGCCATTATTGTCAAGAGCTTTGCCAGAATTCACGGTGGGTACCACTGACAACACCACGCATCTCTTCTCTTGTTTTTAGATTAAGCGTCTCATTTTGATGGTTTTATATACCAACAGAGACTAACCTGAAGAAGCAGGGCCTGCTGCCCCTCACCTTCGCCGATCCTGCTGATTATGACAAAATCCGCCCAGATGATAAAATCTCCATTGTGGGACTGAAGGACTTTGCCCCTGGATTGGTATGTATAGCCATCTTTTATATTTTACAGATTTTTTTTTCCCCAATACTTTAAGAGAACTCTATGAACGTCATTGTTTTGTGCCTTCAGCCCGTGAAGGCCGTCATCAAGCACATCGATGGAAGCACCGAAACCATCGAGCTGAATCACACTTTCAACGACACACAGATCGAATGGTTCCGGGCGGGATCCGCTCTCAACAGGATGAAACAACTGCAGCACTGAGCAGGGCCGGCTAATTGGTTTGGCGAATCATGTAAATTAAAGGTTTAAAGACACACACACGTAACTATGAACTGAAGTATATAAGCCTGGTGAGTTAACTGTCGTCAATACACACATCTCTGCGATTAACAGTGCAGTGCGGCCACTAGATGAGGAAAGTGGTGTGATGAGCGGTCTGTAAGAATCAAAGCGAATAGTTGTTGTCTACATTTGCAAACGGATGAAGCTTGACATCGTAAATGTTGCTGTAATAAATAATCGTGCTTATGTTCAGGCAACTCTTACAAGTACATCTGGCTTCCACGATTCTTCATATATGCTACTTTTGATTTTATTGTTTTTTTTTTTTCTTTTTACAGTTGATTCATCATCTTTCAACTGCTTATGATTATTGTTTGGCTAGTTAGATCCTGCACTGTTTCGGTTCATGTAAATTATCTTACTGTAGATCGACGGCTGCGCTTAACCTGTAAATCTGTACATTTTTGACACTCACGCACAACATAAAAAGAACCATCGGATGTGTCTTTAACAAGCAGAACCGCAGGTCAAACCTTCAAATGTTTTAAACAGAAAGCTTATTTATAAATGTTTTCCCAAATCTTGAATGTGCATTTATCAAGTGTTTGAGCTCACAGTTATTGATTAATAAATAAGTAACTACATTTTTCCTTTTGTTTGACTGTCCATTTGTTGTGGGTTTTCTTTGTTGTTATTATTGTGGACCACACACTTTTTTTGTTGATGTTCTGTGTTCTGTTAAATGGAGATGCCTGGGTGTTGAAGGTGAAGATAGTGGTGAATTATCAAGTTCAAGTTTAGAGCATTTGTAAGGCGCTTTTTGAGTTAACTGTCTCAAAGCGCACTCTGATAAAATATCAGAGATTTTATATCAGTATTGTTAGACCTTCATAGGCTGAAAACACCATTTTACTTCTTCCCAATTCACCTCAAAATGCTTTAAAACAATTTCTATCACAAACACACACACGATCATCACATTTGCAAGATATGGATGTTTGCTTTGAGTGTGTTTGCGCTTTAAAAAACGAGAAGTGCGAGCGTGACGTGATTAATACATATACATAGACTGATAACGTAACCCCATCGAGATTCACGCCCATCCACAATGCGTTGCGTAAACCCAGTTACGCCCCCTTTTTATTCTCCATTGGTGGGTTAAATAATGACGTCAGTGGTGTGACGCCTGCTCCTCATACAGCTTCATTGATCATAAACAGGGCGTTTTTGTTTTGTTGCGTCGCATCGTTGGCTCAACGTTTTGATGGGGTGTCCCTCCCTCTCGGTCCTCACCTCGTTTGTTGTGTGCGGGGGATCCCCCGAGCCAAATATATGTGGAGCAGGTCCGATAGTGTTCGGTCACGCGATAATGCAGTTTAATGTAGCGATGTAAGTGTTTTCCGCAGCGCTCGTGATCAAGCGAAACGTTGTGTCCGCTATAACACACATTACGGTAAGGACATGTTTGTTGTGCTAATTTCCTTTTATGTCGGTGATTACATTTCCGCCGGTGACTGTGGTGATGGGTCAAACGGTGGCGCGTTTGTGCTCGACGATTGTCCACGAGCAGATTAAACACAGCAGTCATCTCATAAAGATGGAATGGCGTCTGTGGGCTGACCGGTGGTGTTTCAGAAAGCCAATGACAGTCTGGGAAACGGTGCTGTGACATGAGATGATGGTGGTCCTGATGCTGCAGCTGCATCCACATTTGAGAGATTCAAGGATGACAATCAGCGTGTTAAATCACCCAAGGACTGAATCAGTTTAGATTTAACCAGTGTATGATATATTTTACACACTTATACGCATGTACATTAATCTACGTGTTCATCGCAGGAGACTTGTCTCTGATTTGAATGTGAATCCACAGAGACGTGATCTCATCTCATCCCAACACCAATGGCTGAGTCAGACAGCACTCCTGCGTCCGATCGGCAGCTGCACTGCCCACACGCTCCCATTTCACTGTCCTTGCCTTTTCTACGGGAGGGCAGTAAGGTCTTGGAACGGAAGCCACCACTAACAGGGGAACCTCCGAGTCCACTGCCAACCAAGCGCACACGCACGTATTCTGCGTGAGTAACCTGTAGGAATCCTCACGGCTGTGATGCCAAGACAGTAGATTTATACGGTGAAGTCATAGCAATTATCAAACATGATCTCACAGGGATGGTCGCTCTTTGATATGTTAACAATAGGAATTATAAGTGCTATTTTATAGTAGTTAGAAATTAGTTTTTGACTCTGATATTTTAAGAAATTGATTATTGAAAATAAATATCTAATTAGTATATCTAAAAAACTATTCAGTGGTTTAAAACAAAATAGATAATTCATTTATGAGTCAAAAATGTTTACATGTAAATGACTAGTAATTACCATATATTTTAAGTTTTTGCTTGTTCTGAGACCTGTTATTTATTGGGGATTCGTGTTTCTCGACAGATCGGTGAGAGCCAAGTCTGGGCCCGTGTATAAAGGCGTTTGCAAGAACTTTTCGAGGTCACAGGGTCACGGCTTTATTCGTCCGGGCCATGGTGGAGAAGACATATTTGTTCACATTTCAGAGTAAGTGGCGAGTTTTGAGACTATTAATACCACTTAAATACTAATTAATACCAAAGTTAAACAATTTTGATTTAAAATGTAAATGTAATAAATGTTTATTGTTTTTTTTTAAACATTATAACTTTTATAATGAATATATTTCTCAGTAACATTATAGTTTTTTTTAATAAATGTAAATGTTTTGTTTTTATTTTATAAATTGCTGTGATTCCATTACCCATGTTTAATTTACAATTATAGCAGTAAATCTTACTTATAAAGGGTTAGTTAAGGTTAGATTTTATTAAGTAAATTTTATGAGTTGTTTGTTTTCAGTGTGTGTGTGTACATTAAACATGGCATTGATGAGAATGTTAACCAAGTGTTTAATAGAAGTTCTCTTTTTTGCAGTATTGAAGGTGAATATGTACCAATGGAGGGCGACGAAGTGACCTACAAAGTTTGTCCAGTTCCTCCCAAGAACATCAAGTTTCAAGCTGTTGAAGTGGTGATCACCAATCTTTCTTCCGGTAGAAAACACGAGACCTGGTCTGGGCAAGTTATTAGCTCATAGCTCCGACATTCAGTTCCCATCTGCAGTATAAAGACGCGTCTGAGGAGGGGGTTTGGAAATGGCATTGGTGGTGAGAAATGCTCTTGTGTGTAAGCAGGGTAGGGATGGAATGATAATGAAGCTTATGCAACTGCTGGTATTTTTTGAAGTATCCATGGTTTTGGATCGGGCCAGTTGAGTACTAAATCAGAACTGGCAGAGCATAAAATAACTGTGACATAAAATGCAGCGTTTTTGTTTGAAATTTTTGTCACCGTGTATTTTTTTATTTTATGTAAAGATATATTTGGGTCATTTGTGCTGTTTACCTACTGTAATATTCCATAAAGCAAGCAATTAATTTATACATGTAGGTAAATTCCTTTGAAGGTCCTGTGTGAATTTTGTCTGCACTGGCTCTTATGACGATACTAATACATCTTGCAGGAATTATAAATCACATTTATTTCATGATTTGAATCATTGCAGTGTAACATGTACAGAGGAGCACTAGTTGTCAGTACATCATGAAAACGTGAGGTTTTAGTTAAACATTGAGTAGTATTGCACGTGAAAAGTTCTAGGACATTATGGATTTGATCACTTTAAAAGGTTTAACAAACAATAAAAATCATTTCTCCATAAAAACTTTTGTGAGTCGATTGGTGGTGCACTTTTATCTCTTAAGCCTGCAGATGTACAACAAGGAAGTAAAGATGAAAGAAATGTTTTTCGTATGTCAGAAATGTGAGGATTCTATGCGCGTGCATGACTGTCTGTGCGCGCACTTATTAAAATACAGTATGACTTTTTTTCGCCTTGAGTTTGTATTTGATACTAGTCATCCTGTGATGAATACAAAAGGAAAATATCTGAATCGAAAATACCAGATACAGTATACACAATCTATAATTGATATTTAGACTAAGTTCACACCGTAATGGATGTACAGCCATAAGAATACAACATAAAATTAACAGGCAATAAATTACAGTTCTGGTCATAACCAATTACTTTGACAATAATAAAGATTTCATGTTAATTCAGCCATAATATACCAGCACAATAAATGTGACTTGTGTAATCAAGACTGCCAAGCATTTTTATTAACCTGGGAAAACGCACAGAAGCTTTATTCGCTGACTTTACGGCGGGGATTGTGTCTCATCACAGCCTTTTTATTGAGCAACCTTTGTCCCTCAATATTGTTCTCACCTAAAGATATAAAACACCGGGACGTGTTTTAATTGTTCAAACACTACCTGAATAATAATGGGCGTGATGAATGAAGACACACACTTTGAAACTCACCGTTTGACTCAAACTATTGCCTAGGTAGGGAGCAAATTAGGCATTGAAACGCAACCAGAGACTCGATTTAGTCGATCATTAACGCAAGCCGAGTAAAAGAAGAGAACGCAAAGTGATCGATTGGGAAGTAAAAGTAACACTCACCCGTTAGTTTGCCTGCAACTAAAAAACAGCATGGATTAAATAACAGATGAAACAAATTATCTTCTTTCGACGAGCGCACACGTGCACGCACACACGGGTAATGTAGTAAAGGAACTTCTGGTAAGTTTCATCTTACCTGAATCTTACATAAATAAGAACAAGGCGTTGCTGAATTATTACATTTTGTGAATTTAAGTTTTGACAGAGAGCAATGGATATTCGCGCCTGGTTGTTTTTATATTTGACATGGTCGTCTTCAAAGGAAAGTCATGCTTTAAACCAGTCTTGCTTTAACGGAGCTTTCCTGATGAATGTGATTTTGCTGGACGACAACGTTTCCCCCTGGAGCATCAATTTCGTCAAGCCCGCGGTGATGAGAGCCATCGAGAAGGACTCTGAGATCAACTACAGAGATGGTACAGTGTCTCCGACGTCACAGCTCGAACCGCGTCAACCGTTTTCTCATTTTTATTTCTTCTAAAGACTTGAATCGCAGTTTATCCGTGAACTTCAGAGGTTTCCAGACCGTTTATTATCTGAAAAGAGGCTGCACTAGTAGCACGTGTGAGGGCGTCGAGATTCTCAACAACCTTCAGGTCAGTTTTATTGCAATTTGTTGCTTTTCTTTGGTCAGAGTTTACAGTCAATTGTGTGTGTGTGTGTGTGTGTGTGTGTGTGTGTGTGTGTGTGTGTGTGTGTGTGTGTTTAGGAGGATGGAGAAGTTGGATGTGCTCTTCTGGGACCAACCTGCACTCATGCCACCTTCCAAATGATCAAGTACGATGAATCTTCACATTAAGGCTTCATTTTGCAGTGGTTTGTTCTGTAAATCTAGTATTTTCTAATAGCTAAGAAAAACCCTCAACATTGTTGACTTACTGTTGACATTTACAGCTGAAGTCACTCAAACCATGACTGAATTATTGCTGACTCACTGTTGGCATGTTTATTACTTTATCCATTCATTCTCTTCCGCTTATCCGGGACCGGGTTGCAGGGGCAGCAGTCTTAGGAGGGATGCCCAGACTTCCCTCTCCTTCGCCACCTCCTCTAGCTCCTCCAGGGGGACACCGAGGCGTTCCCAGGACAGCTTTGACACATAGTCTCGCCAACGTCTCCTGGGTCTTCCTCTAGGTGTCCTCCCGGTGGGACATCTCCCCTGGGAGACGCTCCGAGGGCATCCGAAATATTCTTTGACGGCTCTACTCCGAGTTCCTCCCGGGTGACAGAGCTCCTCACCCTATCTCTTAGAGTGAGGTGCGCCCTGCCACCACGCGAAGGAATCTCATTTCAGCCGCTTGTATGCGTGACCTTGTCTTTTCGGTCATGACCCAAAGCTCATGACCATAGGTGAGGGTTGGAACGTAGAATGACCGGTACTCTCTTCACCACGACGGACCAGTACATTGACCTCAATTCTGCTGCCGATCCGTCTGTAGATCTCACGCTCCTTTTTACCCTCACTTGTAAACAAGACCCCGAGATACTTGAACTCCTCCACTTGAGGCAGGATCTCCTCTCCTACCTGTAAAGAGCAAGCCACCCTTTTTCGGCCGAGGACCATGGCCTCAGATTTTGAGGTGCTTATCTTCATCCCAGCCATTTCACATTCAGCTGCAAACTGACCTAGTGCATGTTGTAGGTCCTGGTCTGTGGAGGCCAGCAAGACCACATCATCTGCAAAAAGAAGAGACGAAATCATATGGCCTCCAAATCAGATCCCCTCAGTCCCTAAGAAACTTCGCGTGTATGGAGTTTATTACTTTATGACATGAGCTATAGCTTAAACAATTCATATAGGTCAGAAATCTGAGTCTCCCTCTATTTATGTTTCTGTATTTCTTCCTCAGAGTGTTTTGTTCCTTGTCACTGTCGCCTTTCTGCTTTCTACTGCTCACTGCTCAGAGTCAATTGTCATAGTTCATTTTGTAATGACGTTCATTGTTCTGTTTATTTCATGAAGTTCATAGTTCATTTCATACGGCTGCTTTTGGACTATGTGTGACTATGAAATTAAACTCAGTATCAAATAGAAAAGTAACATGAAGTTGCTGACTCATCACTGAAATTTTTGCGTCTTTAATCCTCTAGCTTAAATTTCAACCAAATCTGAAAATTGTTGACTCATCGTTTACATATTTTTGACTTAATCTTATACGTAGCTAAAATAATTCAAACCTTAACTGAAATATGGCCAAATGAAGAGATGAAAAGATGAAATATGGTTGACATAATGTTGTAATAATTGTGTATTTAAAACAATTCAACCAAGTCTGAAATAGTTGCAGACTCACCATTTTACTATATTTTGACATTTATGTGTGTTTCACAGAATAAATTTGAACTGATTTTTCTTAGTACAGAGATCGGCCTGAACATCAACATGCCCATCATTTCGGCGGGAAGCTTTGGCCTGTCATGTGACTTCAAGAAGGAACTTTCTCGTCTTCTCCCTCCAGCACGGAAGCTCTCCAGCTTCTTCGTTCACTTTTGGAACTTTACAGACGTAGTCAAACCTACTTGGAAGACGGCATATATATACAAAACACAAAACATCACAGAGGACTGCTTCTGGTAGGGTCTCTTCATTGGTTTCTAATCAAACACATTTTATATCAAGTAAAAGGAGGATGTTTGAAAAGGCGGTGACTATTGTTCTTGTTATTGTTTTTGCAGGTACTTAAATGCTCTTGAGGCTGATTCGGCTCATTTTACTCCCAGTTTAGAAAACCGAGTCATTCTGCGAAAAGAAGAAGACCTGACTTTGGCCTTGTCCAACAGTGACCGAGAGAGCAATTGTAAGGGATTTGATTGAAATTAAAACCTGTCATGCCTTTCGAATAAAAATTGAACTTGAACTTACGTAATCCTTGAGTCTAAACACCTGTTAGAAGAGCTGAACTCATGGCAATATTTTATAATTTCTTTACCTAACCATTAAGTCATATATTCAATATAGTAAATTATTATAGTCAACATTTTGCCTTAAAATATTTCGTGACAAAGTTAATTTCTGATCGTTTTGTACTGTGTTTGTAGTGTTCATCATGTGTGGGACTCCCGATGACATCAAGGAGCTGAAGAACGGCACCATGGACTCTGATAGTGAGATTGTCTTTCTTCTGATTGACCTTTATAAGTGAGTGGTTTCTTTTTTAACACCCGCATTTTGCTTCGTGATCACTTATGCAGTTTAATCACTGTACGCTTCGTCAAAATGGCTTTAAACTTTCACAGGTTATAAAATCATCCCGAGCTGAACAGTGAAAGAAAGGATAATGGTGTAAGCAGCATGTTCTTTGTTCTTCCCTCAGTGACCGCTATTACAATGAATCCTCCAACGATGCTATGAAGAATGTCCTGGTTTTAACGATGCCCAACACGAGAAACTATACCATTGAAACATCAGGGCCAATTGTGGTGGGGACATTTTTTTGAGTTTATACACATTTAGCATTTCACCAAAGTGGATTTTTACAGTTTTTTAAAACTCTTTTATGCCTTGTTCGCAGATGAATGATTATATCGCAGCATATCACGACGCAGTGCTGCTGTTCGGCCAGGTGATGAGGAACATATGGAAAATGTCCAGCTCGGATGTTCAGGGGATGGAATCTGTCAGCATCAACTACTTCAGAAATGTTTCTTTCTCAGGTGAGAACATGTTTCTGTTTTTGCAAGAACTCTTGAACAAGGAATTGTGAGATTTCCACAACACAGGAATGGCTGGATATTATCAGCTGGATGAATATGGCGACAGAGATCTGATATTTTCGGTGATCTACACCACCAATGAAAACCAGGTACTGTCAATTAAAGTTCTTGAGCGTGTGAACAGAAATTTAGAATTTATTTAAACAGAAATGTATAATTTTGTGGCATTGTGGTTACAGTACAGAGTTTTATATGAGTTCAACACCAGCATCAATCACTCACAGTTAGTGGAGGTCGAGCCTTCCTTTGTTTGGCCTCAGACTCGTCTACCAATAGATCGTCCCATAAAAGATACCAAAAGTAGGTGGAAATGGAAACGGAATGTAAAACCAATGTATACTAAAATAATAAACGTTATTTTCACTTCAGGTCCTCAAGTCAACAATATCGTTGTCATAGCGTTGTGTACGGCTGTAGTGGGCGTGATGGGAACCCTCGCTTTCGTGTTTTATTGGTTAGAGTCATCATTTTCTTCATCTACTGGTTTCTAATTCATCCACAGTGAAGCATCAAATCAATTTCAGTGTGGCTGTATTCTTGTGTCTTTTGAAGGCAAAACCGAAATTATGGGCTCATGCTAAAGCGGTGGTCTCACATTTCTGCAGAGCTCATATCTCCTGTGACGCTGACCGAGCGCAACACGGTCTGTCTGAAGGTGAGACACTGAACACACACTTTCTTTTCTGTTTATGCTTCTGCATTCATATTTGTATATCTATGTTTTCTGTGTGTACCGTATTTCACTTTCCTCACTGTATATAGTGTATGATTATGTTGTGAAATATAGCATTATTATATCACTAAATGCCAACGTAATTGTTAATAATAAGTCTAATTAGTTGGAAAATTAGTCCTCATCACATGTTTTATTAACTAATTGTTTGGGACCAGTACAGGGATTTGTTTAATGGACAATGATATTCATTTTTTCCTGAGAAACTAGTTGAATACTGGCTTCTATGTAAAATAATTATTATGGCTTCAATGGTTTTTTGTGATTAATACTTTGTAAAATGTTGTACTATTACAAATGATCAACTGTAATTTAAATAATTTATTTTTGTCACCTGGCAAAAGATTGATGAAGACTCAGGAAATAACAGTTACAACATGCGACGTGCACGCTACGATCGCAAGGTACACATCTCTCAAATAGAAGTAATTTTGCGGTAATATTCTGCCTTTTCAAATAACATCTCCTGGCATTTCTTCACAGATTGTCATTCTCAAGGAGCTGGAACTCGCAGAAGGGAGTTTCACAGAGAAACAGAGGATTGGGCTCAACACGGTTAATACTGTTCTGCATTCATCTATCTAGGAAACAAAAACAATACAATTATTATTAACAAAATCAAACAAACAAACAAAAAAATTATAGAAAGCAACACAAAACCAGTGCTTGTTGCACAAAGATACTGTATATTGCACTAATCTTAAATAATACGTAAATATATGTATTGTAAAAAGCAAAATTGTCATTTATAAAAAATGTTTAATGTTTTTAGAGTTAAACAGATTTTACTTAACAGAAAAACAATATTTGTTTGTTCTCATTCAGCTTTTGAAAATCGACTATTGCAACCTAACTAAGTTCTATGGGACAGTGAAGTTCGACAGCGAGGTATTCGGGGTGTTCGAGTGCGGAGAGAGAGGATCACTCAGAGTGAGTTGTGTTCTATTCCCTATAGATTTCAGCCAATTATTTGAATTATTTAATAATCAATAATAAAATAATAATCATTAATTTTTTGCATTTTTTAGCAAGTGCTTAATGATACAATTTCCTACCCTGAAGAAACCTTCATGGACTGGAAGTTCAAAATCTCAGTCATGTACGACATTGCAAAGGTAATGTGATGAAGCTTCTTATGTTGTTTCTAAGCTTAAATAAAGTATTTTCCTGATTTTGGGTCAGCACTTGGGGGCCCAAGAGGCACAATGTGAGACCCCAAAGATAAATAGTAGGAAAATCTTTTGGGGACCCACAAGTCCAGTTGTAAAACACACTTCGGGACCTCAAGAATCTAGGTTATTTTAACTTTTTAACCAGAAACTCGTTTTAAACTTTGGGGTCCCGTGTTAAATTTTGGGGACCTTTATAAACCAGTTGAAAAATAAACAACGGGGTCTCCAGAAATCAGTTCAAATTTTTGAGGGACCCCAGAATACAGTTTTACATTTTGTGGGTCTTAAGAAACCAGTTTTGAACTTTGGGGCCTCCAGAAACTAGTTTTTGTCATGAGTGGCTGGATGACGGACCTACATGCACAACACGGACGTTCACAGAGTGTTTACAGGGAACGGAAAGTATCAAAATAAGAAATTTGTGACTGCTAAGAGCCAAAAAGTTTTAAAAACTTTGAGGACTACAGAAAGCAGCTTTATTAATTACACTTAGTATAAAAATCATTAGCAGGATCAATTTGGAGCAACAGTTAAATAAGGCCTAACACTTACGGCGGCCATTGAGATAAACATTTATCGTATGGTGTGTTTTCGTTCTTGATGTTGTTTTTTATTCTATCACGAGCGGGTCACAAGGTGTGAATCTATTTTCTGTATTCCAGGGAATGTCGTACCTCCACACAAGCAATATCGCAGTCCACGGCCGTCTAAAATCCACTAACTGTGTAGTTGACAACCGTATGGTGGTGAAGATTACAGACTTCGGCTTCAACACAATTCTTAGCCCCAGTAAAGGTGAAAACCTTTGGAAAAACGTGTATTAAAATTGCAATTTCTTTATTCCAGTTCTGAAAGCTCTGTCAAATGTACAGTATTTTTATCATTTTAGATTTTAGTAAATAAGTAAAAAAAACTTCACCTTTGTTTAAAATGTCCGATTTTTTTCAGATTTATGGACGGCCCCTGAACACCTGCGGAAACGGAGACACCTTTCCCAGAAAGGTGATGTTTATAGTTTTGCCATCATTTCCCAGGAAATCATGATGAGGAAGTGCACGTTCTACACCAGCGCCTGCTCCGACCGCACAGGTGCGACTTTTCCACAATTTGGCAACACCGACTACAGTCAGCGGGCTACAAATACAACGTTGTCCAATTCTTGAAAATATTTCTCCATGTTTATTTGCCAGAAAAACTAGCCAGAGTGCAGTATCCCAGCATGACCACCTTCTTCAGACCTGATCTAACGTTTGAGAATGCTGGAGAAAAGGAAGAAGAGGTGTGTGTGTGTGTGTGTGTGTGTGTGTGTGTGTGTGCGTGTGTGCGTGCGTCTGTGTGTGTGCGTGTGTGTGTTTGTGTGTGCTACATGGCATTGTTTCATGTAATGTACGCTAAAAACGCCAATGCATATTGAAAACTGTCATGATCTTTGCATCGTCTAGTTGTCATGACGTCATGCTGTTTCGAAAGAGTTAATAAACTGCTAAAATATCAATACATCACTATTTGCTTAAAATGACAGCTTTATAAAAAAATACTGTATTCTTCTGTAATTTTTCTCTTTAATATAAATTCTTCCTGATTATGAGGCTTGCCATAAATAAGCCTCTATTTCCTTATACGTATTGCTTCCCATCACAGGCACATTCTTTTTTAGAATTAAAACATCTTTATTGAAGTGTTTTAAAGTTATTATTTAATGATTAACTAATTTGTGATAAAAAAAATCTCTGAGACTGAAAAGCGCTTTATGAATAAATTTAACTTTAATGCTTGCACGCACACATTTTTATAACACAGCATCGTCATACTTTTGTGTTTTTTTAGGTGTGTGTGCTAATAAGAAACTGTTGGGAGGAGGATCCGGACCGGAGACCAGATTTCAAAAAGATAGAAATCGTTCTGCGCAAGATTGCCAGGTGCCTTCACCTCTATAATCCTGTTTCCAGCTTTCTCGGTTGCTTCCTCCTGTGAGAAGGTGGGTAGAAGCGAGAGATCTAATCTGATCTCTGCTTTGGGCGTGAGCAGCCTGGACAACCAGGAAAATGAGAGTTACATGGAAAACTTAATCCGGCGGCTGCAGATGTATTCCCGTAACCTGGAGCGACTGGTGGAGGAGCGAACAGCTCTGTACAAAGCAGAGCGAGACCGAGCCGATTACTTAAACTTCATGCTGCTGCCAGGGTTCGTGCAAACACACTCATGCAAAACTGTAACACAAAAATACATACATGTATAGCAACTTTATTGTCCAAAGCCATGTTTTACATTGTAGCACTGAATACACAATATTGAATTATTTTGTGGTCATTGTGGATGTGTTTATGTGTGAATGTATGCATAAATCCTGATATTCTGTGTGTATATGTACAAATGTACTGTATATACATACACACACACACACACACATATTAGACAAAATTATTATAATAGCATGCCTACAAAATGGTCATTGTTTTAAAAGTATTTTTTAAACAAATGTAAAAAAAAATGTTTTTCAAAATTTTTTTTTTGCTCTGTTTTAAGACACTATTAAAATACTTTTAAAACAATGACAAAACTTACATTTTGTAGGATGTAACTGTATACTGTTAATACAGTACAAACACACACGTACATATTTCATAGACATAGGTGTATGTGTGTGTTTGTGTACGTGTAGTAAAGTGCGTGTGTGTGTGTGTGTGTGTGTGTGTCTGTACATTAATGACTGCGCATAAAAGCATAACCTGATCATGACATGACATGTTTGTGACCAATGACCATTCTGGATTTGTCGTATTGTAGTAGTTTCAGTAGTTCATTTAAGGCATGATCTTGGATGTAAACGACTTGAGTGTTGTGTTGTGTTGTGTATGTGGCAGGCCTGTGGTGCGCTCTCTGAAGGAAACGGGTAAAGTGGAGCCGGAGCTGTTTGATGAGGTCACCATTTACTTCAGTGACATCGTGGGCTTTACCACCCTGTGCCACTACAGCACACCGATGGAGGTGGTGGACATGCTCAACGACATCTACAAAAGCTTTGACAGCATCCTGGACAGCCATGATGTCTATAAGGTGGTGCTTGGCCATGAACAGCTTTTAAAACTCGATTTTCCAGAAAACTCAACTCAGTGTGATTGGGCGTCCGTTTCAGGTGGAGACGATTGGCGACGCCTACATGGTGGTGTCCGGTCTTCCTCGGCGCAATGGCAACAGGCACGCGATGGATATCTGCTTCATGGCCCTGGACATCCTGGCCTTCATGGGCACGTTCCAGTTGCGCCATCTTCCGGGTCTGCCTGTGTGGATCCGCATCGGTGTGCACTCAGGTGAGGTGTGAGAACATCCACCAGCTTCATTGAAAAAGTTCAAGTTCAGAGCATTTGTAAGGCGCTTTTCACAGTTTCAACTGTCTCAAAGCGCAATGAAACAGTCGTCAAGTTTGGCATGTTATCATTTTGAATGTCTCCACGTTGTTTTTGTTATTTCGAAGAGACAGATGTTAAGGAATATCAAGCATCCTTGAAGATTTTGTTACAATGTATTGTCGCTTATAAATGTTAAGAACATGTTGCAGTCATGTGATGGTCATCTGTAGTACAGCCAGATTAATTTTCCTGTTTTCTCTCATGTTTTTTGTCCCAATTAGGCATACTTTTCTTTCAAATAAGAAATAATATAAAGTGTATGCCGTATGGACTTGCCTATGGATGTCTGGTCCAGATAAGCTTATAAATGTTATAAGGCCTGTGGGGATTATACAGAGACAGAACGTTGTTACTTTATTTTTCTGGCTACTTTCTTTACTACTTTTACTTTCTTTTACTGAATATCAAAAATATAAGCAACTTTTACTCTCTGCTTGACTATAATTTTGATTCAGTATCTGTACTCTTTCCTCCACTACATTTGAATGGACACTTAACCTGACCCGTTGCGTTATTGCATTGTGTGCGAGACATGTCTGCATCTTTTTCTACTATGGTTTATTTCTTGGGCGGACGAGGCGATATCACCTACTACCCGGTGTCCCAGCACCTACTTCCGGATCTGTCCCGCTAACTGTACTGTCCACACTTGGTCACTTTATTACTGGACACTTTAACTAGTCACTTTCTCGATCACCGAGTCACTCTTTGTAATTTCACAAATTTTTTTATCCTTATTTTTACTGTATTTTTATTGCATTTGTAAATTAATCTTTATAGCTTGTATTTGATTCATATACAGTATTATGAATTGTATTCATTTTTTAATCTCATCTTATTTTTATTCTTATAAATGCACCCCCCCATTACTCACCCCATGTTTAAATACGGGACAAGCGGAAAATAAATTTCTCATCATGTTGTTCATGTATAATGTGAATCTATTTAGTTCTGCCGTTTTGAAGCATTGAGGTGTTAAATTTCATTTCAACACTAGGAAATAAAACCTCATAAATAAAGAGTTTTTTAACCCTAAATTCAGTACGAGTCAAATATTCAAGTTCTTTTAAAACAGGATACTTTACGACATTTACTCAAGTCTTCTTGGAATGGTGACTTGTAACTTTTACTGGTGTCATTTTTACAGTAAGGTGTCTGTACTTTTACTCAAGTATTGTTATCAGGTACTCCTTACACCTCTGCTGTTTGCTTGTGCAGGGCCTTGTGCTGCTGGTGTGGTAGGAATCAAGATGCCCAGGTACTGTCTGTTTGGAGACACTGTGAACACTGCGTCCCGTATGGAGTCTACAGGTCTACGTGAGTCACGTACTTGATTTGTGCCCTTTCCTAATGTTGGGCGTCCAACTCAATTTAATGTTTTCGTCTCCCCACACCAGCGCTGAGAATCCACGTGAGTCAGTCGACCATCAGCATTCTGCAGCGCACGGACTGCAAGTTTGAGTATGAAAAGAGAGGAGAAACGTACTTGAAGGTCAGCGCTTGACCTTTTCAGAGTCATTGTCATGCCACAATCCATACCAGATATTTCCTTCCGCAGGGCAAAGGGAAAGAGACGACCTACTGGTTGACGGGTATTAAAGGACAACATTATAATCTTCCCTCGTCTCCAACAGCGTGAGTTGGGAATTTGCATTCAAACTCACGTCGCAAACGTGGCTTTCCGTGACTTCTCATCCTCACAGGGAGAACTTCCAGCTTCTGCAGCAGGATCTGGCTCAGATGATTCGGGCATGTCTGGAGAGGCGTCCCTCTGGCACTGGGATGAGAAGAACACTGTCGGCACGTCACAAGAAGCTCCTGGTGGACACGGAAGTGGAGTGTACGGAGCAGCCAGAGTATCTTCAGCTGGCCACCGGGGGCAGTCTGAGCACATATCTCTAACTACAGGTACCAAATCCTGCACGTAGTACCGTTAATGTCTGCTGTGATGTAAATGTTTGATACTTTTGTAAGGACTTTTCTTTATTTTTAGTATGTAAAATTCTTAACTATCGAGGAGTTTCGGATCAAGGTTTTTGTTTCAACATTTTATTTAGCACATTTTTTTGCGAGTAGGAATTCCGTGTTTAAGCCACATAACAGGTTGCAACACTGCCATCAAGTGGATAATACATATCATTAAAGGACACAGGACACATCATTAAAGGATGAAGATTATAACAATTGTTTCTATTACTGCTATAGCACCACCTAGGGCACATTTGTGTAAAAAGCAACAATTCATGTAAAGGTTTAAAAACATCAGTCATGTTTTTTTTTTAGAGAAAAAAGTTTTATTGGAATTTTTACAGTGAAGAATGTGATGCATGTACGCCTAAATTATCCTTATACCAGATTTGTTGTCTGTGCTAAAAATATTGAGCTAACATTATTTACTCCAGTTCTCTTTGGCATACCCACACACTACTGCCTTATGTAACATTAAAAAAATGTATTTACAGAACTTCTTGTTGTGCTTTTACATGCTAACTGACACAAAAAGCTGTTTTAAGGGAGAAAATATTCACAAACAATATTCAAACGTACAAAGCAAACAAAAAAAAATAAACCATAAATCCCTAAAAGCTATTTTAGTATCAAACACCAATAGTAAAAATGAAAAGAAAAAAATCTAGAATATGCTTAAATATGAGTACATTTTTTAACTATTTAGAGGATATGTGGAAAAACTGGACTGTTAAAGTGAATACAACATGTTCTGAAGCAACCAAAGACGCTACTAACAAAAATATAATAAATACCATGCATTACCTGTGCCTTAACAAAATATTTATAAGACAAAATACAGATATGGCACAGTATTTTTATATAATAAAAAAAGACTTACAAAATATATAGTTTCACAAGTGTTTACTGTAAAATCATTGTTCCAGGTGATTCAAACCCAAACTAGTTTTCAGACAGATTGCCCCCATTAATTACTTAATGTTTTTAAGTAATTACAGTCTTTCCCATAAATATGAGTTCATAGCACAAGGTCACTGCGGGTCAAATCACACTCAAAGATCCACGTTTGCTGATATATGCCTTTTTTTTAACCAATGAACTTTTAAATCCTAAATTGAAAAAAAAATTACAATTGTTTTGATTTAGTTTTAAATATTGGATTTGTTCTTTTATTTGAATACAGTCTTTGTTTCTAATCATCATAAGTAGTTATACTTTTATTTATTACGTGATTTTTTTATGAACCAGTGCTTCATAATAAGTAACACAATTTCAAATATTTTATCCATGTAAATGACTAATAATTTCAGACACATTATCAGGAAATTGTGTGCACGTTGAACAGTCTTCTACACGCAAACCCCTCAAATTCTCTACCAAAAAGGCCAAAAAAAGACAGTCGTCTGATTGGTTGAGGCTTCTGAAGAGTTTTGATTGCCTGAAGCTTGTTTCTTCACACACATCACACCACAAACATTCAGAAGCACATTAGATGAAGAAATTCCCACAAACGTCACGCCATCATTCAGTTCTCGCTGCTACCTCAGATCGAGCAGCTGAAGACTGGAAGTGAAAGTGTACGGTGTTTCCAGCAGCCATATTATTCTCTATTCTCTGTCATCAAACATCCACCCGTCCAGTTTTTCTCTCTGTCTTATGTTCTACAACCAGAAATATTTCGTTCCGTTTTTTGCTCTTAAGTGTGATTTTTTTTTTTTTGGCTGCTGGTCTAAATGTAATCTCAGACCTGAAAATGATCACTAACAGCATCATGTTCACATAAAAAAACAGTAGCTAGAAAAATAAAACTCAATTTATCCTACATCCGGGTTCCATGAATCTGGAAGAGCTGCAAAATAAGAAAAAAAAAACAGGAATTCCATTATGGACACTGTAGATTTTGATTGAAGTCACACAACAAAGCTGGTTTTGGATTATTGCTGGAAAATGGTAATTTCCTGGTAATTATGGCGACTAGAAAGATGCTCTCATGGGTGAAACATGGCAGTGACTCAATGGCTGTTTATGAAAAGACATGATTAATATTGAAGAGCGCTCGTCCGTCTGACGTCAAAACCTCTCGTCTAGTCCAGTAATAATCCCATTAATATGAATTATTAAAATAATCAGCGGCCACTTTCATTAAAAGAACGTTTGTTAATTCAGCTCAGGAGGTTCTAGGAGGTACATGACATTGCATTTCCTTGCAAAACGCTCATCGTGGACCAAAACATGACCAATTGGTGGAGAAAATTGAGAATTATGAGTATGTTGTCCTCGGCGTTTCGTTTAACCGTTGCACTGAAATGCAAATGTACAAATCCCTCTGACTAGTAGTTCTACCACCAACACAACACTCACGTCTGCGTTCCTCACCAACTCCTCAAGTTTCTGCTAATCTCTAATCCACTCATTGGGGGTGGCATTTCTCTCTCCCTCCTCTTCTCGCTCCTCCTCCTCCTCTTCCTCCTCCTGTGTGTCCGAGGTCTAGTTGTGTTATGAGCGGAGCAGGTGATAGCAAAGAGTGAAACCATTGATGATCACGTGTGGGAATGGTTGAGTGAGAAAGACCATGAGTGTTGGATGGAGTTAAGACGCAAGCGCTTGCTTCCAGTGATTAGTAGAGTGTGAAATGACACACAGAAGAATGAGAAGTATGAAAAGATGTGTATTTGAAACGTGCTCCAACCTTGGTCTTGTTACTGGGCTCGCTGGCGAAACCTCCGCCTGAGGAGTGGAGCTCTTTGGAGACGACGCAGAGGAACTCGGCCTGGTCTTCTGTGCCGTAGCTGTACGACGAGCCGATGTTCACCATCTTGAAAAGACAAGAAAGTGAGAGAAAAAGACAGTGGTCTTCAACAAAACATGGAGTGGATTTGGAAACGGGAGGGGAACGAAGTGGAAGGATGGGGGGGGGGGGGTGAAGCCTCACCAAAAGCCTAGTCAGTTGATCCAAAATCAACGCCATTCTACAACAATAAAATCCATAATCTGGCGGTTCAGCTTATACTAATTCTTCATCATCACTGTAAGTAGAAATCGGCGAGAGATGTTGGTGCAACTGACTAGGTGAGCACCAGGCCACAGGTATAACAGCGACTCAGGGTTTGGGGAGACTCGGACACTGCGGGCCGTGGGAGCAGGGGTAGGGGGATTAACTCCGTGTTGGTCCAACCCACAGTCCAGAGCAGTCCGGGGCGGGGCTTTCTGCAGGAGCGCACGCTGACCTGCTCAAACTTCCAGCCGTCTGACATGGTGGAGACCATCTGGGTCAACTCCTCTTCCTGGCACTGCAACACCCGGTACACGTGCTTTGGTGGAACTTGCTGGAAAAAGAGCAATAGAAGGCCGGTGATGAGTAGGAGGCAGAGGATGATGAGGATGATGAATTCCAAGAATGGAAAGAAGATGGAGAGTGGGCAGGAAGCTTAAGGCTGTTACATAACATCCCTGTAGTCACGATGTACAGCTGAGAGTCAGATGGAAAGTTAGAAGACTACTGTACAAAATTACGTAGGATATAATTTATGAAGATTAGATTATGAAGACTTATGCAAAAATAATTATGATAGTTTCTCATCTATGATCGATATCGATAAATGTCACAATAAAAATAAAATTGTAATATTTGTCAAATGTAAAGACAGATTTTAACTCATTCAGTGGTTCAGTTGGATATTTTTCAATTTATATGTACTATTTGATAAATGTATCTGATTTGTCGCCAGAACATGACAAAACTGTTTCCAAACGTGATCAAATGAGGTGGAACACAGATTTAGAATATCACCAGCAGAGTCAACATCAACAGAATACCATATTATTATTAATTAATAAAATATATTAGCTGTCCTGCCCGTTAATTCCTGTGGATGATAATGATCACCATCACACCACAGAAAATAAAAACCACAGATTTAGTTTCTCACCTGCGTGGCCTTGGTGTCTCGCTCCAGGATTCTCTCCTTGATTAATTTAATCAGCGGCGTGATGTTGTAAAATTCTGCCTCTTCCAACACACCTGCGAGCGTAGACACATTATTTGGATGTCAATCTCTACATTGTGGGAATTCTGTCTAGAAAAGTTCAACATTCAGCATCATTTATACCAGTTCTGGTTGTTAAATCGACATCCAAGAGGTTGCAGGTTCAAATCCCAGTCCAAGTGTCCACCCCCAAATTCTGATCTACGGTAAGTTACGGTCAATCTATCCACAGACACATACCTTCTTCGGCCAACTCCTTGTTGTAAACCAGCTTCCCGTGCCGTAGGTAGTTGAGTATGGGCCCAAAGTACGTGGGGTCTCGGTCAATAACATAAGCACCGCTTTCATCCTTCAAAAACAAAAATTTTGTGATTTATTACTTTCCGTCGATTGCACTATTTACTCTTGTATTTGTTGCACCATTTATTGTTGTTTCTTTAATTTTTTGCACAATTTTTGTACTGTTGTTTAATGGTCCTGTTGGTGTTTTTTTCTGGTAAAGACTTATTGTCTTTGTTTTACGTTTTTGTTTGCTTAGGACATTTCCCCTTGTGGGCTTAATAATGTCTAATCTATATCTTAAAAATGATAAACATCACACAACATCTTGTGATAATAATCCACGGTTAAGCAGGATCGAGGAAATAAAAACGTAATAAACCGTTCAACGCCATATTGTCTTTCATTCTAAGTACATTACTACAAAAATGATCAAACCGCGTTGCAGGTCGTCTCCGCGAGGTATTGAATCACCGCTAAAGTGTCCTCACTGAAAGCTCAAGCTCGCTATGCTTTAAAAAGCACAGAGCCTGGAGAATAAAAACGTGACTTGGCACAAGTAAGGACGGACATTAAAGCAAAGGGCATGTGGAGAGTGGCACAGAGCGCGGGTCACATTAGCATGGCCGGCCCTGTGCGTCTGAGAGCCGCTATCAGCTATGAATTACCCTTAAAAGCGCCATGCAGGTCCAGCGAGACATGACCAAAAGAGCTGGACGTCACGTAAGACCACATTATTTCTCGGGAACAAATAAGCCCTATAGAGAACATTACACAACACAGCCCCGAGCCGGATGACTGGAGAAGAAAGGCACCACACTATTCAGAAAGAAAGAGAGAAGATGGTGTGATGGTAGTTGACTTTTAACATATAGATTGATATTTTAACATAACGGTCACAAAAGCAAAATTGTCTCTTAAACCGTTTTGAGCCAAACATTTATTCTAAAAAAGCTGAAAAATTGCACAATATCCGTAAGAACAAACATTCTGTTTTTCAATAACTGACTTGCAAATCTAAAGTTTAATCACATGATTATAATATTGTTTATTTCTATACTCAGAGCAGTAGTTTGTGTCATGTGCAAAACCGTTCTTTTGTAATGTGTAGAGGTGTTTGTAATACTAAGGAGTGTATGATGTAATCTCTGCATGTGACACACACACACACACGCGCTCCTTCCCGTCCTTCTCAAAGTGTTCAAATCATTTCCTTGAAAAAGTGTTAGACATATTAAAAATAATGTCACAATTAACACAAACGTTTAACATGGTGATGTTTTAAACGCATGTCACTGCTTGTCTCCTTACACTGGATACCAGTTGCTGCTCGGATCAAAGCTTTAACTCTGACCTTCAAGACTTCCTCAGCTCTCTGGTACAGAAATATTCTTCATCAAACGAAGACTCTCTTAAGATCTTTCTCCAGTTTGGCTGCCCTCTGGTGGAACAACTTATCCATCCCAACCAGAATCCCTCTATACGTACTGTATGTAGTACAGTACACGTAAAAAAAAAAAAACATAAACATTTGTCAAACAAAACTATTTTTTAACACGTTGCTGTGACACCATTAAAATAGCAGCAAAAGCACGTTTTTTACCAACATGGTGTGAGAATTTAAATCAACTTGGCCAAACAAGAAATGTAAAAATTTACAGAGAATTGAAATTCATAATCCTGATCTAGTTCCTCAACACAAGCAAATAAATGAGTTATTTACACAATATTTTTTCCCCTTTTAGTTGATACGAATAATTTTCACAGTCAATTTTAAAGTCGTAAAACGTCCCATTTATTAACAAACAATTCATCGTCAGTGAAAAAATCATATCGTGTTAATTTTCGTTATTGAATAATCGCCCCCGAATCACCCATGACGTATCCTGAAACCATAAGAAGAAAATCATATTATTCTCATAATCTCGTTTAGATCCCCATGAGCATCATTTACATGCAATGAGCCCCCCCACCCACACACACACACACAAGACAAATGTGACTTTCACGCAGACATGACCAGACTTGACAGCACATGACAACACCTGCGCAGATTCTCCAGCGAATCACAGGACACACGCTGGGATCTCACCACAACCGTCTGAAATCATGGGGGAATCTGACGCTTCATACAAAATCTAAACACCCCAACCCAATGCAGACTCTCATCGTGTTTGTGCTCATCAAGCTTCAACATTCAGCCGCACATTTGCACAAGGAATCACAAGAGCCACTCCCAACGGAGAAACAGCATCCCATAGGAAATCCCTGGTAGGCAAACAAACAGCTACTAATGTCAAGCTGAATAACAATTGGTTCCATGTAAACCAACATTTGCGTCATACAAAAACACAGTGTGTGTGTGTGTGTGTGTGTGTGTCAACTTCATGATTCTCAAATATCCAACAGGCCTTCTGGATGACAGTTGACGTCAAACGGTCGAGAAGAACGGAAACTGGATCTGTGTTGTAAATGAGATCCTGTGCAGAACTGTGAAGATGATTGGATCGTTCACCACGCTCAGAAGTCACAACTCACCATCTTAATATTTTCTGGCTCGGGAATTTGATTCTGAAAAATCACATCATTTATGAGTGGGGTTCCGCATTAGCAGTGAGAAGACTGGACTCAGCAGACATGGCTGTGAGGATATTTTTGTGCAGAAGGCCGGAAGTTTTCAAGGCGTCATGACAGTAATCTCATTAGACGAGTGACATGGGCTGGAGGAGAAGGCACAGCACTGCGGCAGACAGTAATAGCCGAGCGGTGATGAGAAGGCTCAGATCACAAGAGAAATAGAAGATCATAGATTTGGAGGGGTGGTTGTGATAAAGGTGGGCTTTAAGAACACCCAGTGCTCTTTTTCCTCCACACCTTGAACACCTTTAAACAGTTTGTGAAACCTGTTATATTTGATAATTTAGGGCCATTTGTACATTCTGGTTCACATAAGTATTTATTAGAAATGTATTTGATTATTTCTGCTATTGTGGAACATTTCTATAATCTGTCATCAGCCAAATATAGACGGTCAAGCCTAAAAAGAAGTTGAAAGTATGAAATATGTGTACACATATACAGTACTTATCTGCCTTATAACATCATAGGACATTCTACACTATCAGTGGAATCACACAATTGCTGCTTGCACATTTTACATTATAAGCCTACACACGCAGACACACAATACACAGTATTACATAATATACACATGCCGTAGTTTACACATTGTACTATGTTTATTCCACCCTGCATTTTTTTAATTGAATTATAATTGGTTGTTCTCATTTAAAACGTACTAATGTGAGTGTTTATACATTTTGAAGATTCAGCATTTCAGTTTTTAATTTAGGATAATCTGAAATTACAGACCTACAAAGACTACAATGCGGTAAATCTGGGAAATCCCGGATTTAGGGTTTTATCTCCATTTACACAAATGTGGGTTATGGCTACTCTGTTGAGGTTTTAATCTGGTGGGCAACTGATGCTGCGCGAATGCACGAGCACCGGGGGTCCGCATTCCTAATCTGCGCAGCACGTGCACATCCATCTGACCGCAGACCACATCTAAATTATAGATGTAGCTTTTACAATAGTAAATCTAGGTCTTTGCTGCTGTCCTACCGTGTCCGAGAGCAAGTCCTGCTGCTGACAGAGTCGGTAGAGGAATGAAGTCTGTTCTTTCAGCAGCGTTTGTCGTGTCGTTAGAAACACCGTCCCACCGACGTTCAGACGGACCCATTTGCCGTTCCTGCCTCCGGTTGTGTTCACGGCAGAACCGTTTCCGATGATATTTTCAACCACCCCAGAATCGACCGCAGTGGATGTGTGTGTTGTAGCGCTGTCGTTCCCCTCGTTTTCTTTGTTGTTATTATTGTTGTTGTTATTATTGTTGTTGAGATTTCTATGCTTCGTTGTTGGGAGGAATCCTGTTTCCGGTAAAGCCTGAGGCGCCGTGGCTTTTCCTTTGTCCTCCGAGGCCATCAGTAAGTTAAACCGAGACTGGTGTGCAGTGACTGGGTACCGAATACCAACACTGCCCGGACCCAGAGATCTCACTGTCTGTAACGGTGAAGAAACGCCGCGTGCTGGTTTTGTTCGTATCGTGGAAGAAGAAAAGCGCGGCCGCTGATTGGCCTGTATCCTTGTCTCTTTCGCTCCGCCCACATCTCGTTTGAACGTGATGCCTGACGCAGAATCCTTCGAAGTAAATCACTTTTGACAATCGTGATTAAAAGTGTGTTTTCTTTCTTTTTGTTCTTCTGTTATCTTTTCAGGCTTTGGCAACACACGCACACATTTAAGAATGGAATAAATCCAATGCCACGTGATTATTACTAGCATCATTGTGTCTTCATTGCTTATTATTTTATTACTTGTTATTTATAACTTACATTTGTGCAATATTCTAATATTTAAGCAAATGTTTCATTATCAATTACAGAAAGACAATCACAAAATACCAGAGTAACTTCTAAAAGACTTGCTAATGTGACGTGTCTTATCTTTAAGTGGAATGCCCAGTGTTTGAAGAACATCATGCTTGCTGCATAGTGACCCAGGAACAGATTTTCATAGCCAGGTAACAACTACGGACCAATGATGAAAATATTCTCCCCATCCATCAAAAATATAAACATATAGGGTATTATAACTTCACATGTTATATTAGTTTGACCTTGACCTCTGACCTTGATCAGAGCTTAGCAGACGTCTCTGTCTGACTTTCTGAAGGACTGAGAGAAGTTGAAGTGGCTTTTAAGAACTGGAACTGTAGCAAATCTGTTACCGTTAAGAAACTGAACTGCAAACACTGGCAAAGGCTGTAAGAAAAATCAGTGCTGCTTGAGTCATTGCAATACATTGCATGCCCATAATGTAGAATAATATAAACATTATTTTAAAATAATGTTATTCCAAAATTGTATACAGTATTATTGTTTTATAGCTATTTTAAAGCTTCTTGTAATAAAATATGTCTGAATTCTTTACAAATTTTTGGAGTCATCAATAATGAGGCAATCAATAACGAGGTCACAAATGAGGCCATCAATGATGAGGTCAATGAGCTTGAAACATTTTGCTTTGTATACACATGGAGATTGAGATAATTACTTATCACTTAATGCTTCTTAAAATTTTATGAATAAAATTGTGAGTCGCTGAGATGAATATGTGTCTCTCTGTCTGCGTGCGTGCGTGCATGCTTGCAAAAACGCCGTGTTTTGGAATGTATTTTTCCACATTGTTGAAGCTCAAAATTTTAATTAATTTCATAATCTTAAGAACATTAATCAAATCATTAAAAACGTACCTTACCTCATAACGTTTTTGGAAGTTTTCACCACTCTCCAATCTCTTATGTGATCAATTTTTTTAATTAGTACTGTACAGTATATTGAAATTCAGTACATTGTCAGTACCCTAAGTAAACAACTATAATCCCTCAACAGACAGTTGTGGTTGAACCTTCTACCGAAGCATCACTGGTTCGAGTCCCGTTTGGTTAAAAATATCAGCCTCTATTTGATGTTCAATTTGGTTTTTCGGATAGTCACGTGACTAAAGAAGCTAAATTTGCCGTTGTTAGCAGTAATTTCACCTGCTAAAAAGCAATTCATATTTAAATAGAATATAAAAATATTTATTAAATAATTGACTTCGTTTGTATTATAACAAAAGTTTGTAATAACAAATTTGAATATAATTCAGAATAGCATAATGGATATATATATATATTCTAAGCCTACATGTAGCGCCGTTTAAACTAATAAAACAAATATCCGTGTGTGCCGATTCACGTGTACTTCAAGTCGCTTTCATTTATGGAGCATTTTATTAAAAGAATAAACGAAAAAAATCTATCACCCCAGATGGGACTCGAACCCACAATCCCTGGCTTAGGAGGCCAGTGCCTTATCCATTAGGCCACTGGGGCGTCCAGCCGAAGAGGTACGACAACAGTATTTGAATACACTATTTTACCGTTGTGTAATGTAAATACAAGTGGTTGTCATAAATTAACGCGATGGGTTAAGTTGTGTCGTTTATTTTTGTTGGTCACATTTTTACATATAGCCTTTTTACTTCAAAATTTACGTTTTTAAAGTATTGTTTTCCATAATGTCAATGTATTATTAAAATAATAATAATAATAACAATAATAATATATAAATAAATAAATAAAAAAAATGACGTGCTGCGTAAATAGAGTTAGTTAGTGGGCTTTTATTTTGAAACAACATGACACCGGCACATTCAAAGAACTGCCGCCTGCACGTGCCTCTTGTAGTGATGTTTTTTCGCTAGATTGTCGTATTTTTCAATTTTAAATTACACCAAAATCCGTTTAATCTATTTACGTAAGTTTTACTTCAAATTTCATTTTTAACACTTACACCAATTCCTCCGGATCGAGTAACTTATTGTTAAACGAAATCAAAGCTACGTTGCTAATTTCCATAACTACGCTTTAAAACATTCAATATATTGATGTTATTGTTCAAGTATTTTTCTTTTTTTTCTTGTCGGATTAAAAAAAATGTATGTTTAGGTTTCTGTTATTTTTAATCCGACGAGTTACAGGAATGTTTTTAAGTTTTTTCTGTCAGTAATCCTATATGATGGAGAGTGACAAGTTAGCACGCGGCGCTAGTTTTGTCAAGTAAAGGAGGCAACGCAGCTCGAAATCAACAAAAGTGTGTTTGTTTTCCCGCAGAAAGGGAAAGTAAAAACATGTCTTCTGGAGACATCGCTGAGCTCACAGAGGCACTGGCCAAAGCTCACGTTGGGGACGTGGAGTTGAGCTATAAGGGACAGGGCTTGAAGTTGAACGATGCTGAATCAGGTGAGAGAAATATTATTTTTATCCGCATATGTTTACTGTACATTTGTTTTGTCTTCCTGGCTCTGTAGTGAAGGCTATTGTTCAAGCGATTGAAGAGTTCCAAGGGCTGCAGTCGCTGAGGTTGGAGGGAAACACGTTGGGGGTGGAAGCAGCCGAGGCTATTGCAAAGGCTCTTGAAGCGAAACCTCAACTCCAGGTACTTCTACATGTCTGTTCCACAACAATCTACAAACGGTTAGTAAATCTGTTGTATTTTTCTTTAAAGCAATGCCACTGGAGTGATTTGTTTACAGGCCGTCTTCGCTCAGAAATTCCACCTGCTTTGGTGAGATGACTATTTCAAGTAACAGTTATTTGGATATCAGTTAAATGAACACCTAAATGTGTATTTGTGGTTATAGTATGTTTGCATAGGTTACTTTTTTTGACCTGTTTCTCTCAACGACTTTAGAAATCCTTGGGCAATGGTGTGATGACATCAGGGTCCAGACTGACTCTGTTGGACTTGAGTGATAATGCTTTTGGCCCCGCTGGTGTGAAGGGAATAGAAATTCTTCTGAAGAGTTCGTCCTGTTATACATTAAGTGAACTGAGGCTCAATAACTGTGGCATGGGCATTGGAGGTGGCACCGTAAGTTTTGATCCACTTTGATTGTCCCGAACACATTTTAGGGCCACTGATCTGAATCTTTTTTTATATTTTATACTCTATATTAGTTACGCATTGTAAGGTGTACTGTGAATTTTTACACCTCTTTTATTAAGTGTAAACTAAGTGTTAGTCTGAAAAATACAGCTATAGTCTGACTCACACGACTACACTACTACTTTTTTGTACGGCTGGTCATATTTTGTGTTGTACCACAAAAATGTTTATTTTATAAGTTATTTGGCGTTAATCTGAATTATTCTTACCAGAAGAATAGGCCTTAACAGAGATTTCCGAATTCTGAACATGATGAAAGTTAACCGATCAATAAAAATAAGTGGAAGATGATGTACATTAAATTAGAAATACTGATTGTTTCATTGTGATTGGATCACAGTGATCCACCAAACACTGTATATATGCTAAATAATTATCTGAATTGATATCTAATCTTTAACACATACTAGAGCTTACGGGATTTCCAATCCCGCTCCTGATACTATAAAGTGGAGGAAAATAAAATGTATGTTGTTGTATTATTTCAAATCCTGTTGATCTGTTTTTGTTGTCTGGTTCATTTTTTTTATCAATCCTCTTTTGATCTAGGTTCTTGCATCTGCGTTGATTGAATGCCATAAGCAGTCGAATGAAGCCGGCTCCCCCTTGAGGCTAAAAGTGTTCATTGCTGGACGTAATCGACTGGAGAATGATGGTGCCGCTGCACTTGCTAAAGCATTTAAGGTAGTATTGACATATACTTTTGATCAATTTGGTGATAATATCACAAATGGTTCAAACTTTAACTTTTGTTCTGCCGTTGACAGGAAATCGGCAGCCTCGAGGAGGTTCATATGCCGCAGAACGGGATCAATCACGCTGGGATCACGGCTTTGGCCAATGCGATGGAGCACAATCCAAACCTCCAGGTTCTCAACCTAAATGACAACACATTTACAAAGAAGGGCTCTATTGCAATGGCAAAGGTATAGAGTTTCTTTTCCGCAGGAATGTAAATTAAAAAAAAATCCGTTTTACAAATGTTTTACAAGTATGTGTGTGTCTGCGTTTAGGCCATTCAGAACCTCCAGTGTCTCCAGACCATCAATTTTGGGGACTGTCTGGTGCGATCAGAAGGTGCCATCGCTATAGCTGGGGCTTTGAGACAAGGACTTCCATTGCTCAGAGTAAGCGGATGGAATTTGTGTGTACATTTTTGTTATTGTTTGCTGTGTACACATACAATATTTGCTTTTTTGGCTTTGCAGGATTTGAATTTGTCTTTTGGGGAGATTTGTGAGGCAGCAGCGTTTGTGATCACAAAGTCTGTGAAGGACAAACCTGATCTGGAGATAATTGATCTCAATGGTACAAAAATTAAATCAAGGATATTGCCGCGTGAATCAAATCACTGATTTATAATGGACGGGGCTAACTGATTTTATACTGTGCTTGGATACTATAGTGCTAAACCCTATGTGGATACTATAGTGCTAAACCTTTAGTTTGTATTGTGTGGTAATATTCTTTTTGTTCTAAAACAACGTCTGATTCTTGTCCAGGAAACTGCTTCGGAGAAGATGGCTGTGATGCTCTCAGGGAAGCAATGGCGAGCATGAACATTGCAGATAAGCTGGGATCTCTTAGGTGTTTACTTGGATCTAATTTTGTTTTAATATTTGAACTTGTGCAAATTAAATTTAATCTATCTGCAGTGATGATGAAGGAGAGGATGATGATGATGACGATGATGACGACGATGATGATGATGATGATGATGATGATGATGACGACGACGACGATGATGACGATGATGATGATGATGACGATGATGATGATGATGATGATGACGATGATAATTCTGGAGAAGGTGAAGCTGAAAAATGTTGTGTAAATGGAGTCAAAGATGATAGCAAGGTGACCACAACAATCCTATTCATTTTGATCAATTGTTGATTTGCCTGATTCACCGGTTCTACACAAACAATGGATTTTCTTTTTTTCACAGGAAAAGCCACATGGCAGTTCCGAGCTCTCCACCTTCCTTCGTTCCCCATCAGCTGAGAAACTCGTCAGTTTAGGAGCAAAAAGAGTCCATTTATTTGATCATGAGGTGATTTTCAGATAATTACAAATTACCGAAAAATTGTCATTCGATTTCAAATCAATCTGAAATCTCTTTTTGTTTTAGATTGTTTCAGATCCTGTTAAATTGGCCGAAATCTTTTTCAAGATCTCGTCTCTATACAAAGACAAACCAGAACTGAAACGGGCTGTTTTTGAAACCACTGGTAAAAAGGATTGCAATTTTAATATTGTAAAATATATCATATACAATATTATAAATGTTTATTTTCATTCCAAATAAAACAGCTTTTTTTTTGTTTAGATGCTCTTTTGAACCGAGGGTTTTGTAATACTCAGTGCTATAGTTTTATCTCCTCACTTATGGTGTTGTTGGGGCTGTTAAAGGTACTTTCTAATTTAGTTCAGCTTTGTTTAGAGTTTGAGCTGTATTTACTGATCCTGCTTTTCCTTTCAGAGCGAAAATAAGAAGATCAAGAAGGTTTCTGTCGTGCCTGGACACTTGTTGGCTCTAGAACATGCTGCCAAACAGGAATTCTTCCCACTGGATCAAGCTGAAATACTAGCTACGTTTCTGTCTCGGTTAGTGTCCGTTTATCTTTCCAATATGAAGTAGTACTGTTGATTGTATATGTGCTGTTTGTTTTCCAGAAAGGAAAAGGTTTTAGAATCCTGTTCCAGTAGCCGAAATGCTCTCAAGACAACCCTGGCGAAAAGAGTCTGATTCCTACCATTTCTACTCAAGCATTACAATTACATTAATTCAGGTTCAGTCCGAAGAAAACGATGATGGACTATAAACTAATAATCTTTTAGTTTATTTGTCCATTATCAAACTTGGATGTTTTTGATCACAGACTCTGACACAATCGTTTTTACCAGTTGAAGTGATTTGTGCAGCTATTCCACTAAGAGAAGTACTACTTCAGTTTAGCTGTTTAATTCCAAATGTACAACACAATTTTTACACAAAGGGAAATATCCAAAGAAGCATTTCAAAAGGAAATGATCCAAAAAAGTAAAGCCACTGGAGAACAAGAAAGGTTGTGAAAGTCAAAGGTAACAAGGTTTAAGGTGCCATCTACTGAACAATTTCTTCAGTTTCACAAGGGAAAACCACAGAAAATGACATTTGTAACCGGTCTCAAATAAAGTATCAGTTTTGCTTGAAGTGTAGAAAATCGTGAAAAGTGAACATTCTTTGAAATTTTGTAGTTGTTACTGAACAATAGTTGCACTGAACAATGGTGCATTTTTGACATTCCATTTTGTGTATTAAAATCTGGTTTTGGAGAAAACCTGTGAATGAATGGGTTTTTTTTTTTAATCCAAAGTTGTTTGCCGTATAATCGTCATATAAACGCCACGTAGATGTGATGCATTTGTCTTCGCTGTTGCTCTGCATTTCAAAAGGAATTGTGTAAAGTAAAGGTGGAATGTTTCGAGGAATCTCCAGTGAGGAACGCTGGAGTCTCCGCCGTTTATTTGTGACCGAGACTGAGAACAGAGCGCGTCTTTGTCCGCTCTCAGGAGACGCCACGGAGTATTTCAAAAATACGAAAAGAAGTTACTTGGCTGCTCGCGATCTTGAGGTAAAACAGCCGTAATGCTTTTTAATTCGTTCAGTGACTGAAACCGATATGTTAATAATCTTGATCGACATTTTTATTAAATAGCTGTAAAAATTACGGGCATCGTATTTTCGTAACGTTTTTGTAGAATTATATAACTAGCGTTTAAATGTTAACCCTGCTTCATAAGTTCTCTTTAGAACACTGATGTGGAATTTTCTTGTTTTTCATCTAACATGTAATTTTCACAAAATTTGCCTCCTGCGCGTTTTGTCCCACACGACACGAACATAAATAAATAATAAAACCGGATCTAATCCAGCCACATACCAACACAGATTGCCATTCAAATCCTCAAATGAATGCTCATTTGAACATGACGTCGTTTCATAAATAATTATCATTTAGTTTTAAAAATACTTTTCATTGAATCGCAGGAAAATCCAAGATGTTTAGATTTTCCATCTGGTCAATTGTCTTGGTCACTCACGTGGTCAAGGCAGGCAAGTGTCCCAAATCCTGCTTCTGTGACAACATCCAGCTCACGGTTGTTTGTTCTAACAAGAATCTGACGGAGGTTCCACAGACTATCGATGAGGTAAACTGACAGCACGAGTTTCTTGAATTAGTATTGAATTCTAGGTTTGTGAACCTAATCCTCTGCTCTCTTCAAGATTACGCTCAAACTGGACTTGAGAGGAAATGACTTGCAGGAAATTCCTACAGGAGGATTTTCACACACACCTTATCTTACGCACTTGTCACTCCAAAACAGCAATATCAGGAGAGTGCAAGAAGGAGCCTTTCGTAAACTTGGGCGTCTGGTTTTACTCAATCTGGTCAACAACAAAATTGAGATCCTCTATCAGGTGAGAAGAAAAATGTTTGAACCAAAACTCCAAACTCTAATGCAGTTATTAATTCTAGTTATTAATCTAATTCTTTTTTTTTTTGTGCATTTTTCCAGGAGACATTTGATGGACTTTCCTCCCTGAAACAGCTTTTATTGGATCGGAACAGAATTGAGGAGATCCAACCCGGAGCTTTTTCCCAGCTTGGTTTTCTCAATCTTCTCTCTCTCACTCAAAACCAGTTGGTGTTTATACCGAACATGGCATTTCAGGGTTTGCAGAATATAAAATGGCTACGACTCAGCCATAACTCCCTCAATTATTTAGCGACAGAAGCTTTTGCTGGGCTTTTCACTCTTGCACGGTTGAGTCTGAACAACAACGAATTGCAGTTTTTTCCCACAGAAACAATGACACGGTGAGCTGGAGAACAGTTTGTTTTATGCTATATGAGTTGTTGGAATTTTTTTCCATTGCAACAAATACAGTATTTACTAAAACATTTTATTCTAGTATTATTAAACTACAACCATTGTTTTTATTTTAGTTTATATATAATTAGCTGAATTTTTTTTAGTCCGAACTATTAGTCCAAGAACGTGCATCAAAAGAATTGGAGTTTGGAAAATTGTCCATTGACATGAGAATTTGTGTGTCCTTCTGTTTGATTGGTTGGACATGCATTAAAGGAGGCATATGCCTACACACCCAGAGTTGCTCTGATTGGCTCCAGCTCCCTGTGATATAGAAATGGAAATGCATTTCAGAAACTAAATGGATGGAATTTAATTATTTGTTTTTGTATAAAGGCTGTTTGAAAGAGTTTTTAATGTGCTAAGTTTGCTTGTGAATCTAGAGAACAGCTGAAAACTGTAGTTCGAGAAAGAGATTTTGGTCTTACAAATTTGAACTATTCTTTGCTCTTCTCTTCAGACTTAAGGAAGTAACTCGCCTAGAGCTCGGCTATAACCCCATGACGTACCTTGGAGAAGAGGCTGTGACTATGCCAAAACTCACTCACCTTCTGATGGATCACAATTCTCTGCAGGATTTTTCAAACGCGGCCATTCTTCTCTCCCCTCACCTCACACATCTGGACCTCAGCCATAACCAGTTGCGTGTTTTCCAGCCAATGGCCCAAGGCTCTCCTAAAATAACGCGACTCAATCTGGAGGGAAACCCCATTTACTGCAGCTGCTACATGCGTCCTCTGCGGGAGTGGGCGATGCAGCAGCGCATTCGCCTTGGTGGTACGTGTGGAGGTCCGTCATATCTGTCTGGTGAGAAGCTGGAGGCGATTCAGCCTGTTGATTTCCGCTGTCTGAGTCAAGAGGCTATGTTAAAAGCTGAACTGGAGGACCAGATCAGGTTGCCTACTCCTTCTACAACCTCACTTCCAGATAAAGTCAAATGTCCAGCCAGCTGTGTGTGTGAGGTTAGTACAGTGGTGTGAAGTACTTGTGTAAAAATACTTTAAATATGTTGGCTGCTTTTTAGTGTGATACTTGTACGGAGTATGTTGATTCTCTACTTGACTACGATTTTGTTACTTTGTGATTGTGCGTGACAAGTTGGCATCTTTTTCTACTGCGGTTAATTGTTTGGGAAGACAAGATGATATCACCATCTGCAGGATCCTGAAGGCATTGGGTGCGTTTTATGAGCTAATTCACATGAACGTTTAGTAGTGCTGACCTCTTTTTTTAGATGGTTAGATTAGAGAGCCAGATTAAGTTCCAAGAACTTTCAGAAGGCTTTACAACTTTTAGTCAAGTCTCTTGCAATCAGTAAGTTGTAATGGAGTGGTTTACACAGTAAGGTTTCCATACTTTTACTCAAGTATGGTTTTCAGGTACTCTTTACAACTCTGGGTTGGTTTGACTAAATATTCTTGGTACAAACAAATAATCTACAAAAATCTTTCTATGCATTTCACAGGAGGATAACCACCACTCGTCTTGCGAAAACCAGGGCCACACAAAGGTCCCGCATGGTTTTTCACCAACTATGCGCTTGCTTGACTTACGGAGCAACCATTTCCACTACATCCCTTCAAACAGTTTTCCAAACACTGCGGAGGTAGTTTCCCTACATTTGCAGAAATGCAAAATCCATGAAGTGGAAGATGGAGCTTTCAGTGGTATGAAAAGCCTGGTCTACTTATACCTATCAGAAAACGATCTCACATCCTTGAGTCCAGAAGCATTTAAAGGTTTGCCCCTTCTCACTTACCTCCATCTGGAGAAGAACCGTTTCACCAAGTTCCCCAAAGGAGCGTTTAGTCTGTTACCTAGTTTGTTGTCTCTGCACATGGAGAACAATGCCATTACAAAACTGGAAGCAGGTCTCCTGACTGGTGCTGAGAGATTGAGGGGTCTCTATCTCAATTCTAATGCCATCACTGCAATTTTTCCTGAGGCCTTCCATCCTGCCCCTGACTTGCACACTTTGCATCTTGCAAGAAATAAACTAAACGAAATACCAACTGAAGCCCTTTCTAAAGCCAACAGCCTTGCTGAGCTTCATCTTTCCTACAACCCAATTCGCTGGATTGGACCAGCGGTTTTTAACCCAATTTCTTCCACGATTAAACATCTTTACCTTGATCACATGGGTTTAGAAAAGGTGAGGTTGTAATTATTTTATGATGCAATGAGAAGGTCCACTGAATGGAATTTATTTTTCCTTCAAAGGTATCAGAAGATTTCATGGCCGGATTGAGTTCTGGTCTTAAGAGTCTTTTGCTCGAAGGAAACCAGCTTGAGCAGGTGCCTGACTTGAGTTCTCTCACAGGACTTGAAGTTATAAACTTGGCTGAAAATCCACTTCTCTGTGATTGCCCACTGCTGTCTCTTCGCAAGTAAGTCAATTCTATTTTTGAGAAATAAGTGGTTAATTGGTTAATCCAACCAACTTTTTATTCGGTCCAAATCCTAAAGAACCAAAACAATTGCATAGGGCTAACATTTTAAGCCTTATTTGGACCAAAATTCCACTGAAGAAAATCTTTGTAAAAGACCTCGCCAAGGCTTAACTCACACCACAAGCCTCGCGGTGAGGCCACCAAAGAACATGAAATAGAATAAGAAAAACTACAAGTCACCCATGCACAGTAGATGTGAAGTTTGTGTGAATTGTGAAAAACGCCATATTTGGTTTCATCAGAACAACAGTTTCCGGCTCTTCCGGCTCCGGTGTAAGTAAAATTGTCTCATAGGAAAGGCATTGGCACTATATTTCTATAACGTATAACCTCATACATTTGTCGTGGCTTGACAAGTCATGATGACTCTCAAGTGTTCTTTCTCTATAGATGGATTGAGCGGGTAAATCTCAAGGTCAGAGCCACCTGTGGAAACCCACCGGAGGTCAAAGGTAGAAAAGTCAAAGATGTCCATGTCTTTAAGAGCTGTCCTGGAGAAGATCTTCCTTCAACTCCACACGCCAAACCAACCAAAGCCCCAAGAGCTCTTAAAAGTGTTAAAGGCAGCAAGGTAAATCAAGGCAAACAAAGGCAAAAACGAAAACCACAGAAACCTACAATCAAGGAAAGGAAGAGAGTGTGATTGATTGTTGAGTGTGTCAGTATAAAATCTGCATTATGTGCAGCATCACCGTACAAGTATTATAGGTCTGGATTACATAGGTGACCCTCCCTAACTTCTTTGTTATTGCAAATATTTTATGATGTACTGTAATTAAATGTTACATATATATTATTATACAAAAATAAAGTATTGAAAATCCAAACAAGAATTGAAAATCAATCACTTTTATTGTACAACCTGATGATCTTAGTAAAATGTTAAAATACACTGTATAGTATGTATGTATATATACACTGCAATTTTTAACCATGATTTTAACATTACATTTTAGGCACAAACTTCTCAATCTATTTCAAAATAACATTAATCTGCTTAAGGCTTCAGTTGTTTGATAAAAAAAAAAATAATAATGATACAATTTCATCGTTTCTTTTCATCCTATATTTAGTTTTAGTTATCCTATACAAAGAGAATGTCCATCAAAACGAGGCATCCTCCCGTTTCACCTCTGGGTTCTGGCTTTCTTCTGTTGCTTCTTCGGCTAAAATTGGCGTTTCCATCTCCTCCACTTTTACAGCAATGACTAGAGGAGAGAGACAAATGTGGGAAAAAAATCAGTCAAATCCATAAACTTTCCAAGGATTTGAAAGATATGAATTATTTACTACATACTTTCATCCTCGGGTTCACTCTTTATCTGTAGATCAGCGGGTCTGTTTGAGGCATCTGGTACCTCTTTGATCGGGGACCTTTGATTGGTTTTGGCAGGTAGTTTGGTTTTCGAAGTGAACTTTGTTGTGTTCTTCTTCACACATCGCTTCCCTGATAGGAACAAAATGGAAAAAAAGATGTAATTTCCACAAGAAAAATAAGTAGAAAAAGTTTATTCATTCCACCATACAGGTTTTTATGAACCACTTTTCGATTTCTGAAACTAAGCCTAAAGACAGGACACACACTGAGCATGACATTCACACACCAGTGGTGTAAAAAGAACCTGAGTAAATGGACTTTGCTACTTGAGTATTTTTGGCTACTTTGTACTTATAAGGTTCTGGATGATGAAAACGTGACTTGACGTTTTTTTTGCACATTTGAGTTTGACTTTTACAAACTTTGTTATTTTGATTTATTTTGTTCTGCCATTTTTGAAACATTTTGAAATCTCATAAATAGTTTTAAAATAGTTTTATAAACAATTCACAAATAGTTTTTAAATAGTAAGTAAAATACTTTCGTTCTTTGAAAATTGGATACTCGATACTCTTTTACTTCAATCTTCTTGCAATTGGTAACTTGTTACTTGTAATGGTGTAATTTCAACAATAAAGTGCATATTCATACTTTTACGTAAATGTGGTTTTCAGGATCATTACACCTATGGGCAGTTCTCTATACTCCAATTCTCTTGATGCATGTTTTTAGACAGTTAGAGAAACTGGAGACCCGGAGGAAACCAACAACAGCAAGGGAAGAACATTCAAATGCCGAAAGACCCAGATCGGGTCTCGTACTGACTTACTCCTTCTCCCTAGATAAGGCTTTGCCTTCTTGCCCGTGTGCAACCGTTCTGAGTCAGGAGAAGGATCTGCAAAGTGAACAAACAATGACGTCAATACAATTTTTGCAAATACGTACATCAAAACCATTTACTGCCTGTAATATACACCAAATGTTGCTTTATAAAACTATCAGTGATATGTACCTGGGCCGATAGGGGCCTGTAGTTGGTAACCCGTGATTTCACACCAGCCCACAGGGTAAATCTCTGGAGATTGATAGTCAACCCACTGATCAAACTCTGGTTCCCAGCCGTCAAAGTGAAGGAGGAGAAGTCGAGACACACAGCGCTTGACCGTGGCCACACACACCAGCCGCGGCTCCATGAGGTCCACTGCCTCCAGCTTCATCCCTGCTGTAAAGCTGTGGCCCATGTCATCCTGAAAAACAGTTATGAGATCAAATTCGGAAAACCAGTAAAGTAACTTGGCAAAAACACAGTGTCCAATTTGTAAAAATAAAGTTTACGGTGTTAAAAAGTCGCCGTGGGGCAGAAATAGTCCCGGTTTCTTGTAGATACTTTGTCCATGTGAAAGTTGAATGATCGTACCCTATTAAAAATAAAATGGACTGTGAAATTACATGTAAATACTTTTTAAAATTTGCAAGAAATAATTATTCAACCACATTACCAGGAGGCAAAGTGAGGGAAATGCCGTTTTGCTCACAAAACCCAACAGGTAAGATGGCGTGTGAACTGGCGTGATAGCAAAACCAGTCTGAACCATCGCCGAGTTCGACCCCATCGATGCCGACCATCAAGTATCCACCCAACAACACCTTAAAAAAGGTCAAAGGCAAAAGGTCAAGCAAGTTTTAATATAGTCAGTTCTGGTTAAATGGTCACTTAACTGGGACATAACAATGAGTTGTGTGAAATGGCCAGAACTCTGTGTGTGTGTGTGTGTGTGTGTGTGTGTGTGTGTGTGTGTGTGTGTGTGTGTGAGTGAGTGAGTGAGTGAGTGAACACAGAGCTGTATTTTTTTGTTTGTCTAATTACGTCCCTCCATTTCTCAATTTTTTGTGACAAAAATGTGTCGATAATTTATCTTTTTTATTTGAAAATGTACAATTTGTTAGAAGCACTTCAACTTGTACATGACACAAACCTAGTCAATTTAAAAGTCGCTGCACTACATACGACATAATTTCAAATTATTCCTAATTATCTGCAAACGTATCATGTAGTAACTTATTTAGAATTTGCGGAACACTGTCTTCATAATGAGCGAATCAGACAACTTGTGATTTTTTTTCTGACCCGCTTTGGTTCCTGTTACCATGTTTTTTGTGTGCACTCGTTTGTGTCGCACTTCTGATGAGTACATTACGGTTCACCGATGGACGTCCAAGTGAGATGTGTCAAGCCGACGATGTACGATTGCCGATGTAACTGTATTTTTGGAGTATTGTGGACGCATTTTGAAGCTTGGAAATGATGAACTTAATGAAAACTTAGTCATATCAATAGTGGTAGTATGCACCACGGCATTCTACTTTCCAAGTCTATATTGTCTTTTGTTTGTGCGACTCCATTCTATGAGAGGTTTACCATAATAATTGTGTTTGATCCACAGACTCAGATCCACTGAGCTCGGGGTCAGCTGTTTGGTGTTGAACACCAAAGTCAACAGTATTCCCTTTCAGTTTTAAGTTAAAAACGTATACCGTACCTTACAAACTGATGCCACACATATGTTGCCAAGATTTAGAGGATCGATCGCTTCCAGTTTCATGCCTTCTTCAAAAAATGACTCCCCCATGTAAACTGTCCTCAACTGAAATGAAAGCACAAGAGTTGCACCAATAAGTCTCTTTGTTCAGTGTGATGTTCCTAGGTCATTTGCACTAACCGTCTTGAAATAATGAGCTGGAATGTTCTGAGGGGTCTTGCGGAAAGCTGGATGGCTGGTCATGCTGACATCCGTATCTATGGAAGAAACCATATGCTGCCGTTATTTAAAACCGACCTAATAGTCAATCGATGTCTGACAGACATACCGGTTTCTTTAATTGAGTGGCCCACGCTTTCCGACCACCCAACAGGGTGCACCAATGGACTCTCCATGTGGCACCAAAAGTCTGACATCACCTCACCTGAGGGTCCCAGCCCACCATCCTCATAAAGCAGCCGGAGACGTCCCCCTATCACAGTGTCCACCACTGCCAAACGTGTACGGCTCACCCGCGAGCGATCCACCACTTCTACTCGAACCCCCTGGTGGAACGGACACCTCAGACCACCGGCCATCTGGAAAACATGTGACCGTTAGAGTTTGAAAAACGCAATAGTGATAATGCATTGTCCCTGTAATGGTCACCTTGTGAAAGTCCACGGGAAGTGTGTGTGCTCCTACCAGCCTTTCCATCAAGTACGACTTTAAGTTCTTAATACGCTTGTGGACCGCTGTTGGAACAGACGATTGATGAGGGATTTGCATGATTAGATCGAAATGGAAAGTTCTGGAAACGCTCACCTTGAGGTGGCACCAGGAGTTTGCTGTTCACTGCACACCATCCTATGGGATGCACATCAGTCGTGCACAAATTACACCAGAAATCATGAAGACCAATATCTTCAAAACCCTCGAAGCGAAGACGCGCTTTATAGCCTTGGACGAAAAGACAAAGCAGAATGCAAAAATGGAACAGTGACTTGCATTTGAATTGATGAAATTTCTCTTTTGACATTAGTAAAAATGGACAAACAAGCTGAAATTGTGAGCAATGACCCCCCAGTGGATAAAACGTTCAAGACGTTTTTACAATAATGTAAAAGATCCAGACTTTCAACAGAGGTCGTGCTATTCACAACAGCACTACCTAATGACACATGTAACTTGCTTCCAGAAAATTCTGTTCAGCCTTTCTGAGATCATAGAACGAACGTCGGCTAGTCGTCCCTCTGCAACGCGGCTTGAAATCCCTCACAAAAACCTTCTCTCGTTCGGCGGTTGTCTGGTGGAACAATTTACCTATTCCTGTGAGAAAGTCTGCAACCTGCAACTCTTTCAGCTTTCAGCTCTTTCACTCTTTCAGCTCTTTCACTCGCACCATAACACTGATTAAAAAAAAAAAGAAAAAGAATTTTGTCTTGTGTTCACTGACTGTCATGCTGTTCTGTCTAGTACGTTTCTTTATTTACGTAGCCTGTGTAGACATCTGCTGTAGCCTATTGCAGACAAATTGCTTCACTTGCTCCTCTTTTTGTAAGTCGCATTGGATAAAAGCGTCTGCCAAATGACTGTAAAGTAAAGTAAAGATCCATGACTTTTATGAACAAGTATGGGCAAAATACAACAGTTGAATATGATGGAAGTGCTTTGGGGGAAGAAAAATAAAACAAGTGAAAGCAGACACATTGTTGAAATTATAAATAATGAAAGTTTAAAAAGACAAAAAGCCTTCTCTCTGCCATCATTCTTGTCTCTGTAAAACATTAAATACACTCTCTAAAATATATAAGAAATCTGATTTATCTATAAAAACTCTCTTGTTAGACTTGGAGATTTCTTAGTATTAAAGTTAAAGTATTGTATAAGTCAAAGACTTTTCTGTCATGGCAACGTGTGTCTCTCTCTCTCGTGGACTAGGTCTGTCTCGTGGAGTAGTTCTGTGATGCCAGGAGGTAGAAATCAGTGTTAAAGTTCAATAGATTGTTTTTAGTGGCGCTTTGGATGCTGAATAAACCAATTTAATAAGATTTTTATACCCAATATTACGTCACACAATGTGTGAAAGGCATGAGGTGTTATCAATTACGTATACTCAAAACATAGATAGGCTTCGGCTTCGGGTTATGAAGAATCCTTGTCACATAAGTCGCCACATCACTTCTATCCGGTAATTACCATATTTCACAAGAAATACATCATCCGACACTAAATTTCAAGCTTACCTAGTACAGACACTGTTTTGGGTGATCCTAAAGAAAAGTCATACAAAGTACAGGAACCCGAACTTCAATCTTCAGTCTTATATGGTATTTGCCCTTGGCCTAAATGTACATTTTATCCATATCAGTCTTATTCAAACTAGTTAGAGCCGGCCGGATGTTCTTCACGGTCTCAACCTAATGCGTATTAGAAAACTCAGGAGGCACAAGAGGAGAGCACACATTTAGAATACAAAGAAATATAAGGATTAAACATAAGAATACATGAGAATATAATTGGCAAAAACATACAAATATATAGAAATATAAATTCATTCTCACATATAAATTTCCTTTTTTCCCCATTAATAAAAAAAAAAAAATAAGGAAGCATTTTGAAAATCGCAATAGAAATGACATTTTCAACATTCAAATTATTCTCAATGGGGAAATAATTGGCATTCTTAAATTAACCCTGGTATTATGTTCAGATCAAATTGACCCGTTAAGTAAAAAAAAATCATTTTTCATTGTTTTTTATGTTTCATTTGAAACATCTGCTTGTCTTATGTAGTGTAATCTACATATAAACAAAAAATGGTTCAGTTCACATATTTGTAACACTCACTACATGTTTTTGTTACAAAGATAATGTTCTGGTCAGAAAGATCAAAAATGTATTTCTTTGCAACAATGAGATATAAAACACCACTGTCTCACACACACGCACTTTCTCTCTCACACACAATATCTTTGTAATATAATCATGTAGTGTAATGTTACATTAACGTTAATTCAATCATATTTGTATATGATGATTACACCAAATAAGACAAGCAGGAGAAGTTTCAAAGTAAAGTTTTTTTTGGTTATAAAGGGTTAAAATACGAGTTCAATAGTTCAATTAAAACTGGTCAATTAAAAAAAAAATAAAGGTAAAGTGCATCGATATAATGAGATTATGTGATTATGGTCTTTGTCTTGTCATAACCGCAGCCATTTACTTAACACCAACAATCCAGACAATCAAATGAATAAAAAGCAACACTTCCCTTACATATTTACATGTGCGCTTTGAGACAGTTAAAACTGTGAAAAGCGCTCTACAAATACACATATTATTATTATTATGATTATTATGTGGTAATAATTCCAAAATGTGAGATTACCTGCCAGACGTATGACAGTGGCAATCCAGTATACCTTACTGGGCGTAGGAGCAAGGGGGTTCAGAACTTCCAGTTTTAACCCCACAAAAACATCTTCCCACTGAGCATAAAACGGTGTCTGTGGAACAGTAAGGCACTACACATTTCAGACCACGTTAACAGAATCGTGACCCTACAGAACTCATTGACGACACGTACATGTCTGAAGCAAGACACTGGGGCAACAAGGAGTCCCTTCCTCTTCAGGTAACAGCTCCAGTCGAATGTAGCCACAGTAGCTGACAATAAGAGAAACAACAGAGTTAGAATCAGATCATCTAGAATAATTTAGTACCTGTGTAAAATTATCCGCGAGTGTAAATGTGTGTCAGGCTCTGAGATTGGTTGTCTTCAGGACCAGAGAGCTGGGATTGACTCAGAAAAAAAGTGGTTCAGAAAAAAAAACATTCTGGGTTTTTTACCATTCTGTTTAGCGATTTTGCTCTCCTGAGGTTCTTTGGCTCTTGTGGGAGACTCTTCAGTCTCTGCAGACTTCTTTTTGCTTGATTTTCCCTGAGCACATAAAACTGAGATTAGCGTGGTAGCTGAAAATAAATTGAAAAAATTTGATGAAAATGTCCTACAAATGTCAGATATTTAACACTAGGATAGATTTAACCGTGAACTGTATTCCCCAATTGAACATCCAATGAGCAATATCCCAACCATCATTACGTTAAGCTGCCATTTATTGTTTTATATTCACGTTGTCCTCTTCGCTCCTATGCTGCATCTTCATTGTATTAATGCATTGTTTTAATCTGTTATTTTTAATCTGTAATTAATATGTAAATAAAACATAGTGATCTTATCTAACTTGGATCTTAGGATAAATGGTAAAAATTAGTCCATTACAAGCTAAGTCACCAATTCCAAGAATACTTGCGTAAAAGTATCCAATTTTATCCAAGAACTTAAGTATTTTACTTGAACTGAATGTAGGGTAAAGGCACAAAGAAACGTGAAAAACAAGCAACTCTTCATTTATGAGGTATTATTTCCTGATATAGTAATTAAGTGTAACACCTCAGTGTTTCAAAAAGGCAAAACAAAATGAGATTATTTTGATCTCACCTGGAGCCGTGCGAGTACAGAGGATCTTTTTGAATTGGAGGAAAATGAACGAGAGCAAGATGCACCACAGAAGCGCTTGGACCTGGAGTAGAAGGATTCAACAGGCCCACAGACTCCACACATTTCACAGGAAACTAGAGAGCAAAGGCAATGTTTAATAGTAACTAAAATGCTCTTCGACAGAAAAAAAAATATGCCCATATATATGAAATGTGATTATAATTTACCTGTTCCAACCGTGCTGGTCGACACGTTGGTGGTGTTGTCTGGTGCATCGGTTACTTTTTTTTCCTTATCGGTTTGATTTATTGAGTCCAGTCTGCCTTCTGCAGACACCTTCCACTTGTGCTATAGAATAATAATAATAATAATAATAATAATAATAATAATAATAATAATAATAATAATAATAATAAAGAGGCTCTTGAGCCTCTTTAACTAGCTTCATGCGGCTCTTGAGAAGCTTTCACATGACATGAGTCAAATATGCACACAATGATAACTGTTGTAAAATAACTAATATTATCATGTTATTCGGCTCTTTTCAGCTCTTTGTGGCTCTAACACAGAAACAAAGTGGCTCTTAGTTTCTGACTGGTTGGCCACCCCTGCAGTAGAATGATAAAACTGATGTAGAATTGTGTTAGGAGTGAACTGGTCATTGACAAGTAGAGACTTGAACCACACTTGGTTGAACAATCAGAATGATTTTTGATGTAGATGCATGTTCTTGCAGTGGTTTTTTTGTTACTTTGGACTTTTACTTCTTTACTCTCTTAATTTCTATATCAGGAAATAATACCTCATAATTGAAGAGTCTTGTTTTTCACGTTTCTTTGTGCTTTTACCCTACATTCAGTACGAGTAAAATACTTAAGTTCTTTTGAAATTTGATACGTTTACTCAAGTCTTCTTGGAATTGTTGACTTTTAGCTTGAAAATGAAGTAATTTGTGCAGTATGATAGCCGTAATTTTACTCAAGTATGGTTTTCAGGTACTCTATACGCCTCTGCTTTCTTGAGTACCGATATATACGTAAAGTAAAAGATACACACCGGTGAAGAACTTCCACCGTATCTCCTTTTACAGGCTAAACAGGAGCCGCTGCCTCCACAAGTACTGCAGGGTGGTCGGATGAAGATCGTCGGGACGGCCCCTGCCTTCAGCTTCAGGACTCCGAATTTCTTCGTGATGGACGTGGATTTGGAACTGAAACAGTCTTTGAGGAAATGATCAGAGCATAGATGCGAGCTAGCCGACGCGACCCAGTTCCTGCGGGTCTTCTGAACCTGCCGTTCCCATTTTTTAAAGTCGTGTGGATTCTTGGGGAACCTGAACATGCAGACGTTATTCCCACTGAACTTCCCACAGCCGAAGGCGACGCAGCGATTCGGCATTTTCCCCGCGTCAAAGAAGCTGTGATGTAGCAGAGAATATCATGTGTTCAGTTGGATTCCTCTCGCTCCTACAACAATAGAAAACATCAACGTTACATAGCACGTGCATATACTTTTGCCAATCCCGTCATATAAACCAAGGTTTGAAGAACTCCAGAAAAGCTTGCAAGCACGTTTAAGATTAATGAAGCAACCCAAAAGTCTTAGCGTTAAAGAGTTTCTTACCAGGTTCAACTTGGAGGAGACCATGCATCACGGAAGAACGCTGAGACACAGAGCGGCTCATGTTGTGAAGAAAGCGCGTTGTTGCCATCACGCGGAGCGGAGAGCGTCTCGTGCCGTTCGGTTTTCAAGCGCTAATCGACAAATCACTCGTTATTAAACAAAATGGCTCTTACGACATCTGTGGTTCCAAAAAGATTTAATTTTGAGTACTTTTTGTCAGCTGAATTGTTTTGTAGACATATTTCTCTCTTACCACCACGGCGGTTCCATGGTGTAATGGTTAGCACTCTGGACTCTGAATCCAGCGATCCGAGTTCAAATCTCGGTGGAACCTGAGTTTTTGAGTGGTGGCATTTTTATTAGTTATAATAAACTGTTAGAAATAAAATATGTTATTTTCCGGTTAGACACGTCTCATAATCTCTTAATATTGGTACTTGTTATTAAAGTACTTAAATTATATGAATAATTTGTGAAGACATTTAATTCACTGACAAACGGAGAACTACATACATTAACATCTTTAACAGTGTTTGAAATCAGGACAGAACTGCATGTATGAATCATCCTTGTGAGAGAAATGCTTTCTCATTGTTTTTGTAAGTAGAGTCAGTTTATAGCCTTTGTATATATTAAACTGTATTGTCTACAAAATGTACTGTAAGCCCCCATATGAACTGATGCTATGAATAAGTACTTGTGCAAACACAGCATTGGCAATACATCTGGGTGTCAATGACAATGTGATATTCATTGTAAATAATAAATAAAGAATAAATACAATTCTGCAGGTCCGACCTATCAATCTATATATTTAATTCTTCAGAGTAAATATTTTTTATTATACAATTCTAAATGTATTTGTGTAATAAACGTGGTATAAAGGGCTTTATTGCTTTATTAATCCCACAGGGTATTTTTTTTGTGCCTACAACAAAAGGTTGAAAATAAAAAGACCAGTGGTAAAATTGTGCAAAAAGGAAAGTGCAAGAAAAACAACAGTAAACAGTAATACTAGCAAAACACCAACAGAAAAATAAACAGCAATAGTTAGAAATTGTGCAAACGGAAAAAACAATACAGATAAATAAAAGTGCAAGATACAGCAATAACATCTGTGACATCTGTGTGTCACTGCATTGCAATATCAGAATATAGAATGTCAAAGTGGTAATAATAACTGTGGTATAAAGCTGTTACAAAGTTAATAAAACAATTGATTAAATTTTCCCATTGAAAATCCTTACCTAAAACAGATTTCAAAAACCAAATGTACCTTCACTCTCTTTCTGTGAAAAATAAATTATGCAAAATGTAATGGGTTAAGAGATATTTAACCAATTTCACAAAAAGCATAAAAACGAAATGAAAGTTTTCTTTGTTGCCTCAAACAGGTCATCATTTTTGTAACCATTGAGTTACATATCAGGTCAAGACAAACAGCAAACATTCTGTGCTTAACTGTAAATGAAAAATATACTCATAAAAAATGAGTAAAGTTGAGTTTATGCTATAGTTGGCAACTGATCCAGCGTGTGTATCTGTCTTTAGGTCCAAGGAAACTAAGAATGTAAGCAGTGAATAGGAATATTTGAATCAATGATTGGATTAATAGAATTGATCACAGTACCTTTGAAAAAATTTAAACAAACTAAAATAATCACATATCTTAAATATTTTGTATTTTGTACACTCTATATTGGGATTTTTGCAGACAGTAACATTATCTTTGAGTGTATCCAATGACTGTTAAGATACAATGTACATTAACGTACAAAATACATTATTGAATTGTATTGGTATATTGAATTTAGGAACATTTGTGTTTCAACTCTGTAGAGTAATACATCTGATTCTCACTGACTGTTTGGTTTATCTTTTGTTACTCCCTTTGCCTTTTTAATATATTAACAACATATTTCACAATTTCAACAATTCAAAAAGATCAACAAATTGGAACCATGGATCTGAGTTTATTTTAAACTATAAAATACGTAATTGTTCATCTTTTTTTGTACATCTTTTTACAAAAACATCTTTTTCTTGATATTTCTAAAATTGAAGGTTTAAAACTGGTTTAAAACTTGTAATCAATGGGAGTGCATTTCTGAGCCCTGTGTGTTGTAATTTGGGAAATATTCACTACACTTTTAGCACTACCGTACAAACACAGACAAAACAATTACAAGAAAGTTTGTATTCAGATTTAAAAATCTATTTGCCATTCCATTCTATTTCTTTTTTTTATAAAGAAAAACAGATTTTTTGTATGCAGCACTCTCTAAAAAAATGTTGCAGTTACTCATTATGCTTTAACATGTTGCATATCAGATGTTAATAAACATTTTTTTTTTTTTTTTTTGACAAAAATGATAAACAAACAGTTTTAGTTTATGTGCAAGCTAAAGTAACTTTTTTTCAAGTAACAATGCCCAGATATTTATTAATTATGTTGTAATTTTATATAGGAATAATTAGTTATATATTATGTTTTTATTATTATAATACGTTTTTATTTATACAAACACTATAAAGTATATTTTTTATATATACACACACACTGCAAAAAAATAAAAAATGTATTAATATTATGATTATTATTTATATATATATATATATATATATATATATATATATATATATATATATATATATATATATATATATATATATATATATATATTGTAAGAAAATGTAGTATGATCTGGTTGTAATAAATGGAAAAAGAAAATAAAAGACCTCCTAATGGAATGTCTGCAGAAAACGAAACAGCGTTGCGATGGGAAACGACTAAAAGGACGGGCTGGAAAATGCGTTTCAAACGCCGAGCAGCCAGTTTCATAACTGCCTGTGGGACTAGACGAGTGTCCCTCCGTGCAGCGGCATCGAGAATCTTCATCCTCTCTTGCGGAGCGACTCTCCTGCCTCCTCCTCCTCCGTTCGCAGAATTGTGTAAAGAACAGAAATCGGCCCGGGGAGGGGGTTGATACGCCGGAGCTGAAATCGAGAGGCGAACCCAGGAAAGAGGAGTATTCTGTACACGGGACTTTCCCCCCCTTCGTCCCTAAAAAGGAGGGGGAAAAGTCCTATTTTTAAGGACGTTTTTTAAAAATACAAGGAATACTAACAGGCCGAGGCGCATGGTTGTGTGGATATTTAGTTTAAATCGTTACAAATATGGCCGAGAACGTTCTGGACTCTGGCCCGCCTTCAGCCAAGAGGCCTAAACTGTCCTCCCCGGCACTATCCGCCTCTGCCAGCGATGGAAACGGTAAAAATCACTTTTATTGTTTTTCGCGGTGATCGGGACGTTTAAATCGCAAGCCGAGATGGACGCGTGAATCCAAATGTAGGGCTCTCGGGGAGTCGCGGGAAGTGTTTTCTTTGCAGTTTTATTGCAGGCTAGCGGAGCTCAGGCTAGTTTGGGAAGCTAGCGACTCCGGATCCGCACGAGACTAGCTTAGCCTGGCTTGTCAATTCAAGCTAGTGCTTAGCATTAGCCGTAGCTACCGGGATTCACTTCCAGCGACGCGCTGGACGAACCCGATCCGCCGACGTGTGTCCGTGTGCGGTGTCAGCCGACGGTGCTGTAGCCGCGACGTTTCCTGCGCGGAATCACACCAGTCCCGCGATGGCAACAAGCGAAACTTTCGCTTTCAAAATCCCCACTTAATTTTGAAAAGAGTTTGCCTTAATTGCCACGGTTCGCGTTGAATTGCACGTCGATTTATTTCATTGTTGTGCTGAGAATGTGAGATGTTTTTGGTGGGTTTTCTGGATCGCTATTGTGTAATGCCTTGACTGCTCCGGCTGCTAATAATCGAGAGTTGTTTATGGTAATTAGCTTGCTACACAGAGAATAAACTTCAAAACTTTCTAACCGGACTTAATATAACGGTTGTGTACACAACCGGCTTGGACGAACAGTACAAATCACGTGCCTCGAACATTTCCTCGCGTTTTACCCTTGTTGCGATGGTCTTTTGTTTGACATTTTTAAATGTGGTGAAGTTATGTTAGCTAGCTGGTCAGCTAATAACAGTGATGCTGAAGGCCCGCACAACTCGCTGCCATTGTTAGCAAGATGCATATCACATCGCACCTTATTTTCACCAGTATCACCTCACGGATTCATTTTTTCACAAACTTTTATCCACCGATATTGTGTGAAGAAAGAGTGTTTTTCCAGAAACGTAACTTGTGCGTGTGCTACTCTCAAATCGTCCGTAGTGCGTCGGTCATTTTTATGTTGATTTCCATTGTTCATCAAGATGCCGAGTTTGAGTTACATCGCGTCTTCAGCCATCGTATACAGACTAACACGATAGATAGCTTTTAGATGTCGTGATTCTTCAATTTTTGTTAGGTTTTGTGTTCAAGTTCTTCGGATCTGTGAAAGTGAAGCGTTTCTTTGTGGACGCATCATTTTTCGTTTGACGTGCGAATTGTATTCAGTCGCGTTACCCAAGTAAATCAAGTAAGACGTACAAACGCTTGTAAATTCTCTGTCCAGAATATTCAATAAACAACATGTCACTTGATTTGTGTGAAGTGATTGTGCCGCGCACACACACAGATGCACTTTACCTTCAAAGTTGCACATTTCGTTTAAGAGAATAAACCCGTAGTTGGATTTGAATATTCCAAACGAAACCGTTCTTGTTTTGTAGAAGAATCAATTTCTACTATAAGTCATTTTTTGCATGCAGACTGACAAACATTTATTAAACATGCAGACTGACAATAACTTGACTGGGCTTTTTTTTAATAAACATGCTACAATTCTGTAAATTGCCTTTCTTGCATTGCTACGAATATGTGGGTATTTTTTTTTTTTTTCAATTTATTTTTTACATTTTCGATGTATTGTTTTAGAAATTCTCTTATAACAATAGACTTGTATTGAGTAGAGATGATTTTTATAATGCTCTCATAATGACTATATTGACTCTAAACAAGCTTTATCAACTATGTGTGCTGTGGACACCAATTAGATGCATCACACTAAATGGCATTTAGTTATTTACAAGATGTGGTTGCGAAAATGCATGGTGCAAATTCAATATGTTTTCGCTAGTGACATGCAAACCACAAGCTTCTAAAAGGAGAGTGAATGTTTGAAATGGCCTTTTAATCCTGTAATGGAGTTTAGTGGATTAATGTCCTCTGATCATGTGAAATGACACAAAATGAATTACAATAGTATTTTAGTGAAACAAAATATTCCTGCCATTGCTAATCGGTGCTTCTTTTTTGTGTGTGTAGATTTTGGCTCGCTTTTCGACTTGGAGCATGACCTCCCTGATGAGCTGATCAGTTCCTCCGACTTGAGCCTAGCGAACGGTGGAGACCTTAGCCTGCATGCCAACTTGAGTCTCGGTGCCGCGGTCATTGGAGGGATCGTGTCCAGTAACCAGGACGCGGCAGCCAAACACAAGCAGCTCTCGGAGCTTCTTCGACATGGACCCTCTTCTGCCAGTGCTGCAGGGTCCTCTGTGGGACTCTTCGGGAACATGAAGGTTTCTCCGGGACCCCAAAACATGGGCCCTCAAGGACAGCAACATCTTTCCCCACAACAAGCCATCTTTATGCAGCAGCAGCAGCAGCAGCAGATGGGGGGCATGGTGGGCAGTATGAACAGGACTATGCTTGGACCTCAGAAAGGCAACACACCTCAACAAAGTGGAGGACCCAACACGCAGCATCAAAACGTGCTGGCAACGCAGATGGTCAATGGATCACCCAGGATGGTTCAACATAATCAAGTCATGGGTAGTAATAGTAACTTGTTAGCCGAGGCGCTTCAGCAGCCACAGGCTGTTGGTGGTCCGGGTCGACTTAGGGCTCAGCTGCCTGGAGCAATGAGCAAGGTAAATGTTGCTTTTGGATTGAGTCGCATTGGATGAATTAGACTTTGCTTTAGACCTGTTTTTTAATATTTGAGTGTTTTCATTGCCATCTGCTTGGTTTGTTTTCTTGCCCGCAGATGGGTATTAATGCTGGTTCAGGCCCCTACGGTGGCCCATATGGTCAGCCTGCCAGTCAGGGTCTCGGTGTTGCAGGGCTGGCCCCTCTAAACCAGAACAAACCAGGTCTGCCCAACAGTCCAGCCCACTTTAACCTCGACAAGAAACCCCAGCCTATGCAGAGCATACCTGGCATGGTTAGTAACCACTCTCCACTTGCTGTTCTGTTGTCTTGAAAACCAATCTGCTAATAAAACCGATAAGCTTTTATATGACACATCAACATTGAAATCTAAACTTGTATGTTTTGTAGGGTTCTCAGCCTTCACCAGCAGGAGCGCCCGGAGTCACTGGAGTGACCAGCATGGTGCCCAATGCCCAGGGAGCTCTCGGCGCTGGATCAGCCATGTCCGCAGCGTCTGTGGGTGGTGTTCCTCCAGCCGCCGACCCAGAGAAGCGCAAGCTCATCCAGCAGCAGCTAGTGCTTCTGCTTCACGCCCATAAGTGTCAGCGACGCGAACAGGCCAATGGTGAAGTTCGACAATGCAACCTGCCCCACTGTCGCACCATGAAGAATGTTCTGAATCACATGACTCACTGCCAGTCTGGCAAGTCTTGCCTAGGTGAAAACTACTGTTGTAGTTTGGCATCGATGCCTCTCTGTTTTGAAGATTTCTGGTGGCAATGTGACTAAAACTGACACCGTTTCTTTTTCAGTGGCACACTGTGCCTCATCCAGACAGATAATCTCTCACTGGAAAAACTGCACACGACACGACTGCCCTGTGTGTCTGCCACTGAAAAATGCTGGAGACAAGAGGAATCAGCAGAGTGAGTGTGTGTATTGTCCAGAAGCCATTTCTCGAGCATGGAAAATGACGTTCAATTATTCAACTGTGCATTGTAAAGACATGCATTCTTGTTTATGGATTAGACAAGTGGTGGCAATCCTTTCCTGATATGGGGCCATACGTGACTTTTCACAAAATGTACCAAAAAGATATATTGGTTTTTAAAACCAGTTTAGTTTGTTGGTGAAAGGTCCAAGTCTCATGGTTTTTTTTAATAAATCTATTTGAATGAAATCTAAAATAATCGCAAACTGTTTGATCATTTGTTTTTTCTTTTATTTGTTTGTGCCTCTATAGCTTTTTTTGGTTCCTCTGCAATGGGATTAGGTTCAACTCTAGGTAATGTGACGGGGGGTCCGACCACTGCCTCCAATCTGAACACCACAAACCCGATAGACCCCAGCTCCATCGAAAGGGCGTATGCAGCCCTGGGCCTTGCCTACCAGGGAAACCAGGCGTCCCCTCAACCTGTCCAGCAAATGCCACGCGCCCACAATTCAATTGGTAAAGATGGAAATGTGGCAGTAATTTGACACACTTTTCTTGCAAATTTAAACTGAATGATGTAAACATGTTCTTTTTTCACTTAAAGGAGTAAATCCCATGGGGGTGAATGGAGCGGTTGGTAGTCAGACTCCAAATCAGCAATATAGTCTTCTCCCAGACACGATTGGGAATCTGAACGTGAATCCACAAAAGTAAGCATCATATCAACACACTCTATTATTAGGACTTTTAACATCTCACTAATATAATGTAATTTTTTTTTTCTAACAAGTGTTGGCTTTTCATGCATTTCCTCAAACATCTTTTTCTGTAGTGTGATGAATGATAACTCTGTGGGCTCCATGCCTATGGCCAGCCCAGCATCATCAGGGCTGATGAGGAAGAGCTGGCACGAGGACATAACACAGGACCTCCGCAACCACCTGGTGCACAAACTGTAAGTGATAAAGTAATGTTTAGGGCTTGATGTGCTGATGTTCCTCCAGGGATGCTCCAATCTACTTGATACCGATCCAATACCAGATTAAAACCTGTGCAGAATTATCCAGATTGGTTTCCTGTGTAATACACCAGACTCTTAATGAATTATTTGCTTATTTTGTCAAAGACCATAATCTTAAAGTGTTCGTTATTAATGATTTGTTGTGAGACCCTTATACAATAGGGAGGTGGGGGACAACGGATTTGCCCACATGGTAAACATTAGCTTATATTAGATAAACCTTTTTCCCACAAATGAGAGACTTACACCGTTACTGCAGCAACCAGAACAAACAAAAATACACATTCAAAGCACAATAAAGATACAAAATAATGCTGAGAAATTATATCTGTAAATGAGGAAGATATCAGGAAATATTGTACATTTCTTTTTGTGAAACTTGAAAAGTTTCATTGAAAGATAGAACAGTCAAAAAGGTCTATAACAAGGCTTCTGAACTCAAAAAAAAGAGCGTAAAAAGAGCGTTGGCACTTTTTTTTACAGAGGGTGTCAGTGTTGTTGGATGTGGAACAGTCCAGTTTGCAATTTAGGTGATCACCCAGGTATCTGTAGCAGTCAAATAAATGTGAATTTGCGAAAAAAAAAAAAAAAAAGTGAAAAATTACCAAGTCAAGTCTTTTCTATTGTAAAATAAATAAATAAAATTTCTTTACTAACTTTTTTTGCACTTTTTATGATTCTTTAGGCGTAATTTAGGAACATTAGCAAATACTAAGGCCAAGTTCATGCTTGCAAAAAGTTTCATTTCTCACCAAGGGTAGTGACGTCCCGTGCGCAAAAGTCTTTCACTCACTATGCTTGCATTGTGAAAGTGTTATATTCAAGTTTCAAGGTTCTTTATTGTCACTGTACTAATATAGAGTTTTAAGTGTAGTGAAATTGCCGTTTTTGTCGCATCATATTTTAACAATTGTGGATGTTCCATGCATGTTTACCAGAGTACAGAGAAAACACGATCACTTAAAGCGATAAACTGGAGGGTCTGACTTAATGACCGTAGTGGTGAAAGAAGGCGAGCCATGGAGATTGTTGCCTATACTGAAATACACAGACAAAAATACACGTCTCACATTTTTGTTAATATGAGATTCTATGATGAAGTCTTTAAATGATCCCGAATTCAATAGATCTTCTTTTTCTTTTGTTTTTAGAGTTCAGGCGATTTTCCCCACTCCAGACCCCGCTGCACTGAAAGACAGGCGCATGGAGAACTTGGTGGCCTATGCTCGTAAAGTGGAAGGGGATATGTACGAGTCTGCCAACAGCAGGGTATAACACTGTTTGAGATTTTATGTTGAGAATTAAAAATCATTGCAGTCATTTGTTAATATGCCTGCTTTGTCACTCTTACAGGCGGAGTATTACCACCTTCTTGCTGAGAAGATTTACAAGATCCAAAAGGAACTGGAAGAAAAGCGAAGAACACGATTGCAGAAACAGGGTATGATGCCCACTGGCCTTCCCCAGGGGCTGGCAGGGGTCGGTCAGACAGGGCCACCTACTGGACTGCCGCCCAGTAAGCCGTTGTTCATGACATGACCATATGGTAGTAGTTTTGAATGAGTTCTAACTGGGAGTATTTGCACTCTAGATGGTCCTCTCTCAGACGCTTCGATGGTGCGACCTGCTGGACCAAACCAAATGATGAACAGGTTACCGAATGCACCAGGTTTGTGGACTTTGTGTTTTGGTTTAAAAGAAAGTAAATCTGTTAAAATGATGGTGACAATTGTGAATGCCATACAGGGATGAATCCATTTAACAGTTTGGGTATGCCGTCTATGGGCCAACGATCTCCTCTTCCAATGAGCCAGGTCAGTCATGAGATCCAAAGCTTTGTCTACATGGCTGCCTCATGATCTTTACATGAACACGGGTTAATGCTTAATATTTACTCTTTTCTCAAGACAAACATGGGCACTGGGAGGATGCCACAGCCAAACGCTGCACCGATTCAGAATCAATACATGCCAGCGGGGCAGTTTCAAGCTACGAGTCCGGCGCTTGCTGGGTCTGTTGACCTGGCACACCAAGGGAATGAGGGTGTCGCTTCTCAAGTAAGTGGCCAAAGTACCATTACAGGAAAAGATTATTATGAAAATCAATTCTGTAATGTTTTGTAAAAGCAATGTCTACGTTTGATTATATTTTTGTTATATACTTTTTGTAGCTGTACTTCTGCTGCAACGTGGAAATTTCCCCATTGTGGGAAGAATAAAGGACGATCTCATCTTATCTTACATTTTTGATGTTTCCAGAACCTTTAAACCGAAAATGTTCTCTTCACATAGATCCAGAGCTTTGAATTGTCTGCATTTTTCCTGCGTCTTATTCCAATTACGTTTGTCTACAGGGACAAATGCCCTTATCATCGCAGCAAGTTGGCAGTCCTTTAGCCCAGCCTGGCTCTGCAAGCGGACCCTCGATGAGCTCTCTAGGTCCCAACGGCATGGGTCCTTCTTCCAACCAATCAAAGCCCACTAACCTTCAGCACTGCCCACCCGTCCAGAATTCTCCTTCCCCGGCCCAACACAGCCGCACACCAACGCCACCTTCAGGCCAGCCTGGCACACAGACGCCTCAGCCTCGGACCCCTAACCTGTCTCAATTAGCCACTGCCAGCAATCAGCAGCATTTACCTCCGTCCATCAGTAGTGACAATCCCATGCAGCCTCAACCATCAGGAGGAACGTCTCCTGCTTTGTCCCACAGCGGTCTCACCACACCAAACACGGGGCAGCATCCGTGCACGCCGGTCAGTTCTTCCTCTTGTGATATTTTGTATAGCTTTAGATGAATTGGTGTAGAATGTAGAAACTGGTAATAATTAGTTTTCTGGTCTTTCTGAAGCTCTCTCATAAGGGTTCTCTACCAATGGATGGCCAGGCCGCAACCCCGGCTTCTCTCAGCAGTGCCGATGCGTCATTTCATCACGATCCTTCAGACTCCACAGTCTCACTTGAGACCAAAGTGGAGATCAAGCTGAAAGAAGAAGAGGAGGATGAAGAGGTCACGGCTGGAAAACGAACCGGAAAACAAGATGCCATTAAAACGGAGGAAAAGCCTGAGGTAAGGTGTTCCTCATCAAGATTCCCATGGTGAATTTTGGGTGAACGCTCTTGCTGTGGTTTTCCAGGTGAAGAGAGAACAGCCACTAAGTGAAGATTGTAAAAGTATTTCCACTGAGAGTTCCTCTGTGTCTGCCGCGGATGAGAAGAAGCCGCAGCTCAAGAGTGAGCTGAAAGAAGAGGACAGCTCTGGGGCAGCGGTGCCCAGCAGCTCACCTTCTGGAGGTCCTAACAAAAAGAAAAGTGCGTTCTGCCAAAAAAAACTATCTCTAAATTCATTCATAACACAATGTCTCATGTTTCGTTATGCTTCTTGCAGTTTTTAAACCTGAGGAGCTGAGGCAGACCCTGATGCCCACCCTGGAGTCTCTCTATCGCCAGGACCCCGAGTCTCTGCCCTTCCGTCAGCCTGTTGACCCACCGTTGTTGGGCATACCTGTACGCAAGATTGTTAATCTTACTGCAGCACACATAAGGGTTAAATCTAGTTTTTAGCATGTTAACTTGCTCTTGTTCATCTTGTAATTTATGTCGTGCTGTTTTCTAGGACTATTTTGACATTGTGAAGAATCCCATGGACTTGTCCACTATAAAGCGGAAGCTGGACACAGGCCAGTACCAAGAGCCGTGGCAGTACGTGGACGACGTCTGGCTGATGTTCAACAATGCCTGGCTCTACAACCGAAAGACGTCTCGGGTCTATAAGTACTGCTCCAAGCTGGCAGAGGTTTTTGAGCTGGAAATCGACCCAGTCATGCAAAGCCTTGGCTACTGTTGTGGGAGAAAGGTAAAGCCAGTACAGGATGCACTGCAAAGCGGTGTAATCGTCTAGTAATGCTCAATAGCGAAATCATAGGTCCATTCACTGCGATGGATCGTGTGTGACTGAAGCGAATAAGAGCGAATGTCTTGTGCTTATTCCCACAGCTGGAGTTTTCTCCTCAGACTCTGTGCTGCTACGGGAAGCAGCTGTGCACGATACCCAGAGATGCTGCTTACTTCAGTTACCAGAACAGGTACGGCATGATGCCACTGACAGTTCTCAACCATGTAAATCTAATGTGACATGTTCATCAATCAGTCTTCAGTGATTGTAAATACCCATGCTTGTAATCGGATCTAGCATTTTAAAGAGTGTCGATTTTCTGATAAACAAAGGCTGTGATTATAAGTCTATATAAAGTGTTATATATTTGTCAATACCGTTATAAGTGTATTTTTTCCATATGTAATGTCTTTACAGCCTAATATAACATTTTAAAATTGGTCTCTCTCTAAACTTGTTTGCCGATTGGAAAAATTCAATTATTTTGGTACAATTGAAATACAAAAAGAATTTATTTTTAACAGGAAGCCATTTTATTTTTCAGCTCTTTATTAAAAAAATATTATTGGTCATTTGTAAATGTGTTATGAAATGTATATTATATTGTGAAAAGAAATTAAATTGCAATGAATGTTAGTGCAATACAGTATTTACAAATGATAATGTGATAAGGATGATTGCTATTATGAATTAAAATGCCATTAAGGCAGTTCCTGACACCTTTAAAATGCCTGTTGGCTTGACATTTGCTGCAGTTGATGTTTATTGTACTCGTTTGTTTCCGAGTTCTGGCTCTTCACGAGTGATTCTGTGCTTGTTTTGCTGCAACAAATGTGTTCATCATACACGTGAAGGCTAATCTGTGCTTTGCTTTGACTCTCTGCTCGTCTCTGTTGTTGTCTCCTTCCTTATTCATTTTTTCTGTTGTGTCTAATGTTGTGTTTTTTTTTTTTCGACTCTTCTCCCCTGTACTTTTTCGTATGTTCTGTCTGCTATCGCCCGCTTTCATCTGACCAATCATCTGCACCTAACCCCCCCTCACTGCTCAAAACCCCTGCTCAAAACAATCCTGCATCATGATTGGCTCCTCGATGATGAACCTGTCCTGCGCTTCCCCTCTGGCCTGCCGTGCCCTGCATTGCCCTGCACTGATTGGTGGCTGCCTCCTCAATGACTTTGATTGGCTGTGATGTTGGCGCATGGTGTAGTTCACCAAAATATGGGCTTCTTGCTGACAGGTACCACTTCTGTGAGAAGTGTTTCAATGAAATCCAGGGGGAATGTGTGTCCCTGGGAGATGATCCATCCCAACCTCAAACGTAAGTCACTCCCTTTTATTTCAACAAATGTCTCATTGTTGGGTTGATAAAAAAGAACATTTTGTAATCTCAAACCAGAACACTTTGTAGAAAAACGTACCATTTTTTTGTTACATTGTCCTTGCAGGAAACGTGAAAATATGTGCGAGTCAGTGTCTAAAAATAGCTTTAATGAATAGTTTTCTCTCTCTTTCTCTCTCTGTGAAGTTAAACATTGACAGTTGAACTTGTGTTGCGAATGCTTTGCTCTTGCTCACAGTCATCTTCAACGTTCTGTTGTATTTCTACAGATCGATCAATAAGGATCAGTTTGAAAAGAAGAAAAACGACATGCTTGACCCAGAGCTGTAGGTGTCATTTAATCAATCCTAATTTAATTTCAAGTACAAACCTTGATGAAATATAATCTTTTTGTGTAGATTTGTGGAATGTAAGGATTGCGGCCGCAAGATGCATCAGATCTGTGTTTTGCACAATGAAACCATATGGCCAGCAGGGTGAGTTTCAGCATTCAAAATCCAAAAACGTGCATCAAAGTTCTGTATTAGAACGCAACATAATGTTCACGGTTGGCTATTTTATGTTCTTCTCTTTAGTTTTGTTTGTGATGGCTGTCTGAAGACGTCCAACAAAAACCGCAAAGAAAACAAATATGCTGCTAAAAGTACGTGGTCCCGTTTTGTTGCTCTTTATAGATATTTTCTTTTCAGCATTTCTTTAACAGACATGGTGAGGGGTCAGATATAGATGAAATGCTGAAACGTTTTGGATTCTCTCATGTGTTCAGGACTTCCACAGACGAAGCTAGGGAACTTTCTGGAAACGCGAGTTAACGATTACCTGAAGCGACAGAGTCACCCCGAGTCTGGAGAAGTCACTATCCGTGTGGTTCATGTCTCAGACAAAGTGGTGGAAGTCAAGCCCGGCATGAAGTCCAGGTGAGTCTAAACCAGCCATTTATAATCACAGTGCATCTTTATAAAATACAAAAAAAATATGAAAACAAATTTTATAGTGCACTAATAGATAGTAAAGTTGATTTATTCAAGTCAATAGAAAAAATATCTGTATTTACTTTTCTTAGAATATTATTGCAATGTTTATGTATATCAAGTTGTGGTACATGCCAGCCCAGGGTTCGAACCTGTAACCTATTGCTCACAAGTCCAACTTCATATTTTTAAGAAATTTTTTTTTTTAAATTTAAATGAGAGGAAGAGATTCAAGGGTCTTCCCCAAACATTTATTTTTTGTACCCTTCCCGTGACGTGTGGGACTAGCGCAGCGGTCAGAGGGGCGGATGCCGTGACAACACATTTGTGACCATCACCGGGAAACGTTTTTTGAATAGGCGTTGAAAGGCAGTGAGAACTAAAATTTTAACTTAAAACTTTTTATATTTCTGCAGCTGTTATCTTTTTGAATATTGTACCAAGAATAATAAGTGCTTTAATAAATAATGGGATGTTATAAGCTAAGTGGTTATACTGATGGTCTTTTATGTAACAGGTGTTATGTCCACCGTAACCATGACAACACAATTGTACTGAAATATACCGTCCAGAAATGTGGTATAATTAAAGTGTCTTGTTCCTCTGCAGATTTGTGGACACGGGCGAAATGGCCGAATCTTTCCCGTACAGAACAAAAGCTTTATTTGCATTTGAAGATATTGACGGCGTTGATGTCTGTTTCTTTGGAATGCACGTGCAAGAGTACGGCTCAGATTGTCCACCTCCTAATCAAAGGTCAGACCTCTAGAACATATTTGACTTTTAACATTTAATGAGTCTCTTCTCCAGTTGAATTTTTATTCTCTCTTTTAGGCGGGTTTACATATCCTACCTAGACAGTGTCCACTTTTTTCGTCCACGCTGTTTAAGAACTGGAGTGTATTATGAGATTCTTTTAGGATACCTCGAGTATGCCAAAAGACTAGGGTAAGATTATTTCATTATACTGCATTATTTTACTTGAGCTGAGGCATCATTTCCGTGTTCTTCATTCTTATATGGTTTTTGACTTTCCCTTAGGTTTACAACAGGACACATCTGGGCCTGTCCACCCAGCGAAGGAGATGATTACATTTTCCACTGTCACCCCGCTGACCAGAAGATACCGAAACCCAAGAGGCTTCAAGAGTGGTACAAGAAGATGCTGGATAAAGCTGCAGCAGAGCGCATCGTTCATGACTACAAGGTACAACATGCAATGTCTCCATCAAGGAAGAAATCAAATCCAATGTAAAAGATGAATCTTATACAGCATGTACCAGACAGTGCTTTTAAGACTTCTTTTTCTTTTTTAAGGATATCTTCAAACAAGCAACGGAGGATCGTCTCACTAGTGCCAAAGAACTGCCCTATTTTGAGGGTGATTTCTGGCCCAACGTGCTTGAAGAAAGTATTAAAGAATTAGAACAGGAGGAGGAGGAACGAAAGCGAGAGGAGAACAGCACATCCAACGAGAGTGTTCACGTAAGCCATTGAAACGCTCACTTTTAAAACACTGACTGTGATTCAGTCAAAACATGCATCTGAATCTACGTTTTTCTGTAGACGACAAAGGGCGACAGCAAAAACGCCAAGAAGAAGAACAACAAAAAGACGAGCAAGAACAAAAGTAGCTTAAGCAGGGCCAACAAAAAGAAGCCAGGGATCCCAAACGTGTCCAATGACTTGTCACAAAAACTGTACGCCACAATGGAGAAGCACAAAGAGGTTGGTGAAGGGCAACAACTTGAACTTTAGATTAAAGATTTTGCAATAAAAAAAAAAGCAACAAATAAGCTTTTATTGTGTTACTTTTATAGGTGTTCTTTGTCATTCGGCTGATTGCTGCACCCAATTTAAACGCTCTTCTGCCCATTTCTGACCCGGATCCATTAATGGCGTGCGATTTGATGGATGGTCGAGATGCTTTCCTCACACTCGCTAGGGACAAGCATCTGGAGTTTTCTTCCTTGCGCCGCTCCAAGTGGAGCACCATGTGTATGCTGGTGGAACTGCACAACCAGAGCCAGGACCGGTTTGTCTATACCTGCAACGAGTGCAAGCACCATGTAGAAACTCGATTCCATTGCACTGTGTGTGAGGTGAGACGCTTTCAAATCAGCCATTTCCCTGGTATATTTCATATTTTTGGATTTTACCTATACAAAGAATGTGACACCATGTTGTCATATAGCCTGTAAAATACTGTAGTTGGATAGGGCACACTTAATGGGACATACATTTTGAAAAATTGCTTAAAAACTCTGAAATGCGCCTATAGTCCTATAGAAAAGTATGATGGTTAAGTGGTTATCTAATCATAATGTATATTACTTCTTCGCAGGACTATGATCTCTGCATCACCTGCTACAATGTCAAAGGTCACGAGCACAAGATGGAAAAGCTGGGCCTGGGATTGGACGACGAAAGCAACAGCCAGGCGGCTTCCTCAACACAGAATCCAGGCGACTCACGCCGCCTCAGTATTCAGAGATGCATCCAGTCGTTGGTGCACGCGTGCCAGTGCCGCAATGCCAATTGCTCGCTTCCTTCTTGCCAGAAAATGAAACGTGTGGTTCAACACACCAAGAGCTGCAAGCGCAAAACCAATGGCGGTTGTCCTATCTGCAAACAGTTGATCGCACTCTGCTGCTACCATGCCAAGCACTGCCAAGAAAACAAGTGTCCTGTGCCGTTCTGTCTGAACATCAAGCAGAAACTGCGGCAACAACAACTTCAGCATCGGCTGCAGCAGGCCCAGATGGTGCGCAGAAGAATGGCCAGCATGCAGAGAGCGGGTCAACAGCTTCCAGGAGGCAATGGTGGATTATCTCCAGGAAATGGCACTGCGGGCCCAAGCACACCAACTCCAAGCACTCAGCCCCCGACTCCACAAACACCTACTCCACAATGTCAGCCTCCTGCTAGCCAGCTTGGGCTTGCGGTTTCATCGCAGCAACAGCAGCAGCAACAACAGCAGCAGCAGCAGCAGCAGCTGGCAGGAATGGGGCATCAATTCCAGCAAAGTGGTGGAATGTTGCACTCGCCACAACAACCCATGATGCCAATGCAGCCTCAGCAGCAACAAATGTCCGTTCAGCATCTCCAGCAGGCCAGCAACCTTCCTCCTTATGTGCACAGAACGTCAGGCTCCTCTCCACTTTCTCAGTCGATGGGCAAACCAAGCATGGTGCCGAGTGGCTTCCCCCAGCAGCAACAGACAAGCTTGGGACCGTCAGCTATGCCCCAACATCAGCCTTCTGGACCTCCACCTGCGGCGGTGGAAATAGCCATGAAGATTCAACGAGTGGCCGAGACTCAGAGGCAAATGGCTCAGATGCAAAGAAACCAGGGACCAGGGATGATGCCACCAATGAGTATACATCAAGGCTCTCAAGCCTCTCAAAACCAGATGGGTATGAACCACCCCGGAGGTCCCATGGTTGCTTCACAAGGAATGGGATCCCAGCCTCAAGGAGCAGTGGCTCGAACTCCGATTGAGCAGCAGCAGCAGCAGCAGGGAATGACCACGGCAAATTTGCCGCAGCAGCAAGGCCCTCCGACTCAACTCTCTCAAGTTCAGTTGCAGCAGGGCCAGCAAGGGGCTCCTCAAATGCAAGGGCAACCTCCGCAGCAGTGGACGGGATCTGGCATGCCTCCTCAGCAGAGATCGGCTATGTTGAACCAGATGACCATGCAAGGTATGAGTGTACCACAGCACCAGCAGACGGTTGGACAACAGCAGCAAGGTCATTCTGCAGGTATGGGTATGATGGGGGGGCAGGCAGGGGCTGCACCTGCATGTTCTGGTGCACAGGCTTCCTTACAGGATCTGGTAAGAACCCTGCGATTACCCAGTTCCACGCATCAGCAGCAACAGGTCCTGAATATCCTCCGGTCTAACCCTCAGCTCATGGCAACCTTTATTAGACAACGGGTTCCCGTATACCTTGGGCGAGGTGGTCCCGGAGCTGCTCCTGGGGCACCAGGTGGTGGGGGTCAAGGGGGAGTTGATGGCCAACAGGGCAACTTAAAAACTCCGCCCGGTCCGGGAAATATGCAAATGACACAAGCCGCTAGCGTTCAGTTTAACCAGTTCCAGCAGCAGCAGCAGCAGCAGTTGCTTCAGCAGAGATCTGTAGTCGCCGGAAATTTGCAGCAGCAGCAACAACAACAACAACAACAACATCATCAACAACAACAGCAGCAGCAGCAAATGGCCATTT
>CM051500.1:6990907-7022289 GCA_028031935.1 Paedocypris micromegethes | reverse complement strand
CGTATTTTAAAAGTGGCATGATCATGAACTTTAAAAAAATCGAGTTAAAAAATACAAAATAAACTTTTTTTTTTAATGTCAAATATCGTCTGATGTGTTTCTGGAGGATTCTCGCTGTTGTAATGATTATTTGACGACTTTAGTAATAACTTATTTCTTGGCTGTTGTGTTTGGCTATAGTAGTTCGTTTTGGAGCGTTTATTGCATTTGCTTTTTGAACAATTCACAAAGAATATATTTTTGTTAATGATAGAAACCAACTATAAATGGAAATTATATTCCTATTTTCCCTTTTTTCTTTTGGTATTTGTATTTATTTAGTCCTTTTTTCCTGGGGTGTGGGGCTTAAAATGAAGTTGCGCTGGTGTTTTTCTGACCACTTCCTGCATGGGAAACATCTGTCCCGCGCATGTCGTCCCTTATCTCACGTCAAACCCGCTTTTTGAATGTTTTCACCATGGCTGAACTCAAAGTATTGGACACTACTGCTGCGTGTCCAGTCACATGTTGGTCCTGTGTCATGAACTTTGGTGGTCGTCTCAATGTAGAGCCAGAAAAGTCCAGCTGAGGACGAAGAGCTTTTGTAAAGGCAATGTAAAAGGAACGGTTTCTTTTTGAGGTTTTTTGAGCTGAAAAACCCCACGGCAGCTTTAAGTTTTTCCCGAGAGGTGTTCATTTATCCACAGAGTGTCAATAAGAAGCACCGACGCGCCTTTGTACGTGCACTAGATGGCAAGGATTGGAAAGACCCTTACAGGAACTCGCTCTGTCTGAACTTAAAGGTGCTGGATGTCACACAATAGAGGCAATACGGCTTGAGACTTATTTTATAGAAGCAAACAGAACAATAATTGTTTTATATATAGATGGATATTTAATTTGTATTTTTTGAGAATGAAAACTTGAATCTAAAAGAGTTGATATTCAATGACACTTTTTCCAGGGTGAAATTGCGGTCGCAGCTTCGACATCCCACTTTGGGAAGAATGCGACTTGTGGATATAGAAGAGTCACTGTACAAACGATTAAGTTTTGCTTCAATTTTTTTATTTTTTTGCTGTAACCTTTCTTTTTTATTTATTTATATATATACACACACCTGCAGACATATGTATATAAATAAATGAAACCGACTGGAAAACCAACTTCACTTTTGACGGTGACTAGCTTGACCACTTTTCTCTTGCTAATGTTTTGGTGCTTGCTGAGACGAGCAAAACTGTTCGGATTTTACTAGATTAACTGTTTCTCATTTCTTTTATTATTTTTTTAAGTTATTATGGTGGTCAAAGTTTTGCCAATTATTTAATTGTACATTAAAACGTTTGTACCGTTCATGAGAAACGTGTGGCGTGTGGTTTCTGCTGTCCATGTCTCACAATAATATGACACGGAATGAGGCGATTATGAATTTAAGTAGCCAATACAGTTGCTAAAAGGTTTTATTTATGGCATCATAACACTGGGTTTTCCATCTGAAGAGTGAAAGCAACAAAAACTGGACAAAAAGTGGATTTGCTCAAAAGCGATTTGCGCGAGAATACAGCGACACATTCCACGTGCTTAAATATACATTCATCTCCACATAGAAAACGTTGCGGTGTCTTAAAAAGTCGTGACAATTGCGCAAATACTGCAAAAGTTACACAGTGATGCATTTATAATAGCGACGGTGCTGGAAAAATACATGGCATCTTTATTTCAAACGGAATTCTACAACAAAACAAAAAATAGTTTTGCACGTCACAGAAGTTTTTTTTTCGGATATGGGTTGAAATGTGGTAACTGGTGTGGGTGTACATAGTACGTGTATACACACTGTATATGCATAAGCTGTTGATATATGAATGCATGAGTTATGTTCATATTTTGAGGCATCACTGATGTTTTTTTGCACTGTTTACTATACAACACAGAAAAATCCAACAATACTCGTCTCAAATTCAAGCTTTACACTTCAGTGCCAAACTCTAGCAGAACAATCACACTGTGGGACTAAAAAATAGCTGTACGTTAGAGTTTATCAAAGTGTAAAGATTTCACGTAATTTATTTATTAAATAATGCAAAAAAAATATTGAGGCATTTGATTACAATAGAGTCGGTTGGACTGGAGCAGATAGGCCAAGTATGGTACACGTGGCTCAGTTCCGGACCTTGTCGAGCTCTGAGCTGGTTTGCTAAGTACACTTACCTAGTTCAAGTCGGACATTTGTTAAAAACAATAGTAGTAGATCAAATAGTTTCAGTTTTGATGCACAAACAGCAAGACGGAGTTCTTGCGAGAGCTAGGAGCCAGAAGAACCAGCTCAGATCTCCAGCTCCCAGCTCCTGAAGAAGCCCCTGGCCACCAATGCCTCTCTGAAAGTCACTGTGAGAGAGTTGATGGTGATGTCCGTCACGACCACCTCCTCCGGGTCCCGGGCCGGACTCCAGCCTGACTCGGGCGACGCCATCATGGCCTCCGATCCAGCGCCTGGACTCCAGTGTCCTCCTCTGTGCTCTATGACAGAGAACCAATGTGATTTCCTTTGTTACTGACATAAATATTCTAAAGAATTAGGATTTAGAACAATCAGGTTAATGCAACCCTAAATAATAACAAAGAAATTTCCCCTAGTGGGATAAATAAAGTCTTCATTCATTCATGCATTCATTTAATAAGGTTTTTAGAATATTTGTCTGTAATGTAAAACTGTAAAATAATATAAACAGCATAATTTGTAAATTAAGATCATGACATTGACAATATGTAAAAAAGCATATTATGCAAATGATGAACAACACGGACAATACATGTAAAAAGTGAAACATTTGCGTATCATGCAAAATATAAACTTAACACCGATGAAGCAATACATTTGCAAATTAAATAATTTACAATTGTACATAATTTAATAAAAAAGAAAAAAAAAGCACAAAGTGCACATTTGTATTGCAAATCATATTTAATTGACAAAACTAAGAATGTAAATACAGTACATACTAGAATTTGTAAAGACAGTAAATAAATTGAGTCTAAAAAATGGCTCTAAAAACTATATGAGCAAATTGTTGTACAATACAAAATCTTTGTAAAGAATATTATTTTAAATTCAAAATTTCAGGAAAAGTGTAATACTAACCATTTAAAGTGCCTGTTTTTATTCCCCTCTCACTTATTTCTTCCTCCTCTTCTATAAGTCCCTCATCATCATATTCATCATCGTCCTCATCATCTTCATCCTCTTCTCTTTCATCACACTCTTCCTCTGTGCCCTGAAACCTCTCATTTGGGAAGCGAGGCAAAGCAGACAGCTCTGCGGCTTTGTGTGCGCTGCGCAAATCCATTGCGTAAAGGTTCCTCTTTGATGAAAAAAAGTAGAAATATGAAATTGAATCAATGCAATGTTTGTCAGGGAAGTTTTGGAGGTGACAATACCTGCATGAGCAGTCTTTTGGGTTTCGGTCCTCTTTTCCGCCAGCACACAGATCTTTCTCTCTGTTCTCTGTTCACCAGTAGAAATGATAAAGAAGGAAATTATACACTGGTGTTCCACATGGACAATTTTTGCCATTTATTTATGTTAAATTACTTACTTTTCCTCAAAAGCTAATACCAGTCGAGGGTCCAGGATGTGCTCCTCAGGCTCCCATGTGCTGTATCTATCAAATAACAAAGAACTAGTTATATAAGTAAGGTAAGTGAAATAAGTAAGTTATATAAGTTATATACTAGTTATATATACTAGGATATTTAAGTTATACCGGTTTGTGATATCAGATATAACAGAAGAAAATGTTGAACAATTAATGAAAAACAATTAATGAATTACTTAATTAAAGAAAAACATTATTTTCTCATGTACAAAAATGAATGGGATTATAATTGTATTAAAAATGATATACTTACTTTGGAGGCCAACCCTTCCACTTCAGTAAATACTCGACATGTCCCTTAAACATGAAAAATATGCGAGTAAGTTGCTCGTATAATATTAGCATTTATCCCATTATTAGTTTTCCGAATGTATACAGAACGTTCAAAGTCGTTCATTGCAAGTTGTTGAAACGTCCAAAGAATATGTTGAACGTCTTCTGAAGAATATCAAAATAGCCTTAAAATAATCAGAAGAGATCATTCCAGGCACAGTATTTAGGTTATTAAAATATTTGACATGTTCTAACGTTCTAATTCGTCTGCCGAGTTTATGCAAATAGATTTTTTTTTAAATTGAAAACCGCGTGAAATTCCAAGTCAAATTGATAGTTTAATGCGATCACAAATCATCCACGTGATTACGGTCAGATGACGTCACAAGGAGTTATGTATTACACTACGCATTTAAAATAGACCAAACTAGATCTTGTTCAACGTAGTCTCCCACGTGACGCTGAAAGCATAGTTGACATTATTTTAAGGTATTAAATTATTCAGGAGGTTATAGAAAAAAATATACAGACGAATATGCAAACTTTACATTAGTTATTAAAAGACAATGAAAATGTCTATTCATATTATATTAGGTATCATTTCGAATATTACAATAGGTGTCATTTATATTTGTAATGTATATTCCAAAGGTGCGTCATCGTCTAAGTTACTACACCACACTTCCCGGTTGTTGTTGTTGTGAGGTGTGCGCGTGAGCCCTCGCCCATTTAACGGTGTATGTGCGCAGCATGAACACGCCGAACTGTCAACAAGCTCGCGGGCGCGCGCCCAGCTCACTTACCTTACGAACTCTTTTCTTAATGATCGATTCCACAGCAAACACTTGCTCCCCGATTGCCGACAGTTCCATTGGTTACACTGCTCTGCCGAAATAACTCCTGGATTATCCGTGCGTTACAGCCTTTACTCCAAGTAACAGCTCAGATGCAGGCGCGCGCGCTACCTCTACAACGCTGCCTCGTTTACAGTCGAACATATGATGTTGTGCACCGCTCCATTTCCTTGTGCTAGATGAGTAGTGACTTTTTAAATCTGCGACACATCTGCAGCGCGCAGCGCGCCCCCGTGCGCATCACAGCGCCTGCGCTCTCGGATGGATCACATCACACATCAGCAAGAAGCAGAATTTGTTCTTTTTCGTTCCATTGGTCAACAATCCAAAACAAGGAGACAAAAAGCAGGCGAGATCAAGTTCTCAAAAGAGATCAGTTCATATATATATACATATAAACACGATTTAATGATGTCACAGCACATTTTACATCATACATAAAGTGCCAAAGGAGTTTTATTTGAACGGAAAACAATGGCGTGGGCACATGTTGTCCCTGTGTCTCCAAAGAAAGGAGAGTCGGGATTTAGATTGTCATGGCAAAAAAAGGAACCTATTGGAGTCTAGTTTTACAAAGCACCCTGTGTGTGAATGTGGAATGTTCCTTTAATGTCGCAGTTTCAGATTGAACTATTTCTAATTGAACTGAATCGTCTGAATAACATGCTAAAGAGTCGAAACACGGTGAATCGAAGGACAACCTGAGACGCATTATTACGTTTCCCTTTATATGCGTTATAATCTCACTCTGTAAACATTTTAAGGCCATGATAATATTCAAAGCATTAAGACCCCGATGTCTGAACTCTCAAATACATCCTCCTCTCTCACCGCAGAATTTTCACTGATATACCATTTCAGACGAGATGTTTGCACAAACCGTTTTGGCAGTTGGACTCCTACTATCAAGCCTAATCCGCTCCGGTTCGCTACTATCATTCTGGAAGTCAGACGGGAAACAGTTATTCGGGGACTATTGGTAAACCATCTAATTCAAGTTCATGCACTAAAAACACCGCTGTGTCATGAATCCAGTTGGTCAAAGGTACATCTGACCTGTAGAGTGAGAGAGGATGCTGATAAACGATGGAGCAGAAACACAAACCACATGTATTGACGTGAGGATGTCCAGTGGAAGGTAATGCACGAGGAAAACACATCACTAATAATTTCAATACATTGGTTTCAATAAATCCGCCTCTCACTTTCAAGTCAAAAACAGTAAAAGAAATAATCAACGTATAAAAAAAATGCATCAGAATTCCCAAATCCCAAGCAAGATTCTCAGAGACCGCTGTAGTGTTCGGTTGTGATATCCCTGTTTGTGTCCTTTACTGTGTGAGTCTCCATGGCAAAGGTCCAGTTGCGTGCGTGTGTGTAAACAAAGTCTGATCAGTGTGCTTTCAAGACTGGCTGAGTGCAACTCCATCCCTGTTTGAACCTCATGTTTCCCTCCTGAGATTGAACTGAGAAACCTACGACATTCAGTCAGACCTCCACGTCTGATGGACCTCCACCTCCTCTGGCACAACCAGCAGGAGCTCACAGTTCTTCCCTCGAAGCTGGTGACGCAAGAACTTTCTGTAAAAGAAACACCGTGAAACAGAACTCGAACCCCAATCATAAAAACAAAGTGCTTACATAAAATGCAGTGCTTCACACCAACCTAAGTTCATCAGCTGTGCCAATGGCATGAGGACTGCGGAGTTTGGAGTCCAAATTGTAATAGACTCCTCCCACTTCCCTTACACCTATCCAGTGCTGGCGCTTGAGAGGAAGCCGCAGCGGCCCCCAGCGCAGATTGGACGGCACGTTTAGGATAAATCCCGTCACATTCGGTAGTGCGATGTTGCTGACGTCTCTGTAAAATACAAGTCGGGACGTTGTGACACACACACAGTTAAAAACCATCACTCGTGTTGCTTTAAATCAATCCGGCCCGTGAAGCTGTTGCATGTGGCCCACTGTTTTTGTATATTCAAATACGTACTTTTAGTGATTTTAGTCACATTAAAAAGAAGTAGTTATGAATGTACACTAATTTTAGAATAATTTTCAATCAAAGACGACCTTCATTCGACGTTTCTAAAAGGACATGTTTAGAGAAATCTGTTTGACTAAAATCAGTTTTATGCAAAACTGTAACAGTGAACTCGTCATGAAGAGCAAAACTGAATGAAGATGATGTTCTGTAATGTGAGAACGTGACCCCGACAGTCTCACATTACTGACCATCATCTTCATTCTGTGTCGAGAATCAGTGTGACAAATCTCGATTCAAACCGGTTTCTGAAGAACAACTGCAGATTTTGCAGATGGTGAACCCACATGTTATTGATTTTTTTCTATTTCTTCTTAGCAACTATCCATTTTTAATTTGTTTCTACGTTGTGGGCTGCAAAATTTACATTAAAGTCAAGTTTAGCCGTATTTTATGAAAAGTTGGACACAACAGATTTAAATTTTATTCAGATTGTTCTTCGATTTCTTCAGACTAGATTCAAGATTCAAATGTTCAAGACTAACCAGAGTGACTTTAATTTGGAACAATTCCAATTAAATATACTTTTTAACTGTATTTATTTTCATAAAAAAAACAAAACCAACTTGTTATTTGTAGTAATTGGCATTCTAAGCTTTGCGATTACTTTGCATAATAATAATAATAATAATAATAAACAAGGTTTCAGCTCACACCAGTATTTAATTGGCTGTTAACTAGTCTTCAGCGGTTAATTGTAGAAATCCTATAAAGCCAATTTTCGCTTTCTTTTCATTTCAACTTCCTAAATGTGCATCCTCACACCATCTTCAGGCAAATTACTACTTCAACTTTTTGGTAGGTTCCCATCTACCCCCCCCCCCCATCTACATTTTCCCCATTGACCTTGAATGAGAGTCATCTTACAAGCGTCCTTATTTCTTCACCGTTCATTGCAGCAATGTTGTTCCACTTTCAAAAGGTACATCCTGGACTCTTCTTTTGATCGTTAAAATTCCATTAATCCATTCAACTTTATAGCTTTCATCTTCTGTTGTACTTTTGAGTTATTAAGCAGTTTAGGTTTCCATTAGTTTCAATAGAGCATCTCAGAGAGTCACAATCAATTTTCAATTACTATTTTTGTCATTTCCTGGTTTCTTCTTTAGTCAACATTTATCTTTCATTATTGTGTTGTACATGGAAACGTAGGAAATACATCTCAGTGAGTTCTGACTGGCCAACATCTCAAACATGCTCTCAACAGCGTTACATATTATGTAATAAAAAGTCACATACTCATATATTTTGAATAAACATGAAGCTGACAATCAAAATAAACAGACTCAGAAAAAGCACACGCCGAAAGTAACTATTTTGTTGGAGAGTCTTCGCTCACATGCCACAAACAAACAGGACATATTCCAGGAAAAAACAATACCTTCTCTTGTCCCACCACACAGCCTCATATCCACGAGTCTGCAATGCTGCCATGATGACGTTTACATCATAATTTCCATTACCCAGCATGTTTTTCTTGTGAGGAGTGACCAAAGTGCTCGGGGAAAGCCTGGGAGTGAAAGAACAACTGAAGCACACTCACAAATAAACCGCCAGGACTTTTATTCTATAAACGATGCTGACCTCTGGTAGATGTCCTGAAGAGCATCCCGGGTGAATGCTGCTCCATCCTGGAAGACGTTGTTCAGGGCGTGCAGGGCACACAGCTCGCGATGTTGCTTCTCGTGATAAATGGTGGGAGGTTGCAAGGAGGTCGGAGGCGCTCCAGCGTTCGGTCTCTCTTCCAACTCGGGCCGACTGACGGCTTCTCCTTTCTGCTTGCTGACCTTCCACGGCATACAGCCCAGCTCCTGAAAGTCCCCCACTCCCCTCCCCTTACCAGAACATGGAGTGCTCCCCATACCTGCTGCTATGTCACCAATATCATCTCCACGGCAACCTCTCCGTTGCTCGGGACGAGTTGTAAGGGGAGGGGAGGCGGTTACTGGGATGAAAGGTGAGCCAGGGCACCAAGTCAATTGATGGAAAGAAGTCAAACACGAGAGCTGGCTTCAAAGTGTCTTCTCCTGGTGTTCTTCACGTCTGCCGAGGCCGTTCTTCTGGCTTTTCTGGACCACGATGCGTGTTGAGGCTTTACAGCTGACTGGGACAAAATAAGTCAGCAATGCAGAATCCTGACAGGTTGGAGAACTGCCAGAGCAGCAAACTGTAGGAACGGCGAGAAACCCTGGGCCTAAGTGGAAAGGAAAAGAAAAGTGAGGGAAAGCAGCCAGCACATGTTCAAACCTTTAGTAGAACCTGCCAGTCTGGGATTCGAACCCACAATCCTTTTGGTCGCAAGTCCAGTTCTCCAAAACCACTAATGCACCGAGTAATCTAATCCGAACTAAGACGTTTATTAAGACAAACCACAAGACTATCACACGGACCAAACATCACATATGAGGCTTGATATTTAAAACGACACATCGGTGACAACACGCAGAAGTGCCGAGGGTGAAGTGCATTAGTAATGGCTGTGAGAAACTTCTTCCAGCTGACAGGATGAGTCCACAGCCCTTGACCAAGGACAGGAATCACATTAAACTGTTAGTACAGTTCACACGCGGATCTTCTGTAAACTGTTGGTTTACCTGAAACTCTCAGCTCGTTTTTCTTCGCACAAATTCTGCGTTCACAACAATTTGACACTGGCTATGTGCTACTCGTTTGGTAGCGTTGGCTAAAACGACACCTATTTAAATCACGGTGTTCTCGTACACACCACGTACCTCTGTTGGCATGCGATGCTTTCGAGGCTGGGCTGGTGTCGCTTCTCCTAGATTTATTTTACGGCTTCTCCTTGAGTTGTTTATTCCTTTGTCTGTTGTACTTTTTTCCTTGCAGCGCTCGAGCCCGATGTGAGCATGCGCACAACGTCATTTATTTCGCTGGTGACGTCACACGCAGGTTGGGGCCCACGAGCCCTTCCTTCAAACACGCTTCGGCCGTCCACACGACAAAAATGTTAACAAATGTCTCTTTTAGGGCAAATATTTTTCGCTAGCTGGGCATGTTTCGTTTACCGAGTAAACATTGCCGCTCACTGCCTTTTTCTTTACCAGAAACCGAGGAGTCTATTTTTAAAGCTGCAGTAATTTCAAACATCTGTGGCAAACGACAACAAACATTCTGTTGGTTTGCTTTTAACCGATGAAGAAAATTCTGAATTTTTTTTCCCTTTTGGCCAGAATAGGAAATATGCAAGAAATATCTCCTTCCTTTTCCAAGAAAGCAGAAGTCTGTTATGCTGTTTTCACTGAACTTTAATTACATAATCACCACCTTTCACATGACGTTTTAAAGCCACAGACGTACAGTGGTAGTTTGTGTGTGCGTGCGTAACGTGACTCTTCGTGACTTTCAATTTATTAATGTGTTTGTCAAACTTTAAGGTGTCAGTTCAAATATAATTATTACCGTAGTCGAAGAAAAAGTGAGTAAACACTTTGTGTGAGAAACGTTTCCGTTTTCAACCAAATAACTGTTTGGTTCTTGGAATTTTGTTTCCACAAAACAATAGTGTGGGATAACCTTTGCTGCCACGTACGTGATGATATTTAAGCAAACATAACGAAACAGTCAAAAAACTGTAAACTTTTATTGGTTGCATTCATGGTGGAAATCACAACTCTCAACCAATCAACATCAGACTTGCACAATACAGAAAATCAGTCATGTGACTGGTGACTGTAAAACAGGAAGACTTAACAAGTCAACAGAATATCAAGTGTTTTCTTTATCAGGAAAAACACTCACTTAACCATCTGCACAGAAAGAGCATCTATGAGCTCCTGCTTCCTGGTTCCGGTTGTCCTGATTCCAAATTGCTTGCAGGCGTCTTTTAACATGGGAACTGTCAATTTACCCAAAGTGCCTTTCATCACGTGACTTCTAATCTCCTCTTCAGATATCTCCACTTTTGGCTTCTTTTCAGCCCCTCCGGAAGATTCAGCTGCATTTCAAACAAAAGAACAAATGAAGAAAACTTGAAGAAAAATCCCCTATTTACACATCAATCGGAGCACATTGTATTACTAAAACAAATCACTCTCTTTTGCACATGCTTAGCCTCTGCATTTCAACAAACCACAAAAGGTTTGAACCCCACAATTGCGGCTTGCACCTGTATTTTTGAAGTTCTTTTATTTATTTTTTTTTATCTACATGGTGACATCATGTCATCAATAATGACATTTTTTCATTGATATTTTTTGCTTTTGTAAAGAAATCCAGCCGTTTAGTCTGACCCTGTGACTGAGTGTACAAAATAAAACACACTCCAGTTGTAGAACATTTTAAAATAGTGATACTATTAATATATATAATTGAAGCAAAAGATAAATAACGTCTCATTCAATGGCAGAATGAATCATGTGACATTATTACTGAACTATTACTCATTCTTAATTCCATCCTAATGATCTCACCAGTCTTGCGTTTAGCAGTCGTCTTCATTTCTGGATTGTAGTCAGGAGGATAGACTAAATTCTTGAATTCTTCCGCCAATGAGCCAAGACGTTTATCCATCATCTCTACCTTTGGCACTAAAAAAAAATATAAAACAGTTAGGACGTCACGAATAAAAAACAAGCAAACAAACAAACAAATACATGTGAAATCCTCAATGGGCTCAGGTTCGAGCAGATCCAAAGCCAAAGCCTCCAGATTTCTGTAGTGTTTCTGCAGAACTGGGTTTTCAAAAGCATCACTCCTGTACAAAACAAACACAATGTTTTTCAATAAACAAGTATATGATGAATATTTTGCATTAGTGAAGTTCTCTGGATGATTAGAACTCACTTATATTTAAAACGAAGCTTGTGCACGATCTCCTTCATCTTGTTCACTTGCTCATCAGAGGCCGATGGGCCTTCGTGAGGATCCAGAGTGCGAATGTCATCGGCGAAAGGCAGGAATATCACATGAAATCCTAGAATATGAAGAAACACCGCCATTATTAATAATGTCTCTTTAAAGCAACTCAGTGAAGGAGTTACATTTTATAAAATCCTTTCTAGCATTCTTGTAGCTCAATCATGTAGCTTGTGATAGCAACACCGGGCCTAGTGTTTTTTTTTTTTACTCCCGAATGTTGCACTACTCAGAACTTCATCCCTTGCCTCCCCACCGTTTAAAATGCTGGGCGATTGTTTAAAGCATTTCAGTGCATGTGATACCAAGTATGTTTATGTATGTGACAAATGATTTTTGATTGGATTTCAAAGTATGAAGTTTAACGTTTAACTATAATCCAGAGCAATTCACTTTGAAGAAAAGCCTCAGCTTATACGTATTGCTGAAATGATTTAATGATAAAAAGCCCTTTTTTAACAAAAACAAATCAAGTCTGATCCAATTATTACATCATAATAATAATAATAATAATAATAATAATAATTGAACCTTTATTAGTCCCTCAGTGGGGAAATTTTTTCTCTGCATTTAACCCATCCGATCAGCCAACATGTCTATATACAGTTCAACCAAAATAATCTAGTTTCATGGTGTGAAATTGTGTGAATGGGTTGGCAACCAGTCCAGAGTGTGTGTCCTCAGGCCCAGAGTTTCCGAGATTGGCACCAGCACCCCGTGACCCAGAAATAGATATTAATGAATATTAAGCTACCTGGAGGTGTCGCCTGGGTTTCACTCTCATCAAACTCTTCTTTCTGGGGAACTAGGGCCACAAATCGAGGTGGAGTGTTTCGGCGAGGGATGTATTTGCATAATGCAAATACATTTTTTTCACTGCATTTTGAAAGCAAAGCAGTGAATAAACAGGAAGTTCCTATGGTAGGAAAACCAAAACAAAAATAAAGCACAGTTCAAAGATATTGAAATTCAAAACTGCTCATTCGCTTGATGAGTAAAACACAGAGCCCTGCCTGAAATCTGCTCTTCCTCAGGATAAATGAAAACGGCAGGCCGCACGTGGTGATGCAGTTTAAGACGATCCATCGGTTTAAAGCCCATTAACACCAAACCGGGGTCGCCAAACTTCTTAATCTCATCCACTTCATCTTTATCCATGACAATCTGTTTATTTCCATAAACCTGATATAGACGTCAGAGTAAGGAAAACAAATACGAACATAAATGCAAATAATAAAACAGCATGTTGCAAACTCGGGTGGGGAAACTACCTGTGCCCTCTTTGTGTCGCTCGGGAGGAGTAAGCTGCCATTCGTGGTGTTGAAGAGACGGGTTTTGGTGCGAACAGGTTCGTTTGTATCTCGGTTCAGTCTGACGGCAGGGGATTTGGTGGCTGTCCTTGCGAGAACATACACCCCGACTGCCAGATTAACCCCTTCACCAAGGGTAAACGTTAACCTGCAATACAGAAGAAAAAAAAATGAACAATTGGCTCCATGGACCACACTGACTTTAAATAGTGTTAAATAGTAACAATACCGATGTATCAGACTCATTGTACAAAATGTCTCCCAAAGACAATAATGACAAACAAAACAAACCAAAACAAATGTTAATTGATCGAAAAAAAGTAGATAAAATGAAGTTCTGTTGAAGCTTCAAATGTTGTCAATCTCAATTCCACAAACCCGTTTACTCAAACTATACTTTTTATTTTGCTGGCTATATATTTGTCTATCAGTTCCACACAGCAAGTCTCAGCTCTGTGCGACAAAACAATATTTTTTCTACCCATTCTTTTAAAAAATAATTTTCAGAGAAAATCTTATTAGCTTATGCAGTCTGAATGCCACTCAAGATGTTCAACAGAACAACAGTAAGCAAGTATGAAAAGTGTGCCCCCCTGTGGAGAAATGTGGGTATTGCATAGTGAACTGAACGAGATTTTTTAGTGAATTAACCCAGTTGTCCTCAACCTTGTTGTGGTCGCGGACCGGTCAACGTTTGACATTTTACCGTGGCCCTGAGGGAGGAGTGTAATTTTTCATGAATGAAGCATTTTCACTACATCGATGATACGTTTGCCTAATTATATATTAAATCTAGAGAAAGTTACTGCTATAATGTGATGTTTAACTTTACCTCTTTAGCGGTTATTTTCTCTAAATGAAGATTTCATTGCACTTATCATTGCAAAAATAAAAAAAAATTATATAACAAGATTCTTCATAGGTTCAAGTGCAAGTGCAGGGGAGATGCGGGTGATGTGCATGCGCAACGGAAGACGCTTCCGATTTAGGACAAAAATGCAGCCTTACTGGTCAAAGTAAAGTAATGTGTGCTGCCTAACGATAATGTGAAGATTAAAAACGAAAATAACAAAACAAGAATGTGAATCAGTCCGTTCGTTGTTTTTTTTAATACATTTATTTAGGTTTGATGTTTTTGGCAATAATCTGAATCCATACTTGGTACCAAATGGTACCAAGTACCATTTCATCCACGGACCGGTGCTGGTCCACGAACCGGGGGTTGGGGACCATGGAATTTACCGAAACAATCACTAGAAATTGTTGTTAATAAGGTGTTTAACATTATATTGCAAACTGCAAGAAGAATAGGCTTTGAATGAATGCCAAATTCATATTGAATCAAAACATGCACAAACTGTGGAAGGTGAATGAACTGAAAGGTTTGTATATTGTTGTGTTATTTTTGTGTGTGTTACAATGTTATTAAAGAGTTGTTGTGAACATGTTTAATAAAGTCTGTTTTTGAACGTTGAAACAAACTTGTGTGTGCAAAATAATTGGAAAATAGACATTTAATGATGGTGTGTCTTAGTCCAACATGTACTGTATTATAAACTTTCTGGAGTGAAAGAACTATTTCAGTTCACTGGAGTGAACTGAAAAATAACTAAAAACACTATGTATAAACACTTGCCTGCTTTGGGCCCTTTTCTTCATCTCTTTCGCTCGGACTCTTTTCTGCAAGTCCTCAAGTTTCTCACAAGGCTCCATCTGAAGACCAAGCTCGGTTTCATCCTCTGTGGGGCTCACGATATCGCAGAAGAACATGGACACGTCAAACCCACCAGGCTTTTTAAGATGCATCAAATCTATGACCACACCTGAGGATGAGAAAAAGTTTTGAAGCAACATTACCGAGACCATAACTGAGCTATTAAACGCGTTTTGCAACCTGTCTCTTTAAGATCAGAAGCCTTTGTCCGTGTCTGTTTGTCTTTTCCACTGTCTCCACCGTGAGGACTATCTCTGCAAGTGAAGATCATGAGGCGCTTGTGTGAGAGTCGCAACTTGATGTCGCTGTAAAGGTTGGAGCAGCACCACAGGGCATCTCCAAGAGACGTTTTCCCACTGCCCATCAGCGTTTCAGCGAAAGCGGCTCCTTTCTCACTCCGCAGCTTATCAATCTCCTGGACACGCTGAGCTCCTGAGAAGATAACACAGGTTGACATCACAGAACCCAGCGAGCGACGTGACTGGTTAGTTTCTCACCAGGTGAATCCAAGTCATGATAGATGTAGACGTGCTTAAACAGGTTTTTGGGGTTCTTGCACTGCTCGGTCCCATAAAACACTAAAGCCACCAAGTCTTTCTCACTGCTGATAATCTTACTAGTGTACACACTGCGTACACACTAGAAGCAAAAAAATTAGAGACCATTAAAACCATCATGAATGACAGCAAAACGATTCACAGTATCTTCAGAGGTGTAACGATGACCTGAAAACCAAACTTGAGTAGAAGTACAGATACCTTACTGTAAAAATTACTCCATTACAAGTTACAAGTCACCAATTCCAAGAAAACTTGAGTAAAAGCCGTGAAGTATGTAATTATAAAAGAACTTGAGTCTTTTACTCATAATTTAAGCTTAAAAAAACAACAAGAAATGTGAAAAACAAGAAACCCTTTAGGTTTTTTTTTCTAATATAAAAATGAAATTTAACACCTCAATGTTTCACAAGGGCAGATTTAAAAAAAGAACAAAAAGTCAGTCTCATTTAAACTCAAATGTGCAAAAGAGTGCAACCACTAATTCACGTTTACATGATTTAGCGTATAAATAGTATCCAGTGCCTTCAGCACCATGCAGATGGCAATATCGCCTCGTCCCAATGTAAAACGTAACAGCAAGTGTCCATTCAAATGTAGTGGAGTAAAGCGTAATGATACTCAATCAAAATATTTAGTCAGGTAGAGAACAAAAGTTGCTTATATTTTTTATACAGTACAGGTACAAAAAAGCCAAAATACCCAAGGAACGAAGTCAATTTACTCAAGTACTTTACACAACTGAAGATACAATACAAAACATACACCCACCTGCATGGTCATATCAAAATTCGATGGCCCACCATCTTCGCTCTTAATGAACATTTCTTTGGATGCATCAACCAAAAACACCAGGCTGTCACGGCCACTGATTTTATAGTTGACTGTTAATTTAAAATATACTTTAAATTAATCACAGATACTTCCGCAATTTGATAAACACGAACGCTAACCTGCGTCGTCTTGCTCTTGATCAATCTCCTCATCTTCGTCGTCGTCTTTGTTGTAGAACTGACCCCAGTTGGCCATGGCGCTTGATCTTGTTACCCTCAGAAAGCTAAATTAGCTTTTTCTGTCGTGGGGTGAAATTTCGTTCTGATTTAATTCAACTTACAGAACTTTGCCTTTCATACAACCGCGCTGGACGCTGTGCGCCACTACATGACTGACAGTTAGAACAACCAATCAGTGATTCGTCTGAAAATGACACGAACCAATAGAGAAAAAAAATAGCGACCGTTTCTCTTTCGTGGGGCAGATAAGGATGTGATCCAAAAATTGTCAACTGCACCAGAAACCAACAATATACGTTTGCAATATAACAAATTTCCCTGATTTCGGAAATAGTTTGATGATTTTATCCCAAAAGGTAAAGAAAAAACTCAAACATTATGTGATCCTGAAAAGTGCGCCATCTAGTGTTGTGGGTGTCGCCGCGCTCCCATTGGTCGGAAACTGGAACGAATCGTTTGTCATAACCGGTACTTCAAAATATTTCGTCATAGTGACTAAGCTGCACTAGTGTGGAGCGGGAGGCCTGTCAAATGGTGTTTGTGAGTGTATATAGGAGAACATTTTGTCGTCGTCTCTTTATAGTCTCACACGCGCGCGTGTAGTTTACCGGAGTATCAGTTTCGTACAAACGGGAGGATTACTTGGCCACTTCGTGTCGTGTTGTGTTGTTTTGTTTGTAAACACACGTTTGCTGAAGTTGCTGCGATGGCGGACGGCGTCTCTTACAACGTCAAACTCTACATCTACGATCTGTCGAAAGGACTGGCTCGTCAGCTGAGCCCAATGATGCTGGGTACGAGCTCGGGTTCACAATATGTGCTTTTCGGAAAATATGTTTTCTGTTTTGTTGTATATCACATTAGTCATAAATTCAAAGTACACTTTTATATTTAACGTTTAATTACGTTGCTTTTCATGTATTGCAATATCTGCATTTTATTGATATTATTATTATTATTATTATTATTATTATTATATTATAATTAATGATTACTATAATCAATATGAACTATAATATAATTAACTATTTTATGTGACTTCTTTTTAAACGTTATATCCAGATGTTAGAATTTACACTGAGACAGTTATTTTTTTAAATCAATAGTGACTTTTGTTTTATGTTGATAGGTAAACAAGTTGAGGGGATATGGTAAGTAAGATATGGAGTAAAATGTCTATACACACACGCACAGTTTGAAGAAGCATATAGTCACTTTAGCTATTGTATTCTTTTTGCACCTTTGGCCCTTGTTTATCTTCAATAGTTTTGTAGACTTTACATTCTCTTTTCACTGTAAAGCCAGGTGAGCAGGTTTATTCAGCTCATTTCAAGAATGATCAGCGGAAGCGGGAACATCTGACTGTCTGATGCTCAGTGTCACATGAGTGTATTATGATCAGTGGTTTAGAAATAATGTGAACCTTGAAACCTAAAAATATAAATGTCGGCTTACAAGTTTTAAGAAAGTAGCTTTGTCACCCAGCTGAAGCACTATATACTGTACAAATATAGTTAAAAACCAGAAAATGAAAGCAAAATACAGAATATCTTCAAATTCTCTCACTTATCTTTATCTTTTTTACGTTCAGGCATACCTCTGTTGTGACGTATGGAGAGGAGTTTTTCTATGGCGGTGGAGGCATTTTAAGTTGTCAACCAGTAAGTTAATATTTACTGTATAGCATTTGATGTATCAGGTGCGCGTTTGATGTTGTGCTCCATTACAGCAGTTGAATATACAGCAAATTTTACTGATCCAATCTTCCTGCAGGGTGGTACCATTCTACAAACGCCTGATTCCACAGTGGATCTGGGAAACACAGAAGTTCCTCAAGAGCTTTTCCTGGAGTATCTGTCATCACTCAGAGAGTCTTCTTTTAGGTTAGTGCATTATATTCTAAATTGAAGTAATAATATTAATCATGAAACTATTTATAGAGAGCAATAAATGCATGTCTTAACTAGACCTTACTGGTCTCTAGTAGGTACTAGACAAACTCATTTTGAGATCATCCATAGAACTTCAACAACACGTTGCTCTGTCTTTTGCTTTTGTTCAGACCTGAGAAATATCACCTTTTTGAACACAACTGTAATAACTTCAGCGCTGAGGTGGCACAGTTTTTAACAGGGAAAAAAATTCCCTCCTACATCACGGACCTTCCTTCTGAAGTGCTCTCCACGTAAGTTAAACGCGGTTTGTGTACGTGTCATTGCTTTTACTCATAATTGAGCATAAGACATACTAACAACATTGTTTTTCTTGTTTTTCTTAGTCCTTTCGGACAGGCGCTCCGTCCTCTCCTAGAGTCTGTCAGTATCACTCCTGGCAGCAATGGCACTTATGGATATGGCCAGAGGTAGACCATAAGATGTTTTTAACTGCCATGTTTTCTATCAGAACTTCATGATCATTTTCCTTGGATCTATTTGCCATTTCAGAACAGTGTAAACATTGCCACGTTTAAAAGCAAAAAAGTGCCTTAACCGTACAATGAAAAACTGTCAAATTTTGGCAGTTGTGATGTTCTGTAGGCCCATGTTAACTTATTCAGTATAAGTGATAAATATAAGCTATTAACGCAAAAGACTTAACAGACATGTCAGAATTATTTATCGTTGTACACGGTGTCATAGGAAAAAGCATTAGTGCAATATCAGCACAAAGAATTGAATTGTTCCGCTCCCAACATGAGGAAAACAGGCTGCTGGATTAAACTGGAATGCATTTTAAGATTTAAAAATTCTCAGATGTCTGTGTTAGTCTGTACTTGGGGTTCCTTCATGTTCACTTCTCTAGAGAGGATTGGTAACTACACAATGCACAACAGGTCAAACTGCTACCGTAAGATTATGCTAATGAACGTCTCATAATTTGTATAAATCTCACCAGCAGGATTAGCCTCCATCTTTGGTCATGCTTGTAAAAAGTATGCAAAACACTTTTTAAAAATGTTGCTGCATTGACAAGTGATCATCACCATGAGTGATTTTTAGGAAGCAAGTATCCGAAAGTGTCGTTTGTGAGTGATGATCCAAAAGTGGGAAATCCTCATGTCTTTACATGTCAAAGGACCAAAAACCGTCTGTAAGAGGTTTATGATCAAACACTCACTGTGCCATTCAGCAAGAAGCAGATTTGTATGTTTTTGTTTCATCCAGCCAATTTTCATATTGAATGAATGTAAAAGGTTTCACTCACACGACATTTGATTCCGTTTCCAAATGTTTTTTTCATTGATGTTTCCTTGATTGTTATGAAAGAAACACACCTGACTTGTTCATTCTGTTAAAAGCTTTTCCTGCATCAAATAAAAGTCATTTATTTATGATTGCTTCAATTTGTTCATGAGCATTGATGCTTCTTTAGGGTACATAAAGTAAAGTGAGGTGTGTTTATCAGTATGACCACTAGGGGTCGATTCAAAATTGTGCGCTGCTTTTAAACATCCAGTGAAGTTGAACACACACAAACCCGGAGCAATGGGCAGCGTTTAGCCGTGGTGGGAATTTTTTTATTATTTTTTTTTTTAAAATAAAATATATTTTCCATATTTTTTAAATTAAATACAAAGTTGTTTACAACATGCACACATTTAAACTACTAAACTTAAGAAACTAGTAGTTCTTTAAGAATAAAAACTTTATTTAATCATTACTCTAACAGAGCAAACTATTGTACATGTTTGAGTAACTTTTATACCTCTTAGGTAATGTGGGCGTGTCTTAGGGTGGTACAGTGACCAGCAGGTATCACATGACCAGAATTGGTGTACTAGAAACATAAGGAAGGGGGCAAAAATGATTTTCTCGTTCACTTTAATATTACACATCAGGTAAGTAACATGGCAGAAAGGTTGCTCTGTTTTCAAAATTCAAGGAAAACGAGCATTGCATTAAGTAAAACATACTTTTAAGGAATAGTTTTACTTTACCAAAGTCTCAATTTAATGTTAAATATGCTCCTGATTTCCCCAGATAGTTTTTTTAGTTCTTTTTTTGTTGTTTCAATGCAGAGACAAAAAAAGAGTTCACTAGTTTTTAAGATTGCGCTTGAATTGCATCACCTTTCTCACATCCGCCATCCTTTATAAAGTCTTTATAAATAGCAGTAAAATCTGCTGAAGTGCGGCTTACTTGGGCCGTTTGTTTAAAGAAAAAAAAACTGGCTTCTGAATTATGATCTTTTAAAACCACCAAATGAAAGACTCAGTTTGATATCATTTATGACAGTTTGATTTGTGAGTTCTTCACTCTCATAATCCTACTAATGAAGCAGCGCAGATACAGATCCTCATCCTCAACCGTGTCCACTGTTCACGTCACGGACACTTTCAGAGATGTGACATGTAATCATAGAGCTTATACACTCGAAATATATCTAAGCCGTTGCTGGAATGGCTGGAAAAGGCAAAGAAGTGACACTCGCTCATTTGTATTTAACACTGTCATTAGAGCAAATTATTTGCAATTCAGAATTACCATAAAAACCACATTAAATGTGTGTGTGTGCAAACTGAGATCAATAAATGTAAATATTTGAATATAAATATAATGTTGCTGGGGATTGTCTTCATTTGTTGTGTTTTTGCGCTTTTATTGTATTGTTTTATTTAATTGTATTTATGTATTAAGTATTTAATTCTGCTTTATTCTTTATTCTCTTATCGCAAATGCTTTTTCAATTGATTCACTTTTTTTTAACAATTGTAATTAATCACAGTTACATATTAAATTAAGGTGAAATTAAACATTTGAAAAAAGACTCAAGTATAAAACTTCATTTTATGCAATTTTTATGTGAGATTTATGAGATGTATAGTGTCTTTTAAAAATATAATTTTATTTACACATCACTTGTATTCACTTACAGGTCCACACACACACACACACACACACACACACACACACACACACACACACACGCACGCACGCACGCACACACAAATAGTCCTGTCTGTACAGTGAATTGAAGATGACCAGAACTCAAAACGAGTTTAATCCTGACTGTGAGAAAAACATCATTCTCAAAGCTTTCATCTTCTCCGTAATCTACCGGGAGAAAAGAAAAGGCCTGGAGCTTAAAAGCGCAGAATAATTTCTCTGAATATTTTAAACATCTGCAAGCCCAGAAGTTAATAAACCTAATGATGCAAAAGGACGATTCTGCCATAATGTCTTGTCTTCTAGGTCTGGTTTTAAACGCAAGTTTAAACGGTCAGAGGTCACACTTGAACTTGACTAAAGAATTCATGAGGACAAAATCATGATGTTAAGGTTTCATGAGGAGTGACTGCATTTCTCAATAGAATTTTCTGCCTTGAAACCAATTTACAATAACAAAGAGCTCATCACACGGAAGTGACTAGCGTTCTGTGTCTCCCTTCACTCGGGAAAGGTCAAGTTTGACAGAAAGCCCTCTGAGATCTCACACAGGCCTGGTGTTTATCAAGCCTAAAATATTCTCAAACCACCAGAGAAAAACCTGCTGGAGAAAAGGGCAATTGATGATTTTATTTTCCTACTTCTCATTTCATTTTTCATGGAAGAGAGGCAAAGTGAAATTTGCATCGGGATGTGGTGTGCCATTGAACGATGAGAGAAAAGGGACTGGCAAAGTCAATATTGTTACAAATTAGCACAGGCACAGTTTGAGAACACTGGGATTTGGCATTGTGGGAAAATCAATGCATGTAAATATGGAGCCCTGGAGATATACGCGGATATATTGTGTTTCGATAATTGCACTTCAATCCGGAATGCTGAACTTCTGACCAAATAAAAGTGAATTAGAACAGTTTTTTCACTTTAATTTCAAATGTTTGACTTCTCGTGGCCAAAGTGGCTGAGTTGGTGGTCACTACATGACACAAAACACAATACTCACAATATTTTCAGTCTTTAAATCACCAAGGAACTCCAATGCATTTTTAGGACTCCACAAGTGAAGATCTGATCCGCCATATTGAAATCATCACAATCACCACAACAAACCAATGAAAAATTTAGACTTGCAAAGCGTTTGTCTTCGAGTCGTCTTGACAGCCTTTGAGTTTTTAAAAAAGAACTATGAAGGAAGAAAAACTGAGGAAAACTCTGCGTCTGCCGTCTGGGAACGACGTGTGACGTTATCAAAGGCGTCGTGAGTTCACTGAACTCAATATTCAAATCAGTTTTATCATTCGTGTCACACATCAGCATCATTAATCTCTGAACGTAAGGAGTGTTTCACTGCTACAGATGCAAACACGTTCTTCATAAAATAAGTTCAATCTTTAAATATAAACTTGTATGCAAATCAAGCCCAGAATTTCAATGTGTATGATGTAGCTTTAAAACAACAACACGGAAAAATTTAACACACACTCACACGTGCCCCAGTTAACACACATACACTCTCTCTCTCTCTCTCTCTCTCTCTCTCTCTCTCTCTGACACACTCTCCCTCTTTTTCTCATAGAAACACACCCTCTCCCTCTCTTTTCTCTCTTGTCTCTTTCTTGCTACTACTAGCTACTCCCCCACACACTCTCGCTCTCTCACTCTCTCTTTCTCTAGCTTTCTTACTGTTTCTGTCTCTCTCCACACACACACATACACTCATTCACTCTCTCTTTCTCTGACACACACTCACTCTCTCTTTTTCTCTCACTCACTAACTTGCTCGCTTTCTCTATCTCTCACTCACTCGCTTGCTTTCTCTCTCTCTCTCTCTCTCTCTCTCTCTCTCTCTCTCTCTCTCTCTCTCTCTCTCTCTCTCCCTCTCTCTCTCTTTATCTGCTGGAAACAGAGAGGAGGAGTTGTTGTAATGTGGATGCTGAACTGTTGCCCTTCACTAGGCTCGGAGCGCTGCCTCTGAGTGGATCGCTGTGGATTTACACACCTGTCTGTGGTGCGAGGGATCGTATTAAGTGCTTTGGTTGTTAATAGAGCTGAGAAGGAAGTTTAGCGGTGGATGAGCTGCTTAGACAACAGCAATGGAGAGGACCTGAGTCAGACCCACGCAATGTCCGAGCTTTTATTTGTATTCTCTTAAAGGTAATATTACTTTAATCAAATTCTTAAGTCTCGTCATCATTTGCTTTTTGATCAGTAAATTGTAAAAATAACTGATAGAGTATTTAAATTTGTGTTAGATGAAGCAAAATGAATGCTGACATTGTTTGCAATTTGCAAATCTTTCTCTTTTTTTATGAGAACTACATTTATTTCAGTCAATTACAGTGAGTTCCATACACTGCTATATTGAATTATTATTGCCAATTTGTTCTTATTCAAAGATTAAAATCGGTCAAAGATTCAAAGAACCTGATTGTTTCAATTGTGAAATTCAGTTGCACTGATTATTAGTTCTACATTAATATTCTTTTTATGGACTAGTCTTAGAGCGATACAGTTCTTGAGAGTTTATAGTTGAATATAAGTTAAAATACAAATACTTATTCTTTGATATCTTCATTTAAAAAGCTCAGTCTGCTTTGTGAAGAATGGACGCAAGTAGTTTTTTGCTGCGACTTCTGCTCGCTGCCATTCTGGGACGAGCCGCACGAGCACAGGAAAAGACTTCCACAGAGATGGAGATCCAAATAGTCAACCAGACGGCCGATCCTCTGTTGACCTCTGTGACATCAGAAGGACCCACGACCCTCACAACACCCTCAGAAGTGGAGGAGGACACTGTGCCCACCTCTGGCACCCGATGCCAGGGCTACTACGATGTGATGGGCCAGTGGGATCCACCTTTTAATTGCAATGCAGGCATCTTCCTGTACTGCTGTGGGACCTGCTTCTATCGGTTCTGCTGCCAGTTCAGACAGCAACGACTGGACCAGTCTTCTTGCTCCAACTATGACACCCCCATTTGGGCCAACACTGGGAAGCCTGTGGCCGCCAACACCGAGGTCCAGCCAGACCACGAGCGCGATCGCACCCACATGATCGTGTACATCATCTGTGGCGTGGTGGCCATCATGGTGCTGGTGGGAATTTTCACGAAGCTCGGGCTGGAGAAAAGTCGAGGAGGCCAGAATGAGCTCAGCAACTCTAGGTGAGAAGCAAATCCACCTTGACCGAAAGTTCTGTAATTTTTCCACATGGTAGTCTGTGTGGTGTAAAGCCCAATATTTGAAAAAGTGTTTATGAAGAATGATCAGTTATTTTTATTTAAGTGAAATAGGAGTCTCCATGTGTGTAACTGATCCAAATCAGTTCATAAAACATTAACTTGGTAGTTTTGAAGTGCTTTTCATCTTTCTGAAATGCTTTTCTGTCAAATGAAAAAGAAACTTTAAAAAGATGTCACTACATTCACACATTCAATTTAAATTATTCCAAAGCCATGAAAGAACCCACAATCTTGGTCTTGCTTAATCTACACTTCTCTGTTTTTACCCATCTTTATGTGTAATAAACACAACTAATTCGTTGTGTCTAGTTGACCATACATTTTTGTTTATAGTGTTCAAAGTCTTTGAGCATATTTTAAATATTCATGAGGGATATCTAAATACATTTACCAGGAAGTAAAACAACGTAGATTTTAAAATTCCACCACAACCTGAAATTAGATGTGAAATGACCAGCAGCGCCTAGTGAGATAAAGAGGTTTTTTTCTCCTGAAGATTAGCACGTCTTTGAGGTTAACACCTTTCTCAGCTCCAGCATTTCCCACACTGCACACCAGATTAACTCTTCTTACAAGATTAAGACTTCTCCTGAGATTAACACCCTGCTTCAAGATTAAACCAACTTCCAGAAAGATTAACTCGTTTCCAAGCTCAACTTCACAGCCACGAAATTTATTTATACTTTTTTATTCATATAATGAAACAGAACAGCAAAACTGCATCTGAATTTGTATAATCTTTCCTTTCCACATCCACATCCAGTCACGTCTAAATATTTGAGCAGTTTACAGCAGTTTAACGTGTTCCCGAACACCAAAAGAGGAAAAACAAGATATTTTCTAGATATTTACTTCAAACAGAAGATTTTTTTTTTTTTTAATTTTTTTTTTACTTTAAAATTTTAGTCACTTAAAAAACACCTCACAAAATAGTACTGATTAAAATTCTCATACAATTTGGACAAACCTTTCTTAAAGTAACGTTTACTACTATGATTATGTTATGAGTTTTACTTAAAATTGTTGCACTTAGGCATTGTACATTGTACATTTGTGCATTATTTTATCATGTACATTTTCTCAAAAGAAAGAAAAAAAAATAGCTTTTTTTTTCTCATGTACTATATCTTTAAACAACTTTTGGTGTATTGACTAACAAAAAGCAGAAAGCTGTAACATTAGAACATTGAGCCACACAGACTGAAGCCTGGGACTTTCTAGCCGCGAGGCAGCAGTTTTACCTACTGTTCCATCCGGCGCATAAAAGCACAGAAAATAATATAGAAGAGCAGAGTGAATCATAATTCTGCATGTATTTCTCTTAGTGATACTGAAAAAGAGTCAATGACTCAGATCTAAAGAGCAAATGACAAATCTCCTGTTAATGGTAACCTCATCTCATGGAAGAAAAAAGACTTTCTGGATCCGGAACATTGTGAGATTTTTTAAAAACACTGCCTTTTGCAACAAACACTGCAACAAGAAACGCAAAGTTTATTAAAAATGCCAAAACACTTTTCACAAATAAGAAGAGACGGAAAAAGATTAAGCGTTCCGGGGAATGTTTTCTTCTTGAGGCTCCTGAGCTTGTCTGTCAGATTTAAACCTGTGGCTTCAAACCGCCTGAACTTTTTTTGAGGATGATGTGATGTGGCTGCTGGTGTCTCTGTGTGTGTGTGTGTGTGTGTGTGTGTCTGAGTTGGGATGCGCGTCTCGTGCTCGGTCCAGTCTTGGTGGGAGCGATGGCATTTGGGTCTTATTTGGTCTCCTGCTTCTTTCCCTTCTCTGCTGTGACTTTACAAGACTAACTCACTTATCACTTCTTTTGGTTTATCTTGTGTTTGTTTTCTTTATATGCTTTATTTATGACAAGTTCTGTCGCTAAAAGATGCTAATGCTTTTGTTTTCTATTACTGATTGAGATTGTTTATAAGAAATTGTCAATCTCATAGCAGCTATCAATATCATATATATGTTTAAGCATTTTACATCTTCACCTGACCTATGACATGCATAAAATATGTTTGACTCGAGTATCATTAAGGCGATATTATACATTTGGTATTGAATTCACACACTTTTGACCCAAGTTGAGACTTGACTGCAAATTAATTTATATATTTTAATGTAATTATTTGTACTTATTTGTACTTAAATCGTTGTTGTACATAATAATACTTAACATATTTACATTCGTTTTTAATTTCAGAATTGCATACTTTTATTTATTAATTTTACAATTGTATTACATTATTTACATTTATTTTACTTTCCTCTTCTGTTAATTTTCATTATTTTATAACAAAAAATGTATTCTTCTGGCACAAAAACCCAAGGCAAAATTTGACATTTTTATCAAGTTTGACAGAATTAATTTTACATTTTCTCTCCTGCCTTAATGGTGAGATCTTTGCACTTGTGATTGCAAGGTTGCAGGTTCAAACCTCTGACCAGCAGGAACCACAACTGATGGTTCTTAAGGTCATCTGAGGTTCTGTTCCGCTGTTCTGAGTGTGTGTTCACCTCACTTACAACAAAATGCTTTTTTGCTTTGTATTTACATTGTACAGATGTATATTCCATTTTTTTATATATTTATTTTATTTTATATATGTACCTTTATGTCCTGTAGCACAATGGGCAAAAAACAACGGTATAGTAAAATGCTTTATGCTTCCTTGATAAAACATTTCTACATGTAATTAATGAGACACTATTATACAACATGGATGTGAATGTAAGTAATTGGTTATTACTTACATGAGACATTTGAAGACTAATTCAGTCGTGCGCTGTCCTAATGGAGCCGAAGCTCCTCGTTGGATAGTGTAATTAAATCTGGCATGGTACTAAAATCTTCAGGAAAAATCCCATAGATCCAGAATCCAAAAACCATCTTCGTAAGGAAATCTGACAAGGCAGCCTGTGCACGCTTTTATCAGAACGACTGCTGCAACTGGTTATATTACCACTCAGAATAGAGTACAGTTACAACTGAACTGAACAATTATACTAATTACACATAAATGCCATAGTTGTGTCATCTGTGTCAGCGTATATCTTAACTAAAAAACTTGACTGCACTTGGCAAACATTATTTTGTACTATTACATAATAAAACCAATAATAGTCTTGTGAGGTTGTTTCTGATTACTGTAATTTCCGAACTAAAAGGCACTTAAAAATTCACTGCGCCAAATAATACGTAAAAATGCAAGTGGAAAAATGCATATATGAAAAAGACCCGGAAATTAGTAATTATTGGTCAATTGGATTGTTTTTGGTGCATCTTAGAAAATACAGAAGTCAAGAAAATACAATCTGACTGGAGTCCAGAAAAATGTTTTTGTGCGCATTGAGTCTACCTAAATGTTAAGTACATAAACATGATGGGTATGGAAAGTATTAAACCCCTCGTACATTTGTTACTTTTTGTCATATTGCTGGCATTTGCAAAGCTAGTTCCTACCTCATTAATGTGCACACAACACCTCGTATTGACAGAAAAACACAAACTTCTTGACATTTTTGCATATTAAAAAATTGAAAATATTAATTCAGTATTTAAATAGTCCTTTTGAGCTGTCTGCTTTGTTGGTGTTGATTGATTTGTTGGAAGGCGGAGAACCAAAAAAAACACTCTAGGTTCTTAACACTCTAGAGATGGTTTGCGCCCAGGATATACATATTTGTACTTCATCATTCTAGATTTATATTTCCCTGAATTGTAATCAGTCGTCCTGAAGTTGAAAAACACCCCCACAGCATGATGCTGCCACTACCATGCTTCACTGACCATCACTGATCATCAGTGGCTGGTTTTCTCCACATATAGCACTCATAATTTTGGACAAAAAGTCAAACTGGAATAGACACAAATATTGAACTGAATTAACACACTAATGCACTGTGAATTTGGTGATGTGAGAGTGTGTGCGAGGGTGTATGTAGTGGTAATGCCTGGATGTGAGTGGATGCTGGCGTGTTTGGCTGCTGCTTTTCTGTCGGGCAAAGTGCGTGCGTGTGTGTGTGTGTGTGTGTGTGTGTGTTGTCCTTCCTTGTAAAGCGACAGAGAAAAAAGCTCAATTTGTGTGTTCTACTGGAAAGATAGAAACTTGTTGACTGTTCTTTCAGGACTCTGCAGGATTTGCTGAAGCAGCCGGGTGGAGAGTTGAGCCCTATGGACGGACACCGCAGCAATTCCTTAAGCTTAGGTGCAAATGGAATCTCAGCCAGGATGCTTCGCAGCCGAAGTGGTGAGCTTAATCTATACTTCTTTTTACCAATTCAACAAAGACTTTCCACCTTCATTAATAAGATGTTTCTGGGAAGTTATTGTGAGGATATTACGTTGGATTTAACGAGTCTTTCTGTGAGGATTACATGCTCTTCCATGTTTTGGTGGGGTTTTCAGGGTCTGGAGAGAGATATGAGTGTGAGGGAGAGTGTAAATGTGTGTGTCTGTGTGTTCTACTCACACTGTGATCGGTTGGTCACCAAACCAGGGTGTGTATCCTGTCTCAGGAGAGGAAGCTGCTGTGATTGGCCCAGAGCTCGCTTGTGACACAGAAATAGAAAAGCACACTTTACCATATGCAGTTCAGAAAACGAGTACAGAGATGGATATATAAAGCCATAAACTCATTTTCTTTAGTTTGATCCATTATAAAAACTACAGATTATATCCACTAAAACCCTCAATGTTCTCACTACAGACTAGAATAGAAGTAAAACACCAACACATTTATCCTCGTCTCATCGCCTGACGTAACAGCCATATAACACAAGCTGGTGTATCCTTCCATCCTCATCCCTCCACATTTCTGTTTTTACCAAGGAGTCAGAAGAATAGACACAAGTAACCTGCTTTTCTGGATGTAGGCATGGGGTTCTCATGTGTGTTTGCACTCAGTGGATTTACACAGACATGATCTTACGCAGACGGAGGCTTCAGAGCGACAGTTGATGTGGGGTTTATGTTGATAACCAGTATCTGCGCCAAGCTCAGCCAGCACACTTTCCTCTCTTCTTCACGAGGAGGATTTAAGTTACGCTTCTCATTGCTCAGAGGGTTTAGTGGTGTGACTGTACATATCACCTCACATTTTTTACGCCGTCAAATAGCATGACGATAATATGTTTGCTTGTAACTGCACGTCAAGCAGTAGTGCAAATACATTCGTTTTTTGTTTTTTTATTTATTTTCCTAGCCTGTGAGAACATTGAGGTTTCAGTTGATAGGATCTGGCATGTATGTAATGGGTTAAATTAAAAGGTGATGCTTCATAACAAGGTTGTTAAAGACCAATCAGCCTCGGAGCTGTAACTGACAAATTATGTCAGCCAGGAAATAAATGTTTCACAGTAACAACCATCTCTAAGCAGCTGTAGAGAGTCATACGAATCAGTAGAAATATATTGAAGACAAAACCGAAATAAAATCTTTTTTTTTTTACGTAGGAGAGATAGCCACATTAATCTCTAAAACAGTATGTCCTGTCACAACCTTAAGCTTCTGAAAGAGGACACAATTTGCTCAGTTTTAAGTGTGAAATGTTTATGAAAGATAAAAGTAGACACAAGTAGAATCAAGGAAACTCTACGTTAATATTTTGATAATTGGTAGACAAATGATAATAAAATGGGAAGAAACGGCTTGATAATTTTTGAAACAAATATTCAAAGTACATATCAAATCACATCACAAATTTAGATTTTGAAAATCTACAAATAAAAATAAACAATGCCACGGTGCAGTATGTGTGCCATTAAATCACAGACCAAATTTAGACTTCCTGATGCGCAGCCTGCACTTTAATTCTTTGCCTCCAGCTTTGCAGGTTTTGTTTTTATGAACAAAGCACATGCGCACACACACACACACACACACACACACACACACACACACACACACACACACACACCTCACAATGAGATCTTTAGTGCTTCAGGGACCAGACCATCACTGTGGAACATGGTGGGATTCACTGAAGGATCTGGACAACGCTGCACAAACACACAGATGTCACCCTGTGCCGTATTACTGCTTCTCGACCACACAATCTCAATCCACTACTCTACTCACGTCAGCACCCCTAAATACTACTGGCTTTTCCTGGCTGCAAGGCCTCACTTTGGTTTCTGTCCCAGAGGCAGTGCTACATAAAAACGCAATTTGATATACAGCAGTTACTTTTCAGAAAAATTTATCGAGTTAGTAATTGAGTCACTTAATGATATAAAGTAACTTGGTTTTTTCAACTCACCATTATACACACATGATGAAATTACTTAAATATAATATACAAGTCTGTATACTGTACAATGACTAGTTTATATTTTCGATTGAGTAAAAGCTTTGAAAAATAGTATTATTGGAGAATAAACCACCAGAATTTTGATGAAGATTCTAATTTTTCATGTGGTACATTAAATACTGGCCATTCAGTAATTTAACTGAACATAAATTGTATACTTCAACGCTGTTTAATAACTCAGTTTTAATCGTTATGGGTTATGTTTAAGTTTATCAGGAAAGAAGTAACCAAGTAGAAGTTCCAAAATACTGTAATTATTTAAATTGATGTGTTTCTATTACTACATATATCATGGATATCTCATACATAATTATGAAATACATAATAATAATTTTTGTATATTAACAAGTACTTGTAATAAAGAGCTTTTAACCCCAGTAGGAAATTGTTATGGGTATAATTGCTTTTGATTGTTAAAGTCAGATTAAACCGGATGAAAATAAAACAAAAAAATGTTGTTTAAAAAGTGTTCTATAATAAAATCAAATAAAACCACACTACTTTTAATGTAATTGCTTGTTTTGCCTTTTAATGCCCAAGAATGAATCTACAAATTACGCAATTTGCTTGTCATGTAGTAATACTTTTTTTTACTAGCAAATGGAATATGTATGGTTTCATTACTATTCACTGAATGTGCTCGTACACACACACACACACACA
>CM051500.1:6887965-6990885 GCA_028031935.1 Paedocypris micromegethes | reverse complement strand
ACACACACACACACACACAAACACACACACACAGAGCCTTTAAAGCATGAATTACGTAATGGATCAAAAGCTGTTATCGGCCCTTAGGACTTTTTAACAATGGTTTTGACTTCAAAAGGTCCAGTCAGAAATACCTAATGAAGACATTAACGTTCACAGAGAACTGCTCTCCTTCTCCGTTTCAGCCTCTCGTGAAATGAGATCACATATACTTAATCCCCTGAACACACTTAGTCTGATTTCTTTTTTTGATGCTAAATCCTCAACTCTGAGAGATACTTTGCCCTGACAAACCCTCATCATTAGTTTCTTTTTATAGTCTTCATCATCATTATCATCATCATCACACACACAACAGAGATTGTAATGAAGAAAATAAAAGTAAATGGTGGTTAAATAGATGTGAAAAACACAGTGAATAAATTCTTTAACAATGGCCGGTTAATTCATACATTTCTTATTGTTTGACTTACTGTTCATTGCTTTTGAAAAACGTGAAAATAAATAAATAAAACGCTCCAAATCTCAAAATTACCAGGGTTCCTTTTTTGTCGATATTTCAGGATTCATGATGTATGTGAAATACTATCTAATATATTAATAAAAAACATAAATAAACAAAGAGAAAAAAGACACCATATTTCTACATTATGCACGTGTATACATGCATAAACAAACTGCATTGTGACATCACTATAATACTGCTTTAAACTGATGTGACTTGTTTTTAAATTTAATATTTTAGTCAATTAAAAAGAAGTAGAAGAAACTTAAGTAGTGTCTAAAAACTACCAGTAAGGGTCTAAAAATTACAGATTCAAAAACGTCTCCATGGCAATTGTGCTGGTCTAAAGCGTTTCTTCAAAACCACGTAGATATCCATCCATCCATCTCTAAATCTCCTGAAGCATGGGGAGAACATGCAAACTCCACACAGAAAGACTTGGACAGAGATTCAGACTTGACCAAATGGGTCCTTCTTGCTTGGGATTGTCACAATAATATGTTTCAATAGTGTTTACATGCGCACATTTTCTAAAATTGATCACGCTTACAGGATTTTTTGCTTCCTGGCAGCATTGGCTAAACATATGGGATGCTATTTACAATGGGAGATGCTTGGATAATTTGACTTCTGTGTAACTTAGGATCAAAAATACTGTTGGTCCACTTCTCTCCAGAGTGAACCGAAACATGACTAATGAGAATGGGAACAAACAGGAAGTATAGAGAGCAACTTCTAACACTCAGTAATTGCATCAGTGTTGGTCCTCGTAGCTTTAGGAGAGAAAATAGGTCACATCCAGGCTCAGGACCTTCTGTAATGCATCACAGTGATCAATAAAGAGAAGCTGACATGGCGAATTAATCTCATGAACGCAGTATAAATTACGCCATTCCTCTTTCTCTGTTCCAGAGCAGTATCATCTAAACAACGCAGGCTTTACTTTCGGAGCCCCAGCTGCTCTTCCTCATCCTCAGAGCAACCTCAGCATCCCAGGCCTGGCTCTGAATAAGTACAACTCTCTAAAAGCTGTTGGTAAGAGTTGCAAAAAGTGTAAAAAAATATATAATTAATTGATGAAATGTTATTTGTGGAAGCCAAGTGTGGATGGTAAGATCAGGAAAAGGCCAACAATGCCACTTTTTGGGCAATCCACACTTGCCTTTTCAATGTTTGTGTTGACTCATGCCCTAGCCAAAGTGCAAAGTGGCCGGCCAGTTTGGGAATTGACTGCACTCAAGCTTTGGCCGTAATATACATATCTTTTCTTTGATTTGGAGGCTGTGCTCACTGTGCCACACTCCCCAGCCAAAGCGTTACATTTCATAAATTTACATTCATTTTCAAACATGGGCATTAGCCCGGGGTAAATTAGACCACATAATTCAAGTTTTTTTTTTTTAAAGATTGTCGCTAGTTACACTTTCCGAACTACGAAGCATTACTGCTCTTACTTGCAACTGAGAACTGAGGCTTGAAGATTCGCCACAGCCAGGATCTTTTGGAGGAGGAGTTTTGGAAGGACACGCCCCCAGAAAGTCAATAAACAATTAACATTATCCTTCACAGAGTGAGGCATCACCCAATCACTTGAATCACTCCACATTAACTTAAGAAAGTGTTGAAGTGTTGATTTTTATCTTGAGCTTAATCTTGTTATGTTTGTGACATTATAAAATGCTCTAAAATTTCCCAAAGTTTATCACTACACTGCATTTTCCACATGTTAGCCAGTTTAAGCAGGTCAAATATGGCTCACCTATAGCTAATACTACACAGATTACGACTTCCACTGTCTAATTACGCCAAGGACCGCCAGCAGCCCGGCGGGCTTTGTCATGACATACACAAACAAACAGCTTTCTCGATGGTTAGTCAGCGAAGTGGCTGTGAGCAACAACAGATATCGCAACAGCAGTTTGATTTCCAGGAAACCATGTAGTTGAGCAGTTTTAAGAGGCGTAAACCGTAATACATGTTGCGCTGGATAAAAATGTCTATGTGTCGTGCTGGAATCGTTTTCATTGAGGTCAATAGGATGATGATGATGTGTGCAGAGAACATAACCAATGGGGGAAAAATGTGAGAAAGCAGATATTACCGAAAAGGTGTCTAAAGATATGGGACTATCAATCTGCTTGAAACAGTGATTCAGACATTAGGAACCCAGACCATCAACATCCCTTCCATGGAAACAGGTTTTTATTAAACCTCACCTAGACATTGACAGTGCCATGTCCTCCTCCAGCAAGCAGAATTTAATGTGGAGAGACGTAAAGAACAGCTCGCAGGAAAAACTGAGAAGACCAACACATCATGTCTGTGGCTTGACCTTTAAATGTACAAGGCCGCACAGTCTAACCAAAACGACAAGTTCTCAGCCATCTCAACAGGAAGAGGAACACTGCTGTGGCTTGTAGTTCTGGTTTCTGATCACGCAAACACTTAAAAAAAAAACCCTCCAACAAATGGTCTTTTTTTGATGACAAAGATTGTTAAGGCCTGGAATTTTGCTGCTGCTTGAACTGACACCACCTAGAACACGTTGGCCATCTCAGGAGTGTCGTTTTGGAATGGTTTGGTTCCCGTTTTAAGAACAGGTCTTTCTCCAATTGGGATGACTCCCTCTTGCTAAATTGCTTCTACATGTGGAGTGCCACAGGGCTCAGTTATAGGCCCTCTTATATTCCCATTTTACATGATTTCTTTTGGCGAGATTCTGAACAAATGTATTTATTTTTTTTAGGCATGATGTTCTGCAACTCTTCATTTATAAGGACACATGACCATTCTTCTCTTTCCATACTAGTCGAATTGCATTATAAGGGAAAATTCTGGCTTGCTTAGCATTGTCCTCTATTTAAATGACATAAAATGTCAGTTCATTGTTTTTGCACTGATCAATGTTCATCTGAGTGACTTTTACTTACATCCCTGTTGCTAAAATCCTTGACCTAACGCTTGATTCAAAACCACGTTTGGGGAACAAGTGAACTGTGTCATAAGTCCATAAATTTATCAACTACGTTTGCTGAGAATGGTAAAGCCTTGTCTCAGTAGCAATGAATTAGAGTTATTTGTGCACTCATCTGCTCTAACTGGAGTACTATACGCCAAATATGCGCCAGTGTTAATAAGACTTCGTTCATTCATTCATCTCCGGTTGATCTAGAATGTTTGGTTTTGAACTTCTCCCAAAAAGTACTGCCATGTTACTCCTGTCCTACCTTCCCTCCTTGGGCTGTGAATTGAATGTTCAACACAATTTAGTTTGTTCTCTTTATTCCCTCTAGCTGATACCGCCAACAGAAGCTACTACAAGAGCTATCCACAAATGGACTTTTCCCAGCATCCTTCCCCGCCCGCTTCATTCCAACCCAGGTTGACCTATCCAAAAGACAAGTCTTACCTACACCAAGTTCCTCCCAGTTATGACATCCACTCCCCACTCTCTATTTCAATCCCATCAAGCCAGTTAGAGAGGGTATGTATGCCCAAAACGATCACCCATCCTCAACTTTCCAGCTCAGTCTTCAAGGCTTGGGAATCGGGGCAAAGACACGTGCACCGACAGACCTCGCATCCAGGACACTCCAGCCGACGACAAGCCTACTGCAACAGGAGAGAGTACAGCTTAGAAACCCTTCCAGATTTCCTCTCCCAGCCGTCAAACTATGGAGAACATCAGTATCAGCCCAAGTTTAAGGGATACCAGACCAAAAGCAAGACAGAGGTCACTGTCTGAGGAGAAACACCCTGATGCGCATCCCATCTGGTCCTTCTTTCTGGTCCACATGGAGACAAGAATCCCAGCATCTCTGGGCCTGAAGGTGGGACCCTTCACACTCTCACACCTATTGGACATTTTCCAGCCATTCTTCCGCATGTTCTAATTGTTGAAGGAGACTGGAGACCAGGAGGAAACCCAAGCAAGCACAAGAAGAACTTGCAGAATCCACACACAGTCTGAACAGATTATTTGTGTTGGGAGGCGACAGTGCTTCTCACTACACCATGTTGCTGCCCGGGATTGAACCCAGCACCCTCCCCAAAATTTCGTAGACAGTTTTTTTTTCTCTGTCCCCATTTTCTGGGTTCATCTCCGGTCTGTGTGTCACTGACAGCGACGAGGTGAGTACATCCAGCAGAACATGAGGAGGACGCCCCTGGGCCACATTAACTGAATGGGGACAATGCATCATCATGTCAGGCCGAATCAGTCATTGAAGGATGTTTTCCTGGATATATTAAAACACACACACACACACACACACACACACACACACAACCTCAGGACTAACCACATGAAAAAAGACAAAACTTCCAGAACTACGTGAAATTCATTTTTTAACAAGAAGCGATGGAGGTGAACATGTTCCCAGATCACAGTGTGTATTGTTATGGCGAGTTCGATGTGTGCAGCACATTTAGAAAATCAATATTAATTCACTAGTTTCTCAAAAAATAGATAATGTTTTTTTCGAACTGTAATTGTCTCCAACCGATAAGGTTAATAACCCACAATTCAATGATGTAGAGCTAAACTGACAATAACCGCCGCACTGTACAGCATGAAATATATTCTCTATTTTCTAAGCAATGATCTGAACATTGTATCTGAAAAAGTAACAATATATGCAATTAGGTTGTGAAAGCTCATGTATATACAAACAAGTTAAGTTTCAATAATTTAAAAGACAAAATATTTGGTACTTTATTTACACTGATTTTATTAGTCCTAGGACCCTTATTTCCTAAGAATCAAAGTCAAATCACATTTGTAATATACTCTACTAACATTTAAAATTGAATTATTTACAGACCGTATAGCTGTGCACTTTACTTTCTGGGGAATTTAATCATTTGTAATATTGTACATATATTGGTCACAACTCTAGTGCTGGATTGTTTAATGGTGTTCCGAAGGGGTTTACCCCCCCCCATGTTATTTCCCCATGAAAAATATGATTTAAAAAAAAGAAAAAAATACTGTGTACATTTCTGTATATAGATCAGATGTTTAGAAATGACTAACATATTTGTAAAGGATTCTATTTGTGATGATGCTGATGCCTGCAGTGTGTGTACGTCGTATAAGGGCTTTTAGGTGGAAAAATAAAAAAAGAGGAATTAGGAAATCAGGCTTTAACATCAACTCTGGACCATAAAGAATTTTACTTTAGATAGAAATAAAACAAATTTCATTAAAAAAAAAAAAAAACAATTGCTATATTTTGTAAGTAAATAGGGCATTATATAAAAGCTATAAAAAAATATATATATACACATTTAATTTTATACATTTATATGTGTGTGCAAATGTGTACAGTATCCACGTGTGTTTATATTTATGCACGTGTTTTAGATGCTTTTACATTGCTTTTACAATGACCTTGTTTCTTTTCAAATTTAAAGTACTTTGATGTTCCATAAAGTCGCTATGTTACATAAACGCTTTTGTTGTCATTGTTTTATCATTATCATAATTGCTTCACATTACACTTACGGTTTACTGTAAAATTATGTATTATCTCAAAGCATTAGATTTTGCTTCCCTAGAAACATCTTTCATTCAAAAGCAAAGGTGAAAAACGACAGCGTTGATAAAAATATTTTTTGTATTGTTATTTACGTGATACTTTCAAATGAAATTCAGTACGTTTTCCATGAAATGTTCCAGCAAAAACATTTCCTTATTACAGTTATTAGTCGAATGTATCATTGGGAACCTAAACTACAAACATTTAGTGCCGTCTATACTTAAAGGTCAAGATTTCCAAATATCCAATTTTGTGAAAATGACAGAAAACATCAGCCAGAAACGATAATGGGATCCACTGGCAAAATACACAATTTTAACCCTTGATAAAATGACAACATTTGTAAGATGGTAGGATGAAAATAAAAACACCACAAGACAATCCATTTTCCTTTTATGACTTTACTTTTTTAAAAAATAAAAAGTTCCAAATACTCTGAAACCGGAACTTCAACACTGATCTTCAGCCAGCCAATGGGTGAGTCCGACAGAAGAGCGAAGGCTTCCTCAACAATATGATTCTAAAATACAGCAATGCATAGCGATCTGGTGAACGTCACCAAACCTGGTTCCCTGTAGAGCCCATAACTCTGGATGCTTTCTTCAGACCAGAGCACCAGTCAGGTCAGCTTAAGTGCAAGGTTGGTAGAACATGCCAATGGGTGCGAGCTAAAAACTCATATCAAGCTCTCTTATATGCCATTTTTTTCCTTTTCACTTTACGATTTTGCAGAATGCGAGTGTGACGTTTTCTTCATATATCAATTATGAAGACCATAGTTTTTTTTTTTTTTTAAATGGGTGGAATACAAAACACTTTATGGTTCCAAATAAGCTACCAAGCGTGTTCACATCTAAAAGCCACCGAATGCGTGGACAACCGTTCAACACGAAACAACAGGTAGACCATTTTTTGTTTTTTCAGATAAAAGCTCAGGCCGGCACACGTCTCATCACGGCAGCAGCAGTTCAGAAGTCTGCGAAGCGGTACAAGATGGTTGGCAAGGCAACAACGTCGCGATAGATAACGCCATAGCATCACTACGTAGCTCACTATTCAGTGTTCACCAGGACCCAGAGGGTGCAGGAACCGTCGCCTTGTGGAATCTGATGGAGAAAGAACAGAACTTTGTGTACAGACGATACACAGTAAGGTTGAAGGTGCTAATGGTGTGTTGACCGACGGCTACAAGCACGAGTCCCAGTGGAGCTGCAGGTCTGAACTGTCCAAAAAGTCTGCGGAGAAGACACTGGGTGGGGTGTGGGAGTTCAGCGGGGCGAGGACCATCCCACCGCCGTTACAGTTGCTGCCACACCCACCGATGGATATGTCCAGCCAATCCATGCCATCCAGGGTGGGGTCTGCAAAGTCTAGATTGGCTGGGTGGGGGGAGAAACCCAAATCGCTGGTGTCCATTGGAGAAGGGGGATGGTCCAGGATGCTGGAAGTGCTGAGCATTTGGTTGTGAAGGTCGTCGATCAGTGTCATGGGTCCGTCTGGCTCTACTCCGATCAGCGGCGTGCCAGTGGTGCTCTCCAGGAAGTCCTCCAGGCGGCCGGTTCCTGAGCAAGGCCGGACTTGTGTTTCAGGCGGCTTCATGGGCTGTGAGACCTGAGGGGGAGAAGGTGGTGGGGACGGCGAGGGGGGATTGGAGTGGAGGTCCGATAGGGAGGGGTCTTGATTGGCTTTGAACTCGGATGGTATTTCTGCGTGCAAAAAGAAAACATGAATTTTTCTAAACGCTGCCAAACCAAAGAGGAGAGTCAAGACTTGAATGCTCTTTTTACCTCCACTTTTGATCAAGATTTCAAACAGGTCATCGATTTGTTGGTTGTTGGGGACATTATCCTGTAAACGAAGCATATCCACATCATTATTGAAGTACAGAGTGGGAAGGAAAAGGCAGAAGGAAGAAAGGACGCCGAGGTGATGGCATACTTTGAAACGTTGAGAGGGGTGAGGGTTTGGTTTTGGAGAGGAAGGGGTGAATAAAGTGTGTCGGTCAAAAGTCGGGCAAATGTCCTCCTGAAATGAGATGATGCGAGCAAAACGAGAAGAGTAAAGACTGGAAAGAAGAGCTGAGACAGTTTGAATGATAGAATCATATGTTTTGAACCAGACCTTGAATGGTGAAGTGGTGGAGGGTTTGGTCTGTGGGTTGGGGTCTTCGCAGAAGAAGGGCTCAAAGCTGGGGGGAGCAGACACGGGCTGAGGCGAGTCCTGGACCGCTGTGGTGTTCAGGTGAAGACCTTTTTTCAGAACCTGAAAACGACAAAGGGATGTTAGTCTGAAATGTCTTGTTTGAAACAGTCGCACACTATTAACAGACATACTTTGGTGACAGGTTCTCTGACAGGTTCTAATTGGTTGTTGGTACTGACTACATCAGTTACCAATTGGCTCGGCAGTTTTGTGGGAGTCGACTTTAATCTCTAAAAACAGAGGAGGCAAAAGAGCTGTCCATCAAATTCCGACTAACCAATCAGAGTATGGTACCATGGCCCCGCCCCCACACAAGATTTTCAGCAAAATTGTATGAATTGACAGTGAAATCAATGACTTTCTAATTTATAAAAACAAAAATGAACATTTCTTTTGCAATTTTTTTTCTGAAAAACTATTGTTAACTTATTGGCTCAAGTTTGATTCCATATAAAAGTTACTTGGACATTTGTACAAATAACTAAAGTGTGTGACATGATGATTTATGACTTAATTTTACATCAAGGAATATTAATGATGGCTTTCGTTTATTGCAAAAAGTTTTTTTTGTGGGAGGCATTGACATAAGAATGTAAGCAAAAAAAACATTGACATATAGGGATTATATGTGCGTATACCAAGAAAAACTCCATGTGTACTGTACTTGTATGTTTCTAAAATGTGTGTGTGTCTTTGTAGATACGCGTATGTTTTATGGTCACCTGTAAAGTAATGCGCCCGTTGGGTTTGCTCTGAGAAGACTTGACTTTCAGGTTCTCCACATTATTACTGGTAAGTGCAATTAAATAACGGTTGCCATTGCTGTCAGCCACCAGAGTGGGAGTTGGGTGGGATTTCAAGAGGTCCAGTGGGAAAGAAGTGGTGATTTGAGTACCAGACTGTTGGTTGACAAACACATGTGAAACCTGAGCAAAAAAAAAAAAAAAGAGCAGTGTGAAAACTACAGAACCAGTGTAAAAACTACAGCACAATCTCATGAGCTAAAAACTAAACAGAAACTTGAGTGAGTTTGAAAGGAAATGAGGCGAGTTTCTCAATCTGGCCACCAGAGGTCCTATCTAAACTGTCCATTATCCATCACACACAGAGTGAAGTAATGCACACAAATACAAACAAAACATAATGAAGTAATGACAGCTTTTCCTGCAGTGCTGCAACAGAGAAGCAGAAAGCATCACCTGTGGCGTCTGCGTCTGCTGCGGCTGCTGCTGCTTGGGCTGACTTTGCTGCTTCTTCTGATTGGTTTGTAACTGGTTTTGCTGACTCTGCTGAATGATCAGCTGCTGCAGCTTCTGTTGTTGTTGCTGCAGCAGAGGCGTCTTCATTTGCTGCAGCAGCTGAGTCTTCTGCTGCTGTTGCTGGAGTTGTGCTTTCTGCTTCTGAAGCAACTCCGTCTTCTGCTGCTGCAAGACTTGCTTGCTCTCCATCTGCGTTAGCTTCGTCTGCTGCTGCAACACTGGCAACTTCCCAGGCTCTGATTGGACGTCATTCGGCTGCGGCTGTTTTTGCACTGCATGCGTCTGCTGTGAGTTCAAAGGATTCACAAGCATCTGCTGCTGCTGCTGCTGCACTTGCAGACGGTGAATCTGCTGCAGCTTAAACAGCGTCTGCTCTGAACAGTGAGTCCGAATCTTTTTCTCCGGCTGAACCTGCTTAGGCACATCCTCCGTTGTGTCCATTTCATCTTTGACCTCTTCCTTCACCCTCATCTCTCCATTCGGAAGCGTAGCTGCTTCGGTAAGAATAAAACCGTCCAGAGCGTCTGGAGCTGCTCCCCGCTTTCCCTGCTCTAGCTGAGAGCGCAGGGTCTCCACAAGCTGCTGCTTTTGTTGGAGCATGCGGGTCAGCTCCTTGATCTGCTTGTCCTTTTCCTGGAGCATTTGGTCTTTATCGAGAGATGGCGATGCTGTCTGAACAGGCTCCTGCTGCAGGGGTGCAGGCCGGGACAGGCTGCATGAGTTCTGTCCCAGAGACTCCTCTTTTACTGAGATGGGGTGGTCCGGAGACGGGTGGAGGGTGAGCTGAGTGAGAGGCGAGCTAACCTGGGAACACAAATATCTTCATTACATTTCAAATCCCGTACAATTTTACAATCACAACTTTTATGAATTTACAAAAGTTACTTGAAGCTTTAATTTTTATACTGATCATCTACGCCACATGTGTCAAACTCCAGGCCCGGGGGTCAGATGTGGCCCGCCATGTCATTTTATGAGGCCCGCAAGAGCTTAAAAATGTTTAGTGTCTTGAAAATGTATTTAAACTTAACATTTTTAAATAAATACCATAAAATAAATTAAGAGCATGCGTTGACCGAAAACTACATTTCCCACAATGCCTTTCGACTACGGTAGCTGCGGCAGTGTTTCCACAGATTTTTGTTCTTTTTTCTTTATTCACTTGGACAGTTTTATCCTTCCTTAATGCAACTGTGTGTTTTCATAAGTTGACCTAATTTTAAAGGATTTATATTAGAGCAACAAGCAAAGTTAGGTCTTCTACGCAACTGCCATTGTCTCTCGAACAGCTTATAATAAAAAATGCGTTTTTTTTCACGTTAAGGAGTAGTTATTTTACGATACATTTGATTTACATCGCATTCAGTCACATTTAGTTACAATTATAAGTTACACCTGGTCATAAGTTACCATCAGTCATTATGCTGATGTGGCCCTCAGTGAAAATGAGTTTGACACCCCTGATCTACGTCTACATACGTACCATTTCTCCAAAGACATCGCCATTGCAGCTAGTCTCATCGGGACTCAGGCCAGCCAAGGACCGCTCTGAAGGTGTGGGAGATACGGGAGGAGAGGAGCTGGTGCTACTAAAGCGCATGATTTGGTGCGGGGTTGTACTTTGGACCCTTGTGGTGGCCGCTACAGAAAATGATGTCATTTTATTTCCAGCGTCTTTAGCTTGATGCAGGGAAACACCGGGTGACTGAACTGACACCTGTGGAACCGGAGCAGGCACAGTTTTTCCTGCTGGTGAATTGTTGTTTTGTTCTTGGTAGTTCTTCAGTCGCTCAATTAGATCGTTTTTGGTGCCTGACACAGTCAATCCTCTCAGTTTGAGCTCATGTTTTAATTCGGCAACCTAATAAAAAGAACAAGATAAAAGAATTAAATCCAAATTCAAATTTGAAATCAAGATTAAAATGTTTATTCACATAAAATGTGAAAAAGCTTTGTGTTGTTAAATAATAGAATATTTTCATAACTAGTACTGTATAATAATTTAATGTATTATCTTGCACAATATTTAAAAGAGCCATAAATGTGACAACTTTTATTCTTTTGAATATGGGTTAAATTTTAAACAGACTTGTAAATAAAAAGTGTGGCGTAATTGTTCAAATATATAACAGTGATAAATAACTGATATGCGGGTAAATGAAAAATTCAGCGCACTTTGAATTCATCCAGGTTTGCAGGCAAAGTGCTTGGCTTGGCTCCCCCGGTCGGAGGCTGACTCTGACGACAAGGTCCGTTATGACTGGTCGACAACGTAGAGGAAGCGGTCGTTGTCTGGGTAGAAGATGTTCCAGAACTGGGGGATGACTGCTGACTTTCAGTAGAAAGCCTAAAAAAACATACATAGATACTTTGGATCAACACTATATGTAATTTTCATTTATTTAACTTACATGTTTTAATGCAAAAATACCAGTGGTGTAAAGTACTTGAGTAATTGGACTTAGTTACTTTGGCTACTTAGTACTTAATTTAAGCAACCGTTGCTCTACTTGAGAACATTTTTGACTCTTTACTCCACTACATTTGAATGGACACTTATTGTTACTTGTTACATTGTGATTGTGCGCTACAAGTCAGATGAGGTGATATTGCCATGTGCAGGATGCTGAAGGCACTGGATGCCCTTTTATGAGCTACATTTTAGTCTTTTTAATATACTCTGTTCTGCCATTTTGAAACATTGGGGTGTTAAATTTCATTTTAATATTAGGAAACAAAACCTCAAAAATAATAGCTGCATGCTTTTCACAATTCTTGGTGTGTTTTTTGAGCCTTAATTTTTGAGCCGTTTTTTTTTTACTCTTTTTGGAATTGGTGACTTGAAACTTTTAATGGAGTAATTTTTACAGTAAGATATTCATACTTTTACTCAAGTATGGCTTTCAAGTACTCTTTACACCTTTACAATAAATAGTGTAAAACATGTGGCACTCACTTGGGTGGAGCAGGTAAGATTGTGTGGTAGTTGTAGTGCTGCTGCTGTTGGTTGATGATCTGGAGCTGAAGGAAAAGCTGCTGTTGGTGCAGGATCTTGGCATATGACGAGTCCAGCTGAGGAGGTGGTTCGCGGTCATTCTTCTGATCAGGGGGGATGTACTGGTGATATTTCAGCTTCTTTACTTTGGGTTTGTTATCTTTGGGTTTCTTTGGACGCTGAGAAGCTCGATCAGAGCTGGATCGGGTCTGCAAGGTGAGCCAGAATGCAAAAAATGAATCAAATCATACGTGTGTTTAAATGTTATTGACATGATTCACTGACACTTTACCTTTGTATGTCCTGTCGGTGGACGAGAAGAACTTGTCACAGTTTCATTGGCAAGACTTTGTGATGGAGAAGTCTCTGTCACACCAAGCGGAGGCGGTGTTGCTCGGGTAAGGAACTGAAAATACAAGAATAAAACGCTCTCATCTCTCAAACAGTACTAGTTAACAAATGTAAAACACCAGACAGGAAAACATTTCAACGTGATGCTCCAGAAACAAATCCATCTTTGATCCATTTCTAGAGCAGTGCTGCCCTCTAGCTTGTTAAAATGGGGAGGAAAAGCTGTAGGAGTGCAGCAGGAATGTACCTGAGTGGGAGACACATCTCCATTCATATTCACAACATTAGACGGTGAGTGCTGAGGCACCAGGCCCGGCGGAGAGTCCTGGCTGCACTGTGGATCAGGCGAGAGGGCATCACTACTGTCTTCATCTAAAGACGAGCTCTCGCCCTTCGGAGACTCTGTACCTGACACACACAAAGCACCATAAAGATGTCATTTATTATCACAGGGGAGCTTCTATTTTAGGCCTGGCATAAGTCTAACCGATGAGTGTGATCACTGGAAGAATGTTCTTGTGGATGAGCTCGATGGGACCAGGCCGGTGGGAGATCTTATCGTTGAGATCATCTGCTAAGCGCGCTCTCTTTAGCTTCAGCTGCTTGGCCTGTAGTGAGGGTTCGGCGGAAGTTTCTGAATGCAAGAAAAAAAAGACAAAAGCAAATTGATATTAGTATTTCAGGTGAAACTGCAGGATTTATTTTTAAAAGTCAGAAATGACCCTCACCTTCTAAAATATGCATCCTCACCAGTTCTGACCTCTCTGGCCGTGACCTGATCTTCCTCTTAAGATAATCCTCTGTCTAAATTAGCACAAAAGAACAGAAACACTCATCAGTCACAGAGGAAAAAAACCGGTTTGGTGTTTTTAAGCTTTTATACTAAGAAGCCACTTACTCTTGCCCTCTCCAGACTTTTCCTCTGTTCGTGGAAGGCAGCCGGACTTTTCAGTGCTGAAAGTAGAAACAAAATACTTTTTAAAAATGTGTTTGTATATGCCATAAAATGGCTGACTTATTTCAAACTACTACATTTCTTTAAAAAAAAAAAAAAGCTAAATTATTTTTAGTACAGCCATGGATGTAAAAAAATAAAACATCGTTGTGCTTTCAATTTTAAGATGGTGAGATTATGATCAACCTGTTATATGTGTAACGGATTATTACACATATAAGAGTATTTTATTCTCATGCAGAGGATCATAATTTCCTCCTGCAGTTCTTATGTAATTACCCACAGTTTCTTTGAATGAAGATGTGGAAACTCACAGAACGGATGAGGAACAGATTCAAAGATATGTGTAATCATCATCGATGTTGTACTGCAGCATCAGACGGGTAATAAACTTTAACAGAACTTTGGAGTTTGTGCTGTAAAGTCTACATTTGCGAGCAGACATGAACCTCGACAGCTTTTCACTCACCGAGAGACAAACTAAACTGGAGAAACAACTCCATTGCTGTAATCGAGAGATCTTTTCAGAGCAGAGTGAAGCTACTGAAGAACTTCCTCCTTCTCATAGACACGAGCAGAACACAGAATAAGGAAGTGGAAACTAGAGGGGAAGTTGATCCACCAGATACACAACGACTGTCCTTCACTAATACTCTTGGTCATCCAGACCCACGCTTCATCGCCGTGGACTCCATTAAGACCTTCACAACAGATTTGTCAGTACTTCACACTTGTAAAAGCTTAAAAACGGTGAACTTGCACTTGCGTTCAATTCAAATGCTTTATGTTGTTTTGTAACACAAAGCAGAATCAATAGCTGTGAATTTTGCAATATCCACCCGACCACATGAAATACTTGTGGCCAGAGCAGAACCACCTCAAGTGACTTAAAACAAACAAACGTGATGGCATCAACTGATCCCTCCGTGTTGTCCAAAAATATTAATTTATAATGCCAAACAATTAACTGAACTGCATTGAACTGTAAAAAAAAAAATCAAAGAAGGTGTGCATCAAATAAATAATATTTTCTTAACTTTGCACTTTGGTTAAATGTTTCATCGAGCAATTTAGACAAAAATTGGAATAAATAAACATTTAAATGTGAAAACGTTCCAGAAATGTAACACAAACAGAGATCAGAAAAATATGTCTAAATATCATTACAGTAACGTACGTGTGTGTGTTTCTGTGTGAGTGTGTAAATAGGCAATGTAATTATGCAAACACATACAAATCTAATAAGTGATATGTTATATACATATCTGTATAGATATATTATTCTAAATATGTTTTTCGTTTTCTTTTAGATTAGATTACCATGTTGATTTGTTTGTGAATAAAAACCTGTGACACACAAAAATACACAAACAGAAAATAGGGATTGGGACGGCGTGCAGCACTTACGAGGCATGATTCCTTGACTGACCAGCTCCTCTCGTGTCCTCCTCTGTTGTAGTTTGAGCTGAAGAACTGCATGAGGAAAGAAGAAAGTGGACACATCAGTGCAGACACAACTCTAGCGTCCTGACAATGAACTGGACACAAAACACTCGTTCTTCACCAACTCCCATGCAGAAGAAAGAGGATGGCCTGTAAATGTCGAGGTTGTTTTGGTGGTTGTTCATACTTCCTCTTTCACCACATGCACATTTTCAGCTATTTAAATTTCATCATTAAACCCGCACTGGCTTTTTATACAGAACGTGCAATCCATGTTTAGGTTTTTATACAGTGTGGCAAATAAACACTATTATTACATTCGTTACTGCATAACAACATCCAGTTGGCTTAAGTGAGATTGGAAGGGATGTGGCATGTGTGTAGTGTTGGCATCCTGCGACAACTGCGCGGGCACATGTGTGCACCTGTCGGACCAGACGCCTCTGACATCATCGGCCACATGACGCGGCTTTGTTTTCCCAAAGTCAGCTGTTCTGACCTTCTCAGCCACCATCAACCATCATGTCCGCATGCCAGCAGCCATTAAAGTGAAGAAATGAGTAGAGAAACATGGCAGGTTTCACTTTAACAGTCCCGCTTGTGAAGCAATTCAACTGAAAGTGCCTGTCGTTTCAATCCTTCCCTTTCTCGCTTCATTTAGCAGCTGTTTCTGACCAGCCACTCCTCACCACTGCACTATTTCTGTCCTCGCCAGGAAGAAACACAAGCCTCACCACACCTCTCCAAGAACCTGGCCCGGTACTGTAAATCAAGCAGACGCTTTGAAATGCCAACACCTTTCTTCTCTCCAACCATGAGAGCGAGGAGATCATGTCCTGAAAGACATACAGGTGTTGTAGAACCAGAAAAAAAAATACATTTCATGGAGGACAACTGGGGTTAATACGATAGTGTCTGGTTCTGGGGTCAAGCCCTCGAAGCCTCCGGGGACAGAGCGGCTTACAGGTCAACCAGTGCCCACTATTGGCAGCAGAAGGGTGAACTCAACAGCAAGTGAAGTTAAACAAACATGCACAATATTCATTCAAAAATACAAAACAAGCCCACCTTCTTTGAGACTATGATACGCTTGTCTCTCACAGTCCAGAGCCATAGTCTTATCTTGCCCATTTCTGATTGGCTGATCCTCATAAGAGGATGCGTCAATGTGCAAGCAATGGTTTGTGTCCAGCATGTCTGAATCCAGCATCAACAGTGGCTTGGCTAATCCTCCATCACCGGGCAAACCTGAGACTGAGATTTCCTGTTGGGAGTCTGTTCCTAAAATTGTTTCCTCTTGACTTCTTCCTTATGAAAAATCCTCGTTTTTATGATCTGTTAGCACACAAAAAAGCGACAGGAAGAGGTAAAGCACAGAGCCAGCTCTGCACTCGGCAGTGGACGCCAGCACACAACGTCTCTCGTCCTCAAACAGAGGAGGGTCGTGCGAGTGCCAATGGCCGCTCAGCTGTTGCCTTTCATTTATGCTCTTCAATCCTGACAGACCTCATTCACCCCCACAGCTCAATTACACACGGCAAAACCTAAAAACCTCTCTAGAGCGAGCACACACACACACACAGACACACACACACACACACACACACACACACGTTAATGTGCGCACATATTTGTTTGATTGATTGTGCAGAATTTATTGCCATATCGGCTTCAGAAGCCATTTCATGACAAGAGCAGATTTAAAAAGAACGTACATCATATAAAAAAACTGTGTGATGCTAAATAAATGAGTGTTCTCAAATAAACTAAGTATGTAAACATGTTCAAAATTCTCAACCTCCCTTCATTCACTCTTTCTTTAATTAATTAATCTCTCTCTTTTGGAGTTAATTGTTTGAACCAAATCTGCACTTTTTTAGATTTATATTCTACTCTAGAAATATGGTTTGGTTTTAATTCTATTATGTGGTTTATTATTATTTTTCATCCTTAGTAATTTCACGGCAACTCATTTAGCTGACCAAAGAGCTTCTTAGGTTTCAAGAAAATAAATAAAGAGAAAAAAAAACGAAATGCAAAGCAGACCAACAACAAACCACTTTCGCATGAGATATTAACGGCCAACAGCTCGTGTTTCACGAGGCAATGGATATGGGAAAATTGCTGTGTGTTCTCAGAAAACGTGCCATGCGGGACTCCAGGGATTCCCCAGGACCGGAGCAGAGAAAGTGGACGCAGGAAAATTGAAGAAAGAATGTGGGTGTCCTTTGACCTTTCCATACTTAGAGATAAGGCACAGTGGTGTGTCCGTGGAGTCTGGACAGCCGAAGCATACCCCCAGTGTGCTTCGTTTCCTTCAGACTTGCTGACGAACACCCCCCATGACGGGTGACGGGTCCACTATTGGTTTGAAATAGTAAGGCCAGCTGGCCAAAAGACTATATTCAGCTCGGTATCACCTGTGCAGGCGCTGGATAGAGTTACCTACTGCCATCACACCGCAAAGACACTTACAAACACGAGCACCAAACTTTCTCTGCCTTGCGAGTATGTTTTAAAGAAATAACACTTATGGCACAACTAGAGTTGGGGAATTTTGCCTTGAATCAAAATCTCGATTAATTGAATATTTTGCGATTCATGTATAATTATTTTATTCATTATTATTACTTTTTTTGCCCTCAGTTATTCTTTAAAAAGTAAATGTAAAGATAAATTGCACATTTGCATAACATAAAATAAATTATTTTCAAAGATTTCTTTATTAAATAAAGAAAAAGTTTTAATAAACTAATAAAATGAACAGATTTTTTCTAAAATAAATAGGTAACAATGTTTCCACCCGAACTGTAAAAAAATAATTGACCTGGAAAGATGATGGATTATAATGTCAATTACTTTTTGATTAAATGCTTAGCAATATTAATGTATATGCCTAGGTAAAGTAGACAACAGGGTATTGGTAAAAAAAAAAAAAAAACCTTTGCCTTTACGTCAAAAATATACATGTCAAATGAGCTATACTGCCAGGCACAGACACACATGATCCTCGACCACATTCATGTGCAAACTCCCCAGAGGTAAAAACATTAGCGTGATCCGTTTTAGCCCTGGAGCTCATCGCCGTCATCATCACTCCCAGAGAATCTACAGCAGTGAAGTCCACGGAACTTATCACAAGAGCCCCAGCAATGCACAGTCTAGTGTGACAGGAAGTCCTTGTAAAACGCTCCACCTTCATCAAACAAACTTTACGGGTAATAAAGTCAAAGCTCGCTCAATTTCCAAAAGATATTGAATGAGTAACGCCATGCGCGTTTTATCACGAGTGACAAAAACAATGTGTTATGTCTGTGTGCGTCATTACTAACGGATGATTCCTGGCCAAGGTCAGTCTGAGCAGAACTCAAAGCGGAATTTCATTGTTCGTAGTAGTTACAACATTTTGCTAGTAAATTAATTTTGTTTCACTTTTATACTACCAGTAACAATGTATAGTCCAACACATTTGTAGTGACTTTTGTGCGCAGAGTCACTTCAATTTCTTCCAAATTTCACATGCTAAAACAGCCAGGGCTGCTCAATGTACAGCAATACTCCTCCATTGACTTTCTGAGATGCCTTTCCATGTCTGGCTCACCGTGAGCTGGAGTTTATCCTACATCCTCTGGGCCTGAAGTTGGGAAATACAGACTGGCATGGGGGCCAACCAGTTACAGACACACACATTCACACTCCCACTTTCATCTGTGGTCAGTTTTTCTGGAGAATTCCAATTCTCCTGAACGTATAGTAATCGACTGAGGGAGGAAAATGGGAACTGGGAAGAACCCACACCGGCTCAGGGAGAATATGACTTTGTAGCACTACTGTAAAAGTTGTAGCACAACTCGAACAAACAAACCTTGTTTTCGTTTTTTTGCCCTCGCTACAACGGCAGTAGCATTCCTGTTGCCAGCAAAACAGACTTAAATGCGGCATAAAAACAAGCTTGAAGCGTAAAACAGGATTATTGAACGACTGTGCAACTTCATCCAAACTGGGCCTTGCTAACAAGTTTTCATAAGCGGGAAAAATGGACCATAAGACTCAAACACAAAAATATAGGTCAATGTTTACAGGAATACAAGTAAAGATTTTAATCAAATTACATGATTTGTAGAGAAACTGATTTAAAAATGTTAAGTTTGTGAACAAAAAAAAAAAAATCAAATTCCAAAACTGACCAAGATTCTCATTGAATATTATCCAAATTAACATCATTACTGCCATTACTGTCGGTTTTTTAACTCAGTAATTTGAGTTGTGAAAAAAGAAGCAATTTAGAAAATGGATTGAACAACCATTATATACATTTTATCCTACATTTCCCTGTACAAACTGTGAACAGAATGCAAACGAAAAATGTTGCAATTGCTTTAAGATAACATAAAAAGTTGACCTGCTGGTCTGTCGTGGGAGAGTTATGTCACACTAGTCATTATCATCCATAATGTTCATCTTCTCTAACTTTTACCTCCTAGTGCTAAGCGAGACAGATAAAAAGTGCTTGAAAGTTTTCCATAATTGTGTTTTTACATCTTTATAATTGATGTAATGTTTTGATCTCTGCTGTAAGAGATTTGGAGCAGTGCGGAGGAAGATGTTAACAGTAACTTTTCATAACTCGGGGATACGCATGTGTTATTGGTTCTGGCACAGTAAGCCTGAACAAGTCAAATAAATCATATCCGTCTGATTGTCATTTTTCACAATCACACGCTTAGTAAGTACATGAAAAAAAATTCAAGTTTGGGCGGATTATTCTAGGAAGTCGCCATATTTGTAAAGTTGAAATTTGTCTTGCTGTCATCTTTGTTGTCCGTGGTTTTATCAAGAGCGCCATCAGCACAACAAGCACTGTGTTCTTTGCAGTGTTTATGGTTTGCATGAGCTGTTAGTGTGCAAGACGAGCGATGCATCGATACAGGCGAGGATTGAGTCCAGCTGTGAGTGGTGTTAGAGCAGAGGAATGGGCTTCTCTTCCTCCCTCCATCCTGTTATGCTCTGTGCCTGTGGAAGCTTGCCGGAGTAAACTTGGCTCCCGTCCCGAAAAAGTTACATAACATAGAAAACCAAAGAGCAACCCAGAGTCTTCCTGTGTTAACTGTTACATTCACTCTACAAAGCAATTATAGGGCAAAAATCACAAAATAACACACTAAACCGACGTTTATCCACACTTAAGTCGGAAAGTGTATAGTATTTGAATTGGTCTAATTTTTTACTCCACTTTAGCACCAATGGCTACAATAACAATATGGTTCTTGCTCTTCACAATTTTACATTTCAGAACAAATCAAAACCAAAACCATTTTATAATAACACATAAAAAACAAATAGACACTCAGCATATCCATAGAACCTCTAAAACATTTGATAAAATCATTCATGTTGACATTTGTAAAACCCTTTGCGTGAAAAAGAAATTGTAAAAACGTCTGTTAAAATCCCAAAATCGATCATATTCAATTTTAAAAAGCTGTATAGACAAGACATGCCCGTACAAATGACAAGGTGATTTCTCTTCACCAATTAGTAAATATAAATGTGTGATGCTGTGGTGGTCCATTCGTGGCCCATTCTGCATCTCAAAAATTAAACTTGATCATTTCAGTTAAGTCGGAAAAAGAGACTTGACTTCAACAATGAATACACTAACTTGTATAAAAGTGTGATGAAAAAGGAGCATGGAGATGATGAAGAGGATCGATTGGTGAAGTTGTCTTTCAAAACACTCAAAACAACACAGCCGAAACCTCTAAGCTCTAAGATCTGACTTCAGGGCATCTGTATCTCAGGGAGGGGCTCCTCACAGAAAAGCAATCACTATTTACACTGACGGCCAAACCTTCCTGTCCAGCAGCTGATTTACAACACAACAACCAAACACTGGGATGTGACTCTGAGCGTCTCCCAGTCCTGCTGATCCAGACTTTCAAGCACCAAAATCGTTTCGCAGAGAACCTGAACTCTGACAAACTGCAAGAAAACACAACAGCTGGTTTGAACAACAGAGAGCAAGTCCGAACTTCATCCATCATCAACACATCCCACCCCTTCCAGCTGGAACAGTTCCAGGATGGGCTCTGCACATTTCTCCCTCTCACTTACCATTTCAACAAAATCTTTGACCAGAAATCAGGACAAAACGACATGAAATAAGTCTTGAAAAAATGTACGTGTAAAAGGGGCGTGTAAAAGTTCTCAGAAAATTAAGGGGGTGTGTAAAACATTTGGCATATTTATTTTCTTCAGATGTAAAAACATAAAAGACTTTGCAGCTGAAACCGAGAATCAAATTACAAAACTCTAAAATTTACCAACAGGAACCTTGTATGTAAACCTCAAATTTTTCGCGAGACGTATTGAAATCCGACAATGACTTTACTTTGCAGCTGAATATATGCAAGCAATTCTTCACATCAAAATTCCACACATCGAAATGCAAAACAGACAAGCTGCACTGCAAGTAAACCTGGCTTGTGGTTTAGCGAGACCTAGTAAAACATGTGCAGTTCTTAGCAACTGAACAAAAACCTCAACCAGTCATCGCAGCATCCAATCACATCTCACGTCACTCAACTTTATCTGCAAGCGTGTCACCCAACAACACAAACAGAAACAGGGGCATTGTACCTGCATGTATGGCCATACCCTCCAGCACAGAAGAATACAGCAACACTAAATTCCCAGCACCCGAGCAGACGGCTGACCGCTGGACTGTTCTAATGAAAGACAATCTTGCAGTAGATGTAAGAAGTGCAGGGTGTGTCCACATGCCCTCACCTTCCTCTGCCTCGGCATGTGTGCGCACGCCCCACAGATGTGTCAGCACAAGCGTCCGTCTCCTGAAGATAGCATTTTCTTCCTTATTGCTTACTGAATGCAGCTCAGATTGAGCAACTCGCACTTTTCCCGCTCCTTGAAGCCGGTTTTTTTTTTTTACATCCAGGAGAACGCCAAAAACAGATCAGAGTTGTGGCATTCTGGTATGAGGTCAACCTTCACGACAGAATGAAGGCCAACAACTAAAGCCAAAACACATTCCAGATCACCTTTGGCCCTCTCGTTCCCTCAACGGCCTGTTTCTGAAAGACGGAATTTCTGCTTTATACAGGGTTATGCAACCCAGTCTTCAGGAGGACGGCCCTCCACGCTTCCCCCTCAGGCCTCCTTCTCCTTTACTTTAAACACTCCTTGCTCATTAATCACGCGCATTGTTCGGCTTGTGAACTGCATCTTCACTATTTAGAACAATTATTGTCTAAAACACACAAACGTACTTGACATTATTTGCTCCTGATCTTTGTAGTTTCACAGTTTAGCAATCAAAGAGGAATTCCTGGCTGAGATCATGACGTCAGCCAGAAGACAGCTATATCATCGCTAGAACGCAAACCTTCATTTTACCACTGTTGGGACTATTGCAAATTCAAGAAAAATTTAGATTTACATCTTGTGATGCAATATATTAAATGTGTTTTTTCAATAGTGCGTTTATACCGGTATATACATTCTCTATTCTTCTATACACAAAATATATTCTTTCTGCTGTTGTAAGATGCAATTTCACCTCTCTGGGACAAATAAATGCTCAATTTCAATTCAATCAAAATTTTGCTTTTGATTCTGCATTGGAAACCCGCAATCTTGTCTTAATGACACGTCATTTATGTGTTTAGCTCAGAAGGAACTTGCATAGCAACTCTTAATGCTGGCAATCAAACCGAAACCCCCGTAGCCAGCACTAATCTAAAACAAAAAGCGAAGCCAAAAACGTCATAGAAACATTCAACAATTTGAATTCAAATAGTTTGAATGTCATTCATAGCAAATAGGAACTTCTCAATAACGTTTTAGCAAACAGTTATCAGCAATTTTGTCCCTAAGGTCCAAAGGAGAAAGCCTCAGCTGTGCAGGAGGAGAAACAGTTCCTGCAATGACACGTCTGCTCGGACAGCCTCCCCCTGAATGAAGCGCTGCTCGGGGGGCTGTGAAGCCAAAGAAGGGAGTGGTGACTGGAGGACATGAGCTTCAACTCTACACTTACATTCCTGCTTTTTTTACCCAGTTTGCGTTAACTACAAACTACAACATCCCACCATGTTATCAATTTATCACATCTTACATAAACTCCCACTCGTGTTTTGGGAGAGAAAATGTCCGATCTCATGTCTGGATTTAAGACCGTCATATTCTGCAAATCTTCCAGCTAAGCTTCTTGACGTGAAACAGGGCATCTGCTGTGCATCACGGACTTACCTTCTATGTCCTACTCATTCCCTGACAAATCTTAATCACAAGGTCGGAAATTCATGCTTTTCAAATTCACTGGGTAAACATCTCACCGGCTCAACCGTCTTCAGGAAAGCTACAATTATCATGCAATAAAGAGAGTTTTGATAGCACACTGCAAATGACACAGGAAACAGATCTGACCAATCTTGAGAAAAGCAGCAATAGTGTTGCTATTTTGATGTCATTGCAGCCTAATGCTCTACATGACAGACGTTTAAGCAGATGAAAGTCTAGAATGGCAGAATATGTATCATAGACTCATTTATCAAATAAAATGATCAATATATTTTTAGATTTTTTTTATATTCCAATACTTCGTATATTATATTGCCTTGTGTATATATTTTTTGCATGAATGCATGAAACATTCAAACACAACATAAACAAATCAAGCGAAGAAACAAATTTCAAAATCGCAAGCCAACTTCTTTCTGCCTCAAATGCTACAGGCAGGAGAAAACTGTGAAAGTGTCATTCTTCTTTAACTCGACCTCCCTCTGACTCCTTTTCTCACGAGGCTTTTAATTTTTGAATTCACCAGCATTTGCATCACAGAAACATAAAAATCAGTGTCATAAAAATCTTTGATTAAATGTTCTTCCTCAATGATTTCTGCAAGAACCTCTGGTAAAATATTGCCAACCAAGATATCAATGTGAAAAAATATTCTAAACATATAAACATAAAAACAGCACATGAACTGCTTTTCAAATAAACTCTATTACAATATGTATCATTTGCAATAAAAAAAAAAAAATAGAATTTTAAATGAATTTAAGCAAAGCCAATTTATCAAATACATTGGTGAACTGAAACCTTGTTGTGCATACGAAAACACAACACTGTCGTTTCCACTAACCACAGTATTTTTGGTGGTCATTCGTTGAAAAATCGAATCCACCTTCACCTAAAGTCACTTTCACATATGTATCACTATAAATGCACATTTCCATCATAAAAACGTTCTTCTGCGATCTTTAAGTTGAGGCTTCAATGAAGACTGCAAAACGTTGTGTGGCATCAACTCACCATTCTTGCGATCTTTTAAAGGAAGTAAGCTTGGAACAGACTGCAGGGTGAGTTCCTGGAGCTCGCTGGTCACCGCCTCACTCTGAGGACTGGGCACAGAGCGGCTTCCTTGGGGAGACACCATGCTGCCGGGGCTCAGCTCCTCCCCCCACGACGCCTCCGGTGCTGCCAGGATGACAGGTGGGTGAAGCGGTCAGACCTGTTACAGGTAATAACACAGACGAGTCGGAATTATAAACTTGAACCGTGAAGTTACCTTTTGTAGTAAGTCTGCAGAACATTTGCAGCATCTTCTACAGCAGCTACACAACTCAAGACAATCTCTATCACTTGCAAAACCTCAACTAGTATTAGAGCTGTGAGTAGATCACAAATATTATAAAGTACTACCGCCTAATACTAATAATGAATAATAATCATCATCATCTTCAGTTAGCCAATGACACTTTGCTTGTGTAACCAAACAGTTTTGTAGAAGTCAAACTGCTTACCACTAGACCACAACTACCCCACTCAACACCACAGTCAGAGTAGAACAATAATTGTTTAAGCACTAAGGACCCTTGAAAACAGCAAGTTCAAACATGCATTCTCTAAACGGAGGATGAAGTTTATACAAGCACGTTCGAGCGAAGCAGCGAAAGCCTCCAGCGGTTGTTCGTTTGGAATATTTTCGGGAAATTATTTGCCTCGTTTCTTTTCCTTCCCAGCAGAGGAACAAAAATCTTACAAAATCTCCTTTTCTCATCACATCAAACCTACAGATGCAGTCGTGCATATTCTTCACCACAATCCTCATCCTGTGGAAAGTTTTTTTCTGCATTTTGCTGTGAAATCGCTTTACGCCAGTGCAGTCAAGAGTAAAGAAAAACCGAGGCGATCTTTTCAAAATGAGCAATAGATTAAAGAAAATAGTCAACATCAGTGGTACCCAGCCTTTCATAACATAGGCACAATTTCACAATTTGTGAATTTCACAAGCAACATTCCACAGCATAAATGAATGTGATTTACTGAAAAAAAAATTGTCTAATTGCCAAAATGTGAAAAAAAAAGAAAAATAAAGAACAATTGTCTGACTCATTATCCAATGCTGATTTTATTAGTGCGAAGTCTGTCGTTGTTCATGCACTTTGTCTGCAATGCAAGTGTCACCCGGGCCTTGCTCTTTGTCACAGAGAAGCTTTAAACCACAACCGTAGGTGATTGCAAATGCTGCAGCCATTGTAATGTTGGACAAGTCAGGGGAGCGATTTTTCTCTGGTCATCCAGAACTTCCGATTGAATTTCTCTATAGAAATGATGGAGCATGCAACACCTTCACAGGCTGAGTCTGGCCCATGCGACCTGGGCCGTAGGTTGGGTATCACTGATCTGTATAAAAGAAAAGTGCTTAAAATAGAATTGCCATAATTAAAACAATAGGGAATTCGCCTAAAAACAAAAAAACTTTCAAAACAACTCACTGTGTCACAATCTAACACTAGAATCATGGTTCCGTAAACCAGACTTTCACTTATCATGATTGAGTTGTGGCTCCAGGCTAATGTGATCCTGACTGAGCTCATCAGCATGGCCAGTCTATCAATAGACTAATCACACCCTGAAGTCCATGAAGAAAGAACTGGGAACGCAACTTTCCAAAGCCCGTCTGACCACACACAGGTCAAGATACTGTAAAACGCCTAGTACCGGGACATCAACTTTCTGACAGCAAAACAACCAAGTAACACAGCTTGAGCCTGCAGAGTAATGTCTTACCGCAACAACAAACCAAAACATTCCTCTTCGTACACGTCCATGCCTGCCTTTTACCAGCAACACAGACTAATCCAAGTGTATTCTGTTACCTCAGAAAGAAGCGCGAGAGGCAGGTTACCTCACATCTCATTTACTGAACAGAATTGCATAATAAAAGCAGCCACTCCCTTCACGCATTCCTCTCGACTGCAAAGGATTGACAAAAACACAAAAATACCTGAATTAGTTGATCTTCAGCGACAGTTTCCAGCCTCATTTCATTTCACAACGAAGAAGCATCTTGATGAGGGAGAGACAGTTATTATCACCAGTTGTTTGTACACGTATACGTTTGTACATAATGATATATGTCCATTATTCACGCTCATGCCTGTATAGTCACTGCAGACGTTATGTAATTGAAAGTTACGTCTCACATATACAACATTTATGTATATTTTCAGTGGAGATGTGACCTAAATATCACGGCGACGATTTAAGCTAAATAATCCTCTTGTCTGGCTGTGTCTATGAAAAACAAGTGTCATAACAGCTCGTGCTGAGTGGGAAGGGTTGTACCAAGTCGGTTTCGCCACATAATTATGAACTATGAAACATTTATGAAGAGGAAAATGGTTTCCTGCATTCCGATAGAACAGATCTATAATAATGATGTCGGTGTTGAGCAGACGCGTTTCAAGAGCTGTATGCGAACTCCACGCGATCTGACGGAAAATGAGACGAATTGGGCAGCAATACGTGGACATTTGAATAGCAAATAAGTCAGAAATAACAGGCCAGACGCGCACGACAGCTGCAGCTACACGGACGCGACCAGTAAATCAAGTGCAACGTGCGATGGGCAACAATACACAAACACGCACAATTGTCACAAATCGCTGCCTGTTTTTTTACGCCGGAGACATTCTTAGTTAAACCAGGCCGTGCGTCCGTGAAAAGTTCTGGTGTGAATAACTTACATCGGCGTAAATGGAACCGTCTGTCTTTGTAAAAGTATTCATGTGCTGAAACTATGCTTAGGCATCCGGCCTCCCTCCGCTGTTCAACCGCAGAGAGGAGTGCGTGTGAAGTCAGTCGAAACCCCCGCATTTCCTGAAAATAAAAGTCCCCTGGAAAATCAAAAAGGGCTGTCCGGTAAAAGTCTCGTCGTAAAGCAGCGTACTGTATCTACATAAACGCGTATTGTATCGTGTAAAAAGTGTGTAAAAAGTTGTAAAAAGTCCCTACTGTAAATATTACTTAATTACAAGTAACAAGTTACCAATTCAAAGAAAACTTGAGTAAATGTCGTAAATTATCCCATTTTAAAATTGGTTGAGAAAATTGCTTGCTGAATTTAGACTCAAATATCAGCACGAAAAATAAGAAAAACAAGAAACTATTTATGAGGTTTGATTTTCTAATATTGAAATATAACACCTCAGGGTTGCAAATTTGCAGAAAAAAAAAACAGATAAAAATGAAGAAAAGGTCAGTCTGAGTCAAACTTAAATGTGCAAAAAAAAGGGCAACCGCTAAATTACGTTCACTCATAAAATGCATCCAGTATCTTCAGCACCCTGCAGATGGCCATATCGCTCCAGAAATTAACCAGCGTAGAAAAAGATGCCATCTTGTCATTCAAAATGTCGTGGAGTAAAAAGTACATTTAAAAATGCAGTCAAGAAGAGAGTAAAAATTACTTATGTTTTTGATCCTCAGTACAAGTACAAAGAAGCCAAAAAAACCTAAGCAAAGTAATTAAGCCCATTTATTAGTTAAACCACTGAATATTGATTATTATGCAAAACTAACTTTTAAGAAAATGTGTTGAGATTTTAGTTTTATCGTCTCAGCAGCAATGAAAGTGAGATTTAGATATACATATGTGTATATACAGGTACATTTAAAACTACATATGAGTAATTATGGTGATAATTGTTAATATTAGTTTACAAATACATCACTGTTATCTCTTTAAAAAAGTAAAATGAAATCGATAAAGCAAAACAGTGTTATGTTAATTTCTGTTAAAACATTAAAATACCCACCACCAAACTAACCTTAAAATCATTTATTGAGGCACTTACACAGAATGAACACAAGTAACGAACATATTCACATTCTGGAGTAAACTGTAAACATTTGAATTGGTAATACATTCAGGCAGCTCATTGTGTTGTTTAGGTATCTGTCATACTAAATCTTTCTATGAAAATAACATTTCTTTTAAAGTGATTTACATTTATGTGTGTTCTGCAGTTCTACAAAACAATGAACAGGTCAAGTACAAAATCTTTTTTACACCACTAAACAAACATTTGATAAACAACAAAAGGTAAAAGGAAAAGCTTCTACAATAAGGCCTCTTCAGTAATAAAATGAACAATGATCTCAGTACTGTATATGATTTGTAAATGCGTAAAACTGTTTGAATAATAGCAAGTCATTTGGCTACAATCATATGTAGGCACTAGCTAAAAGCTATCAAAAATAACAGACAAGTCAATCAGAGAAGATACGCAAGTCTTGATTCTGGTGTGTTTTTTTCTTTACATTTTTCCAGACGTAAGTAAATTTCACCTTGCTTCTACCCAGTTTCACCTTGCTTGGTAATGGTTTCCCATGGGCAAATGATTTCTTTCACAGCTCCCCTAGCTGCATCAAGACTGTCATCCTCCTCATCCTCTGAATCAATAGGGTAGATGCGGCATTCGGGTGGGATGTCTACTTTGATTTGGAAAAAGCTGTCAAAAAGAGTTTAGATAAAAGAATTACTCGTTGAGAATATATCAATAAATCATTGAAAATAAATATCAAGATTACATTTGATATTTTACACTTGACACAAAACAACTGAATTAAAAGATTAAAATATTATTTTCAATTATTTAAAAGATTAAAATGAATTTAAATAATTATAAAAAAACTAGAAAATAAATCAAAGGATTAACATGTTTACAGAATTAACTACCGTAAATTAAAGGACAAATTGAAATGTTTATGAAATAAATATTAAATAAATAGAAATAAATCAGTCACATAAATGATCGATTTATTTAAAAAAAAAATAAAAAAATTAATTAATTAAAAAAAAGTATTAAAAAAATTGTTTTGCAGAAAACAATCCAACCAAAAGATTATATTTCGATACAGTATTCTCTGTATATTTTATATATAGGTATATATACGTGTGTGTGTGTGTGTGTACACTGTATATTTGTACACACTGTGTATATATATATATATATATATATATATATATATATATATATGCATACTGATATTTATGACAATAAACATGATTGAAAACTGCACACTAACTTGGTAATCCTTCTGGGCTGAGGCTGTGCGAGTGGCTCTACTCCCAGAGGCTGAACTTTACCTCCTCCAGAAGTCACAGCACATTTTGGGGATAGACTAGCAAAAACAGATGGAGCATTACATCCTCTGCGGAGAAGTCTGCTCAGTGACAGAGCCATGCGAGATCTGGCCGCTGGCCGCTGGTTTTCCTCATCTGAGACTGATGTCTCTGCAATCGAGGGGAAATGGGAGGAGGAAGCCCCACCGTTGCCATCAAATCTCCTCTCTGAGGCGGGAGTGCTGTCAATGGCCACACTGATGGGAGAAGGGCAGGCAGCACTGTTGGGCAGTGTCATGAGTCCAGGAGAAGCAGTGGACTGAGCATCACAGATGCCTGTGTACACTGCCAGATGAGGTACTGGTGCTGTGAATCGGCATAGCTGTAAGGCAAAGTTTACATTTGTGTTTGTTTTGGCTTTTACTTGATTTGTACATGATGTACTTATGTACATTTGTGTTAAGGCAGCATGTAAGTGCATTTTTTTATATCTCTTCACAGATAAAAAATTCCTACTGCTTCACATAAAGCAATGGTTTAAGAGCAAAAAAGGTGCAAACTAAATGAATTAAAATAATACAAATCCAATAACTCTTTCAGAAAACACAGTAATAATACAGAAACAGGGGAGAAATGATACACATCTGTGACTTTGGTCCAACACAAGTCTTTCGGCGGGTTATGGAGACCACCAGAATGGACTGACTTGAAGAACGTCGAGCATGCTGTGAGAAGTATGTGAGTAATAAATCTGTGATCTGATAATTAAAATTGTTTAATGCATTCATAATACAATGGAAGTTTCTGTTAAAATCCTTGCTGCAGAATAATTTATAGATCTATACAGAAAGTTTTTTTTTTTTAGATAAGATAGATTTAACTAGATATAAACCATTTTAAAGTGTAAAAAGGGGTAAAAAATATATTTTTCATTGCAGCTGTATTTTATGGCTATTTAAGTGTTTTCTTGTAAATGATAAAGACATTGATTGCTAATGATGCTCAATTTATGCAAGTTTTAATTGTGTGAAATTTAACGCACAATGAGAGACAAACACACATGGACATACATACAAAAGAATACATGTGACAGATGGATCATTTAGTTTAAAAATATGGAATTTAATCTGGAAAGTACATTTGGTACAACATGACAGAAAAGCAGGTGAAATGCGTAAAACAACGTACAGTACTTGTGAACACATGACTATGACTCCTTATATATAATGAGAAAAAAAATTACAAATTGACATAAAAAGCTGAAAACATATGATGGATGTGCAATAATTGAAAAACAACTACACAAAACACTTTTACCAAAAAAATGGATGTTTATTGCATGAGATGTTCCCGGTGGAATTTTGCTCAATGTGCAAATCTGTACCTTGGAATAAAATCCCATTAAAATCCTATTCCTATCATATCTGCGTATAATAATCCGTTTTTAATTTTAAAAATATCTTTTTCCATACTGCTTGTATTTTCATTCTGATGAATATTTTTAGTTTTTCTGTTTCTTCTCAAGTTTGCTCATGACCTGTGTGATGTCAACCGGGCCACTTGAGGCTAGTTTGGCCTTTTGTTCCTCTTCCTGCTGCCTCAGGATGATGGGACTTAGACTGGGCCGTCTTCTCTTGGCATTCTGCTCTAGCTGTGCCTCACTGGAGCAAAATGCACAAAATATTTCACAAACCCAATCACAAGTGCCACCATGATTCCAGGGAAATGCATTTCACCTGAATTTGTGTGCTTCAGGAGCGATGGCCTTCCGCTGAGTATCCTTGAAGACAGGGGACTTCAGATATCGCCCATAGGAATCCTATGATGACAAGCCAGACTGGAGCTGAACATCAGAATTGCACAGGACCAAATCATCTGTCATCCACTGAAGTCCATCAGACCTTTTTCATCAGCATGTAAATGTGAGTCTGAGCAGCATCCAGCACATAGCGATGCGGGTGTGCTAAACCCTTGACCGTTATTTCCATAGTTTTGCCATCAATGTTGATCCAACGAGGAGCCCCACGAGCCAAAAACGTCCTAAAATAAGCGAAAATGAAGTCCCTGAAGTACCTTCTGTTAATCGTACTCCAATACAAGTTACAAGTCACCAATTCCAAAATGACTTGAGTAAATGTCGTATTTTATAAATATTGTGAAAAGTATTATACTCGTACTGAATTTAATTTAAAAAACAAGAAAGGTAAAATAACAAGAAAATATTTAATTATGAGGATTTATTTCCTAATTATGCATTGAAATGTGAAACCTCAATTTAAGCACATTCACAATTTAACGAGTAATCGATAGTGTCCATTCAAATAAAGTGAAGTAAAAATACTCAATAAAAATGTAGTCAAGTAAAGAGTAAAAGTTGCTTATGTTTCTGATACTCAGTACAAGTACAAAGTAGCAAAAATACAAAGTAGTAAAGCAACAAAGTCCATTTACTTAGGTTCTTTACTAACTTGTAAATTTGTTGAGCTTTTTCTTTCATCGTCTCGGCAGCTCCCCACTTAAGATCTTCACACGCCTCCCAGAAAGCAAGATTCTCACCTATTCAGCAATTACACCACACAGATTAATTTCTCTTCAAAAAACGTTTTCGCTTTAAAAGCGCATGATGAGTTTCGTGCCTACCACTGAACTCCTTTTTAAGGAAAAGACGGAAGTCGGCTCTTCCTCGTGGGTCACAAAGCAGCTCTCCAAAGCTAAACGTCCAGCGTTCCACTCTCATTTTAGTGGGGGTCTCAACGCTGTGGAAACAAACCCACCATGTCTACATATTCATCTCAGTATTAATTAGTAGGTTGGAATTTTAACTAACTTTGGCATGTTGGCGTTCCAATATGTAACGTCATCTGTTAACCAAGGGTTGCTGGGCAAGCAAGTGTGAAGAAAAGGGTCGTGCTCCTTGTATGTCGTAGTGTACTTTACAAGTCTGGGGAAAAAATTGTGAGTAAAAAATTCACAGATTCACACTTGATGTATAACAGTGTTTCCGGGGTTTGTACATTATCAGATTTAAGGAAACAATCTGACAGTAACATACGCTCCAATAGACACAGAAGACTTCACTCTTGGCCTCATGATGCACTGCTGCGTGAACATGATCTGCAAGGTTTACACAGAGATATCGAACATATATCTAGGAGATAATCAAATCCGATCTAATATTTCAACATCTGATATTTCAACTCTATAATAATGGTAGCTAATCCTGCACTTACATTTCTCCTGTAGTAGTCACAAGTCTTTTTCTGAATAAAACACAGAAAATATATATTACATAAAAACACACACATTCAAATTCATTATATAAAATTCTAAATTGTGAATGAAAGTCTAAATGTAGTTTTTCATCTGGATGTGATTTTCCGGTATGCTAGAAAAAACAAAAGAAAAATATTTAGAGCATTTTAAGAGTATACATTTCTTAAAAATAATGCATATTTGTTCAAGATTAAATAATGCATATTTATGTTGAATTCAACATTGTGTGAATATTTTATTAGAATTTAATTTTTAGTAGAATTTAAAACTCAACATTTCTGGTTGAAATTAGAGCATCACATTAGGTGTCTTTTGAGCAAACTATTCTAACATAAGTGTTTTTCTCTTTTCTTTGTCTACACAAGACGCATTGACTTGTTCTTAGTTACAATCAATTGCATCACCCACCTTTACCTCCTCCAGATTGGGGTCGACCAACCTGTCATGACCATAATCCATAGCACTAATCGTTCCTGGCTGAGCACAGATAAAGACAGATGTACTGAATGACTTAATCCAGCTGAATATTTAGTGTATTTACATGTATTATTATGAAATACTTAAAAACAAACAACCTCATGAATGTATTAGAAAAAAAAGTTTCATATTATTTAAAAGCACTGTCTTGTCTTTGAAAAAACACAATTCATTCATATTCATTCAGTCATTCATAAGACTATTTTGTTTGCTTTAAAAAAACTGACCGGTGGTCTATGTACAACCCAGAATGCGCGCTCCTGACAGTCAAAGACCACTCGATCGGGCTTCTTGCGCTCTTTTCCTGCCCTACCAAGACAAAACAAAGAAACTGTCACGAATAAACATGTTTATGCGGATATAAACATGCACAAACAAACCACAACTCACCTGTACTGCTCTTTGGCCTGCATTACAATAAAATCCCACTTATGGTTCATCCATTTGTACAGATTATTATACTGTTCCTGGACAGAGATGTTCCCCAGAATTATACAAGCAAAATGTCTTTATTGTAAATTGTAATCTTTGTTTTTTTTTTAAATGTATGTCCTTTGACTTACAATTGTAACATTGCACTATATATTTCAGATTCTAAGGTGCACTAAAATATAAAGCACATTTTCACACACAAGGAGCATTATAAGGATTACAGGAGGATTAAAAGGTGCATGAAGCAAACAACAAGCTTTATTAAACTACTACATAATAACTCAGATTAACATTCTCTTAACACTCTTAAGAATCTCACCACATTCTCCAAACTCTGTTTAGTTGTAACAACAAAAACACAACCATTTCTTTGACCAGACATGGCCACTTTTATCCACTTTTCTTAAATTTACTAGACCTGTATGACCTAGAAGGCTCACAATCAACTTACAAGAAAAAAAAAAAACTATTTATTATTTTAAGTGCACATTAGAGTCCAAACTAAATAGCATTATAAAAATACTGCTTGCTTGATTACTGAACTACTTTTCCCAGAGGCACTTGCCAAAATTACCTGCTCATATAGCTCCAGCATGCCTTTCTTGCGTATATTTCTTTTTGCCAGATAAATTGCTGAAATCAGTACAAATGAAAGAGTTATATGACTCATAATAACGTGTATGACGCACAATAACAATCACATTATTCTATTTCAAGGTTTAGGTAATAGTTAAATCATCAACATCAGTTCTAATTATTGCTATGGCAACCAATGTCTGCTTTTGAGAGATAATCACAAACCATAGTCTGTGTCCTCAACCGGCCACTGCTGCGCAGGCCAAAAATACGGTGTCTGTTAAAAGTGGGAAATCATAATGTATTTGACATTTTGCAGAATGGTACAAAACTGGTATTATACAATGAGATCACACAGTACTATAGTATTTACAGGGAGTTCATCAATACCTGAAAGCGATACAGGGACGTTTCTGGTTTAAGGATGAGTCTCTTGTGATCCTGAAGTGGATAGATGTATCCAAAAGCCACCATCATTGTCCCCAGAGCTCGGGCCTCTAGCATTAAAGATGATGAGAAACACCATAAGTTATATACTTAACAGACCACTTTCTGACAGCAAAAGTTTCAGGAAGCTGAAGAATCTGTTCATTAAAAACAAAAAAATATATATACTTTCACTATGTATTTGTATTTATATCTGTATTTAATCAGATTTCTTAGATATTATTTATACTAACACTTTATATGGTCTGTATTTTACCATCCATAGTTTACATTTGTTCTTTTTCATATGACCTTTTTTGTATTACATTTAGATTTCCGCATACGTTCAGGTTTACATACAGTATATTTAAACTATAATCCAGTACATTTTTCTATGATTTTTACAATATGTCATCTTCCATGCGGCTTTTGATAAATCAAATTTGAAATTAATAATAAACCAAATGTATTAACTGGGCAAGTCAATCTTCTTAACTTACCCAAAGCATCAATTTTAAAGCGATTAGCGATCCATGCAACAATATCTTCACCTGAAAGACAGACATACGCAGAAGACTTTTCATTCATTTCATTTCATTCATTTCAGTAAAACATGATATATTATTGCAATAAAAAACTGTAACTGTGGGTGGGAAATTGGCCTTCAGACTGAATGTGCCCACCAGGAGTCATCAGCAGAATCTGCCCACACTGTGACGGAGGTCTACTGACAGCCAATCAATACTAATAAGAACTGATTTGAAGGGAAAAGAGAAACTTGTTGAATAAAGGAAAAAAGCAAGCGAGAAAAAACTGAAATATACGTACATGATAAAATGATGAAGATCTGCTAATCGTTGAGCCGTGTGCTAAATATGCTAATAAAGATTAATTTTAAGTAATTCATGGAGTATAATAATTAGGTAATAATAAACAAATAAATGTATATTTTAATTCATATTATATTTATATATATAGTGTGTGTGTCTGTGTGTGTGTGTGTGTGTGTGTGTGCGTGTGTGTGTGTGTGTGAAAGCATATACATACACATACGTTTTTTAAATAATATTTTATTATACCAATTTCACATAGCTATTGTCTTCTAATATTCTATAATAAAGATGAATAATAATTTTAATAAAAACAAAACATCCGCTTTTAAACGAGCGGCCAACGTCTAAATAACAATTGTAAAAAACATTTCACATCATGTCATACCGTGTATGCATATGTTTGTGACAAATAAAATTTGATTTGATTTGATTTGATTTGATTTTGATTTGATTTGAAATATGTGTTTATTATGCATCTGATGGACATATCGGACTGAAAACAAAGGTGCTTTCTCAAAATAGGTATCGCACTATGGCTTAGTCGACCGCTGTGTTTCCCGCTGAGGCTCGTGATTGGAGACTAATGAGACGAACTCTGTGGGACGCATCTGGGTGGCTTCATTACTAAGTGAGGTAGGTGGGTCTGCTAGCTGAGGGGCATAACATGTCATTCTTACATTTTTTAGTCAATGATCAAGTGTTTTGTCATATATAAATAAATGGCACATGTCGTTATTAATCGCATCTGGGTATGTGACTTCACTGTATATGCAGAATAGCTGAAGGATGCTGATTATACAAACTCGTCTTCAGCCTAGAGATGCGAGTCATTACAGCCAGCTGCTCAGAGGTTGTCATGGCGATAGATTCTTCAGTCTAAACCTACATACTCGAGATGCATGTACCACTCAAACAACCAACACGCCTAGGGAGACAAATGTAACTGTAGCAACCAACTGCAACGAGTCAGCTCACTGTATTTCAAACACTGATTGCATCTTACTTCTGTATTTGACTTGCATGAGGAGTCGAGCCGAGGTTTCAGATTTGTGGATGCTGATGCTGTTGATCTCACCTGTTATTGCATGTGGGATGGTGGTGATCACAAGTCTCTGAGTCTGAGATCTCAGTCCGTTTTTGGGGTCCTGCATCTCCAGCACAATGTTTTCCACCTAAAAAAATGACGACGTGGAGGATGAATTCATTCTTATTTCCATAAAAACCGCTTTAGAATAGTTTTCATCAGCATATATGTAGTATGAAATATTCCACTGTGAGGATCCATCGTTCCTGCTTGCTCTAGTGGTCCAGCTGATCTCTTTGAAATATAGTCAATGATTGACTCGTAGCTCGGCTGTTTGAAGTCTTCCTCACTTTGTCAGGGTCCCTGGCTTTTGAACTCTGTTTGTCACTCTGGTCTAGATCACAGAAGTCTCCCGGTGGCTTGACTGGCTCATTATTATGACTGTGAATTTGCTAAGAGTGGCAGAATATTCCAAGAATATGTTGTCAAGTGGCTTGAGCAGTGGTGTGATCACTTCAAGAGCACATAGTTTTACAGCGAGATGAAAAGCAGATTTATTCCGGCGGCTCATGGAAAAGCCACACTAATACCGTCAGCACACAGTGACCTTCTCTGAGGATAAGCTTCTAATAAACAATAAGCAATTATAAACACATATAGTATATTTGTCTCCTGGTACCTGTGTTCTCGTTTTCTAAAATGTCCAATCTAAAATCACAATAATTCACATTACAAATAAATGTACTTGAACTCCAGGTTTGCGTGTGGGAAATGTTTCTATAACCCAACAGGTTGTCCTTCAGAAAAAACGATTTTTTTTTAGAAAAAAAAAAAAGATAAAACAATAATTCTACACTTTTAAGGGCTATGCTATCAAGTAATAAAATCATGTTTTATAAAATATTTTGTAAACTAATAAAAACAGAACATAACTACAACAAATATGTAATATTGCATAATATAACAAGAACAATAACACGAATATATGAAACAGCACAATTTGATAAACAGTAATACTATTTAATGTTCAAGTAATGCTAATTAGGTTAATTATATTAATTAAAATACAATATTAATATCTAACAATAACAATCCTTTCAATAATTTTTAATATTTTAAAAATATATTTACAATAATAGGAAACGCAATAAAAAAACAGGAAAGCGAATATATAGACTAAAGAACAATATGAATGAAAGTAGATATGTTAATGAATCCTATCTTCGATAGAGCTAAAGGCAAAACGGTACTTTTTCTATTAGGTTGTGAATCAAATGCTTCATTATAATGATCCAGTATCGTGAATGTGAATAAGACTAAAGCCAATAAGCAATGGATGGTGTCAACCCACCTTCTTTAGACACACCATACGCGGTCTGTATCGCTGCCCGTGGTCCCGCACGTTCTTAATGGTCATGTTTGCGTCTTCACACAGCCTGTCGACGATGCCGGGGAAAATAACGAACCCAGATATGGTTTGTCGTTTTAAACGTTTGGCGATGTCTAATCTATAAGCATCACCGATGTACACAGACGATGACTGTGTTAGCCAATCAGGTAACAGCTTTTCTGCCCGTGTAGTTAAAGCCTCTCACTGTGACGTTAGCGCGCAACAGCCACTAGATGGCCGTAGTTCACTATCTCGGCGTCTCCTTAAAGCGGTCGGCTCGAGACATTCGAATGAAACTAAAACACATTACCATAGTTTAGCTCCAAATCTTATTATGAAGTACAATATATTGAATATAATATATTTCATTTCATTAAAATAGTTCCATTTGTATAATGTCAGAAAGTAGTGAGAAGTTTACGCAATTTTACAGAAATAAGCACTTGAACTTAATACCAATAAAAATTGGGAACCGTGAACGGAATCATCTGCAGAATATCACAACTATAATATTAACCGACGCTACACTATTGAACAGACCTAACCACACCCGTGGTACCCGCCCATTAGTAAAAAGCGCGAGAACGCGCCGCGCGCGCTCCAGAGCGGCTGATGTATCCATGAAGCCGTTACTACAAAAATGGCGGATTTCCTGTCTTCCCGGACTGCCTTAGTTTGCATACCTAATTGTCTTCTAACAAGCGGCGAAATTGACCAGATGAGAAAGTCTAAAGAGATCGACAGAAAGATCTCCCGGGAGAAAAAGTTTGCGAAGAAACTGGTGAAGATATTGCTGTTAGGAAGTGGCGAGAGTGGCAAGTCAACTTTCCTCAAACAAATGCGCATAATTTATGGGCAGGACTTCGATCAGCGGGCCAAAGAAGAGTTCCGGGGTACAATATACAGCAACGTGATCAAAGGTACCGGACGATTGAATCGAATCGCAGCCGATTCGCGAGCGATTGGCGCTTAAATGTAAAATGCAATCTAAAGTGATCGGAGTCTTTATGTAACTTTTGAAAAGTTTGGCGGCGCGTCTGGCAGCGCGGAGATCTGCGTTTCTGACGTCGGTCGATGCCTAGTTTCATTAACAAGAATCGGAATCCAATAGCAGCTACAAACAAACACGCACAACCGAGTCAGAAACAAAAATTCCCTTCAGGGTAATAGTAGTGACTGGGTTCGGTTTTGCACGAGCTGAGAGCGTTTTTGTGACCACAGCGCTTACTAGCGTCTGGTTGCAATATCCACGTTTCTGCTGCAAAAGCAAATGTCTTTAATTGTGTTAATAAAAGCACATATCCGTTTTATTTTTGAATTGTACCTTTTGTTTGTCTTTTTATTTCAACGAGTAATACTGTTTTTTTTTCACATGTACATTTTTCCTTCAATATATGTAAACACATGTTCAGGTGTCCGGGTGCTGGTAGATGCTCGCGAGAAGCTACACATCGCTTGGGGAGATGCTGACAACCAGGTTCATGGAGAAACGTTGATGGCCTTTGACACACGCTCGTCCATCATGGCCAATGGGATGGTGGAGACAAAAGTCTTTCTGAACTACCTGCCCTGCATCAGTGCTTTGTGGAAAGATAGCGGCATCCAGAACGCTTATGACAGACGACGAGAGTTCCAACTGGTACATTTCTATTTTCTTACAGACAGACAGACAAGTCATTCCAAAATTCACAATTTACTGGAATGACTTTTTGTTTTGTTTTTGTTTTGTGATGCTCAGAGGATAAACTTGATATTATTGTTTTTTCTTTCACCAAGTTTGTTTGATTTGTGTGGATTTACCGATCATTAGTGAAATTCTCTTGAAAGACGTGACAGGCACAGTGAACGGCTGTAAATAGTTTTCTGGAACATGCTGTAAAGCCACGGCTTTTCTGGTCTTGCGTAATGACTTAACAAATGCTTGTTTACCAGTAACCCACTTCAGACACAAAGCGGCAATCATGTTATAATTCATATTTATTATTCACCTAACTGAGGTCGTTCGTTTTTGTGCTAGTGATTTGCTAGAAGCTTTGTAACCAACGTTTATCCAGAAGTGCAAGACGTTTGTGCTCTTAGGGTTTATGCTGTTTTGTCGAGGCTTGAACAATGGCTGAAACCTGAGATTAATGGACGGGTAGAAGCAGAACCGAGCGGATGTGACCTGCACCTGCGTGTAGTTTGCATTTCAGTTATGGATAAGATCATTCACAGTCAGGGGCAGAACACTGCTGACCAAGATTAAGATATAGCTCGAGTGTAAACACTCACAGCACCGGTTGTGATATAACGGATGCTTATCTGTATGAATAGAACAATACGCTTTCAATATTGGTAAATGAGGTCAATTTTATTTCCTTAGGATCTGACTTAGAATGTGTCTGTCATGTGGAGTCTAAAATCTAAACGAGCAGCGATTGTCGGGTTCATGTCAATAAACGTGTAGTGTCACTAAAGGATGCAGATGTGCACTGAGGAGTTTGTGAAAAATGCATTTTAATAGTTGCTTTAACTAATGTAGTTTCACCTAGCAACTGAAAGTTGTATTAAGGTAATTAGATCAAGATTATTACGTATCTTTTGGCTCCGATGACTTTAGCACTGTCTACGAACCACCAAGTTTGAAAATGTGTGTCCATTCTGAAAAAGATAGTGTAAATCAAGCCTGTGATGTGGAGTATAATAACAGTGATTTTGAGATTGGACAACTAAAAAATGTAGGTATTTGGACAAGGAGACTATAGCGATGTACCAAACAGATAAGATATTGACTGACAGGGAAACAGCACAGCGGCGCACTAGACACTAGATCCCTGCCAGTAATCATGATTGTTTTATTGTTCTCTTTAGGGAGAGTCTGTGAAGTATTTCCTGGACAATCTGGATCAACTTGGACAACCGGTAATTGTTCTTTTTGTTTTAAACACAAAGATTGTTACTCATTGCCCTAGTAATCTTAATAAAGCAAAATAAAGCAATGTTCACTATGCAAATGTCAATAACCAGTAAATTAGTACCATTCCCTAATCCCTACCAAAACGTTTAATGTCGTCACATCGGGATTCCAAAAGTGTTTAAGAAATTCCTTCGCTTCAGTGACAGTTACTGAGTTGACAAAAGAAAATGAGTAATAGATAAAACTAAACAGTTTTTACAGTATTATTGCACGAACGTTCTAATTTTATTTTGATTTTTAAAAGAATCATTGGTAGCAACCCTAAAATATAAGTGTGTAAATAAAATGATGGACGTAAATCTAGCACACATTAATTTACAAATTTCACTGAAGTGATGTGGATTTTTATACTCTCTCGCTCGCTGTCTGGATAAGTATGTATGAATTGAATTGAATTGAATTGAAAAATCCTTTATTAGTCCCACAGCGGGGAAATTTCACGTCACAACAGCAAAAACAAATCCAAGCAAATAAATAAACAAACATCACCATAACGCACTGCACACATCATAATAGACAAACAAACAAACACAGACCATAAATGAACCTGCCCGTCATAAGTATGTGTATATATACAATGGTACCTCACCTTACAAAATTAATTTGTGCCGAGATCAGTTCCGTAAAGCGAAAATGTTGTAAAGTCTGAAGCAATTTGTGCAAGCACGAGACGCAGCCAATGTTTTGTGTATTCCAGCGGCTTTGTGTGATCAGGAGGAGTGACAAGCCAATTTACCATTTACAAGTGGCAAGCTAATTTACCCTACTCCTGCATCACAACCATTGTCTTTTGTGTACCAGGAAAAATTCGCAATTAGGAGCAGGATTCTCTCAAAGACTTTGAATTGAATTTTGTAAGGTAAAAGTTTGGTAACATGGATCTTTCGTAAGTTGAGGTACCACTGTAATTTTTTTATGGATGGACAAGTGGTATTGGTTATTAATAACTGAATATTAATTTAGAACTGTTTTACCTACATTGACTTTGACTTAACGCACAAAGGCTTTTTTGTTTTGTGCGTCGACTGTAATAAATTTTGATTTGGTCATATTGTGTCTGACATTCAAATATTTGTACTTTATTTCTCAGGACTATTTACCAAGTCAAAAGGACATCTTACTTGCTCGGAAGCCGACCAAGGGAATTCACGAGTACAATTTTGAGATCAAAAAAGTCCCGTTCAAGATGGTGGATGTAGGAGGCCAGCGGTCGGAGCGCAAGCGCTGGTTCGAGTGCTTTGACTCAGTGACCTCCATCCTCTTCCTAGTGTCCTCCAGCGAGTTTGATCAAGTGCTCATGGAGGACCGACAGACCAACAGGCTGACAGAGTCGCTCAATATCTTTGAGACCATAATCAACAACCGCGTCTTTGACAAAGTCTCCATCATTCTCTTTCTCAATAAGACGGACTTACTGGAAGAAAAAGTGAAGATTGTGAGCATCAGAGACTACTTCCCTGAGTACACAGGAGATCCCCACGACCTGCCGGAAGTGCAGAAGTTCCTTGTCGAGTGTTTCCGCAACAAGCGGCGCGAGGCTCAGCAGAAGCCCCTTTACCATCACTTCACCACCGCCATCAGCACTGAGAACATTAGCCTGGTCTTCCGCGACGTCAAGGACACCATCTTGCACAACAACCTTAAGCAGCTTATGTTGCTCGATGACTTAAAATGATTTTTTACTTTATTTAATGCAAAACAAAAGTGGTTCAATTGAAATTGTGGTTGGCGTGAACACATAATGAATTAATAATGCAAGGAAAGGCTCGTCCGTCTGCATTCTTAAGCCAAAATTATGATGAAACGCCAGAAAGAACCTGAAATCCAACTCCAAATGTTGGTGTTATTGATCATTTAATGTGCTTTTGTAGGCAGTTTTCTGTGTTTAAACCATCAACACTCCTGTGTCTTGAGCAAAAGAAACTTGGGGCTAAAAACCCAAAAAGCATTTTCTAAGGATGATACATTTCTTTTCGCTGCCTTTGTCTTCCTGAACTCAAATATAGTCATATAGTAGTCGGTTTGTGGTACTTGATTGACGGAAAGAATCTGATGTTTGCCATTCAAATTTTGTACAGAAGAGGCGATCGTTTTTTAATTGATTATAATTTTTTTATTACATTTTTTTTCGAGAATGCATATTTTGTACACTAACACGCTGCCCTGCATTCAAGCTACCTGTTGTTGAAAGCTGTCCGGTTAAACGTGGATTTTTTGTTTTCTATTTGTCTTTGCTCCGTGTGTAGCTTTGGCTCAGGGTTCCTGTTTTTTGTCTGTGTACTGAATAGTGCAGACGGTAATTTTACTTTCACTCTTTTCTCCAGACCTGAACGTCTGTAATGATTTTAACTAAACTGTTCATCGTTGAGGGTAACCGAGAACGTTTTAATTTCCTGAATGCACTGTAATCTGACAAGAAAGCGGCGTTTGATGAGTCTGTAGTTTTTATTTTTGTGTATATCTGAAAAAGAATTTAATCATGCCAAACTTTGTATCTTTTTCATGGCCATAATCACATGCTTTTATTTTTTGTATAGTGTATTTTGGATGTTGTCAATCACATGTGTAATTCGGTGTATTAAATTTTTATTACGGTACCTGGTTCAATATCCACTAGTGAAGCTATGTTCACATTTGCTAAAAATTATTTTTTAATATATATTTCAGTTTTTATTTTGTACATTGTTTTTTGTCAAGAGTTGAACAATATTTTTGAAGTTGTTCATTTTGTATCAATTTTTGACTCCATTTAAAGCCGAAAGTCCAGTTAATCCATACAGTGAGTAATTCTTTGCCGTTTACCACAAAGAAAGTCTTAAGTCGATGATCCACACTTATTGTGATTTTGACATTTTTAACCAAATTTTGTGACATCAAAACCAAGTCTTTTTTTTTTTTTTTAACCAAGTACAGCGAGTGATGTAATTATAACAGCATCTAGATATACAACATGGATTAAAGAGAATTACGTTTAGATGTGTGTATTCAGTTTTGCCAGCCACGGCGATCACTTCGATGGCCCAAAACTAAACTGGACCGCAAATGGAATTCAGTGAATGAAGAGGAAAATACAGCTAATACAGAAAGATTGTTCTCTCTCCTGTGAGACACATTGAGATGATGATGATGATGATGATCTGACTGTATCGCATTTTTGTTACCTTCCAGTTTGCAGGATTGAATCTGAGCATTTGAAGATTCTCACTAAGAAGTCTTGTCTTCTTATAATTTTGTACTGTTGTGGATAGTGACACATGAAATCGAACTTTGCTCTGTCTGTTTGTGCAAACTCCAGTCTGCCATTGGTTTCCAAAAAAACACAACAGTTTGGACTGTAATAGTAACACTGATGGGATCTGATCTTTAATTGTCAGGGAACATTACGTGGCTTACCAACCTAAATCAGATGTACCCTGATTTATCAGATTTAATTTCTCACATTTATGGTGAGATGTGCTTTCATGTTCTCATGTTAATGGAACCAAAATCATGTTGCTTATGCAGAACCAGTTAGTTGAATGCTTATACTGTACAACTGCAGTATCTTGATTGGTTCAACTTGAACCAATCACAGGTCACTCCTCTTTTGTAATGAAATGTTACTTTCTTTAAAGTAGTTTGAAGCAATATTTTTTTTGATAAACAAAGACAATCTGCCTTTGACAGGTTATTATCTTTATAGATAGCACTGTACAGTTGAAGATAAAGCATATTGTGTAAAACTCAAAATATTGAACAAAATATGTGAACTTTATATGTGGAATTCAAACTATATGATTGCACTTTGGACAAGATGAGGTAGTTTATGTGTCAGTAACTTTTTTTGTAGTTTAAAGTTTTTGTGATGTTACTTTTTAAATAAAAATTTTCTCACTGGATTGAAAAAGATCTGGACAGCACTAGACAGCGTTTAGCCAAACCCACAGAGCTTTCCAGAAGCTGAGGGATTGGCTGTATAAATCTGAATTAGAAGAACAGGAACCAACCAGCAAAGGCATCTGAGCAATGCTGACAACGTTAGTCAGGGCAAGAAGTGACATGCTTTGTTAAAAATCCTTTGAAAATTCAAGTAACCTTTGACCAACTGGAATGTTTGGGTTGGATTATATAAAAATCCAATCCATCCATTTATTGAACCCTATTTCTGTGTCACACGGAGCTGGAGCCAATCCTAGCACCAGTAGAATAATGCTCATCCAATTGGGACGCATTAAAATTTTTCAATGTATTTGGACTTTGGGAACAAAGTGGAAACTCTGAGGAAATCCATGGACAAACTTTTAAAACTTACTCTGTATTGCAAAATAAGGGACTGAAGAACATCACTGATCATCTTGCAAAATCCTTCACAATTGATATAGAACGTTTTATTCATTTTATTTTATTTTGAATGGGATACATTGTTGAGATTTTATCTTCCATCGTCTATCAACAGCTTCTCATAGTTCATCAAGAAACCTTAATCTTGGTCCACTCTGGACTTCTTCATATCCATAATACTAAATAATACAGCTTCGTCAACATTTCGGTGTTTCTTTGTTTCTACCGGTGTCAACTTTTATCTTTCACATACATTTTATACATAGATACCTAGTTACATTTGTCCTCTTTCAGGAAACATGATTGCAAGTGTTGTGATTGGACAGACAGCTGCGAATTGCACCATTTCTTCAGAAATTGCATCATCATTTTTGTGCTGCATTTTATGATATACTTTTATTACAAAACATTTTTAGTTCTGAGTGCTTTCTTGGTTTTGGGGAATGACAGGTCTACCTGTTCTATTGTCCTTCCACATGCATAATTGGCCGGTCTTTGCTGGATGTACAAGACCCAGACAAACCGCACCGAGTCCCATTCCCACAGCACAGGAGTAGAAAGCAGAACTGTAGTTCTCTGTAAGATCCACAAGGGCTCCTAAAATTCACATAGAAAACACTAACGTGAGTTTCTAGCTGCTGACGCTTTATACTGATGTTCGGTACCTCCTAAAGGTGGTCCAGCAAGTCCTGCGAAGCTCTGAATGCAGACATAGACTCCGACAGCATAAGGCATCCTTTCTATTCCAATAACGTCGTCCTCGGCCAGCATGGGGATGTGTGTGGATGCGATGTTCCCGAGCAAGAAACCATAAAGCACACAACAGGCGGCTAGTCCCCAGAAGCCATGGACCACAGTGAACAGCAGCAGCACCACACACATCAGGCTCACGCTTCCAAGAAGGACAAATATTTTCCTCAAGCGTCCCCAATTTAGAAGCCATCCAATTGAGAGCCGTCCAAAGATCTCAGCGATAGCCATTGCTGAAAGCATGTAGGCCGCTTTGGCCCTCTCCGTTCCCATACTAGCGCTGAGCTCCACCACATAAAGCTGTGGGGCAAAGAATCCAAGTGTGGCAAAAAGACCAAAAGCGGAATAAAACAAAAAACTGCCTTCTTTTAGTACGTATATGTCTAGTAGTCTGTTTTTACTACGAGCATTCCGCTTGTTTGGCTGAAATGGTTCCTCCTCTCCTGGTTCTTGTGCTGGTTTCTGCCCTTCAGTTTGCAAAGGTCCACTAGGCTCCCCAGAGTTCTGATCAGTTTCTGACCTACAGGTCTTTGGTTTGATGACTATGGGCCGAAGAAGAGCGCCACAGATGATGATGATTCCCTGCAATGCTCCGACCATCACCAGTGTGAATCTCCAACCAATGCGGGTTTTAAGAGCTGTCAGGGCTGAAGCAAAAATAAATGCGTTTCAGTACTTCATGCACATTAGTTCATTTTATACAAATAAACCATGGTGTCTAGTCTGTACTAACCTGGAGCAAAAGTGAATATAGCGACAGACTCTCCAGTTGAGGCCATCGCAGTGACTATAGATCTTCTTCTGCAGAAATACTGAGACAAGATTGTGACCGTCGGCAGGAATGTCAGACAGTACCCCAGTCCTATAGAAGGATCAAGATAAGCTTAACAACAAAAATAAAATGCTTAACTAAATGAAAAAAAAAATGCATCATATTTACTGTGTAACACAATACAAAGACAACACAAATTCCATACAAATGCAGTTTATATAAAAGTAAAACAAATCCATAATGAGTTTGGCTTATTGCACCTTATGCTTTTGAAAATCTTTAAAAACATTGCAAAAAGCCATTGTATTTTAAATAAAGAATGTAAAGATATATACGCACATTCAATGTCTCACATGCATTCGATATGAGTTAATGATGCAATAAACAGTTACTGCTCCATTGTTGCATCGTTCAACTAAATTCTAGATGCATCGGCTATGGGTGAAGAAACGTGTACATTATTACTTAATACATCAAACATGTTTAAGTATTATAAATGGCCATGTGCATATATGTAATGTCATAACTTCACCACAAAAAAGGCTTAATTAATACATCACTTAGATGAAGAACTTTAATTACCGGCAACAATTCCAATAGCTAGGTACATCTGATTGATGGAGGTGGTGAAACCCGATGAGATTGTGCCCAAGGAAATGAGGAAACCTCCAAGCATTACTACTGGCTGGAATCCAAACCGATTACTCAGCACCGATGACAAAGGAGCTGAAGGTTGAGAACAGGGCAATGTTCAATAGCAAGGTCACAGCATGACTGCTGAGATACAAGTCAAATGCTTTCTTTAAAATGCCTCACCTGTGAAAGTCATGACAAAGACACATATTGAAACGGTCCACGAGACTCTACTGTTGCTTTCTCCAAAGTCATTCATCAGGTCATTTAGAAAAATCCCAAAACTTTTGATGACCCCATAGGTGAACATCTCCACTAGGAAAAAGGCCGCAGCCACGATCCAACCCCAACCACCATCAGGAACCTCAGAATACTCATTACATCCAAGGCAGCTCTTTAGCTTCAAGAACCACTGTGGCATTATAAGAGCTTTGGCCTGAAATGTTCAAATCACGATATTAAAGATGCATTAATTAGCAGCATAAAAAAGTGTTTTACTGTCAACATTTTAAAATTCAACATTACGGTAAATTGTTAAAATTGTTTATTTAAATACACTCAAGTGTAAAATGATTTGAATGATCAGTATTTCCCAAGATCAGGATGCATTATCTAAATTAAATTATTACATACAAATAAACAAATGCATTTAAATTAATAATGGAAATTCACAAACTCATTTAACTCTATTCATCGAAAGTGCCAAACATCAAAAAAGACAGCGTCAGAAAAGGGGCGTTGCCATGGGTTTTACGTCACATGCTGGGCATCAGGACAATATTGTCAACAACTGATGCGCTGCCTGCGCTTAAGACTGAAAGGAGCAACGATTGATAAAACCGTCCAGTTTGGGGTATGTCGCAATGTTTCTGTCTTTAAATCATAATAGATTTCCTTTGATGCGTTTAATGGAACTCAATTAACGAAGGTATTTTCTGCCTTGGGTTCCTGTCAAACGTTCAGGCAAATATTCAAGTGCAACTTTATTTGTTTGAATTAATAGGCACACGTGTATATTGATCACATTTGTCCACATTTGCTTTGAAACTAAAATGCAAATTCAAACGATTAAAGAAACTTCTTATTCAACATCACCCAAATGAATCCGCACGAACGCGCGCGCTTTGCATTTTGCGTCACACGTTTGAGTTTGTTTGCTGTGGTCGGCTAGTGACACATCAGTTATGTTTATTAATCATAACAGGAAAATAATTGCTTACCCGTTGTTGTCCGTGAGGAATGTTGCTTCTCCGCTGTTTTCGCGGCAGAAGTTGCACGTGCTGCTGGTTCGACTGGTGTCATAAACGCCGAACTCTTGTGTGGTGGGAGGTTACAGCTGTTGAGTAAGTTAAGGATTGGTTTACAATCAATGCTGAATGAAAGGCCACACCATCAGCCCCTGCTGTTCATCGGAATGCCAGAACAGAAGTGTGTCTCTGGACTTTCTGTGCTCTTCATGTATGAGCTGAGCATTAACTGTTTTAAAAACACTGAGAAAAAGTTAGTTATTACCTCCCGAGATCTTTGGTAACCTGGTATGTTCACCCTTACTTTATTCTGGATATGTCCAGAGGACGAATGTGAAAAGCTGCTCTTTCAGCTTTCAACTTTTAAAATACAGTACAATACAGTGTCTGTGTGTGTATGAAAGTGAGGTGAGTTGGCCACTAGGGGCTGTAACGAAATTGTGCATACTGTTTATGCTGTATACACTATGTAATTACCGAGTGTGTGTATCATTTTAGTAATTGGGGGTTTTATTTTGCTTTGTTTTTAGATTCAGCAACTTAAGATGGGGCACGTGGGGCCCTGTGTCATTTTTCAGATCTCTTTTCTCTCCTTTGGACTTGCTCAGAATATAAAAAGTCAAGCAAAAACAGAATACAGGCCTGATGTGCAGAACCGGCCCAATTTTGTCATAATCCTGGCTGATGATATTGGGTGGGGCGACCTGTGGGAGAAAAGGCCTGACAATTCTACACCGACACCCTGGCTGGACTCTTTAAAGCAGACGGGGAAAAGGTGAAATACCGTGATGTGAATGACACAGTTTGATTTCAATTTAGTTTAACTGATGGAGTTTTGGTTGTTGCTTTTCCACAGATTCACAGATTTCCATTCTCCCGCCTCCACCTGCTCGCCCTCTCGTGCCGCCATCCTGACCGGCAGACATGGGCTACGTAACGGGGTCACGCATAACTTTGCGACAGGGTCAGTCGGAGGACTTCCTCTCAGCGAGATCACGTTTGCTCAGCTTCTGCAGGATTCAGGCTATTACACAGCCATGATCGGTGAGCAGATGTTTCAGGTGACATCGCTGAGCATTTTGCTATTAAATACTGTTCTGAGACAAATTTTCATTTGAATGTGCTACAGGGAAGTGGCACCTTGGACACGTTGGTCCTTACAATCCAGTTCACAGAGGTCAAGTCTAACATCAAGTTTATTTTAATTGTAACTTTTAACTAATTTATGTATACTTTAAATTGACTTATGGAAGAAAATATAGAGAACTATTAAGCCAACCGAAATTGAAGTAAAACAAATTGTGCAAATTGAAATTTTACTGAATTTTTTTTTATACAAACTGAAATAAAAAAAATAAAATGAAGTAATGACAGTATAGAATGTTACAAATGCATAAAAATAATACGATTGTGTCGTTTTATTTGTCTCCGAACAGGCTTTGACTATTACTTGGGTATTCCTTACAGTAATGACATGGGCTGCACGGACAAACCAGGACTAGACCTTCCCAGCTGCCCTCCGTGCCAGTGTAAGAATAGGTGTGATAACGTATCTGCTATATGCTCTGTATCACTGACATTTATTTAGAAGGTATAGTTGCATTTTTCGGACTAATTATTATTTCAATGGCAACTTTACAGAGACAGATGCTACTCTGAATTGGCGTTGCCGTTGTTTGAAAATGAAACGATAATTGAACAGCCAATAGACACGTGGAGCCTTACAGAACATTACGCCACTGCTGCCGTCCAGCAGATCATCAAAGCCAGGTATGTTTTCTGTTTACCTGGAACAGAAAGCACAAATATATTAAATATAATATAAAATCTTAAAATACACATCTTAAAATTAAATTGTAAAATACTTGGTAGTATATTTATAAACGTTTTAGCTTTAAACTTTAGTATATAAATATAAATACGTATAGCTATGTTTATTGTTATAATCATCAGCTTTAATTTTTTTAGTAAATTATTATTATTAATGATACAGCATTAGCATTTTAATATTTTAGACATGTAAAATTGTTAACTATTAATATAATATTTTATAACACAGCTAATTTGTGTAAAATTACCAAGATCATAATTAGAAAAGTGTATTGCAAAACAATGAGTTCAAAATAACATTTTGATTTATTTTGAACTTTAAACCTGATAAAAACAAATTCTCCCTTGTTTCGTGCTTTGTCCTTGCAGCCAAACCATTCACAAAATAAAAACGAGCAATAAAAACTGATTCACTAATAGACAGGGTGACAGTTCAGTGGACTTTGACCAGCCAATATAAGGCCGGTCAGCAAACAAGTTTATTAGGTCAGTAAAGCTGCAGTGCTGACCTTTGACCCTTTCCAAGGATTGGACAGCATTCGACAAAGTCTACTTATAAATGTGTGCATTTAGGATCCTTTTGCTCCATATTAACATTTTCAAAATATTCTCTGCAATCTCAAGATGTTTAAATGATAAGAAGTCATTATATTAATTACCGTATATATTCAGTGGACTATGTAGATCAAATGATTATGATCACATGTGTTAAATAGTTTTTTTCCACGGGTGTAGCACTTCTCAAAAGCAGCCATTCCTCCTCTACCTGGCTCTTGCTCACATGCACGTGCCCCTGTTCCATAATGCCTTCCTGAATGTTACCACGCAAGACCCCTACACCGCCAGTCTCAGTGACATGGACGCTCTAGTGGGGGCAATTCTGCTGGCGCTCAGCAGCCACAAGCTTGAAAACACACTGATATGGTTCACGGGTCAGTGTTTTTCATCATTTAGAACAGAGTTCTAAACGGATCAGCAGCTATACATTTCTTGCCATCTGCCTTTAAGGTGACAATGGACCTTGGGAGGAGAAATGCCAGTTTGCCGGAGACGTTGGGCCATTTGTTGGAAGGTGGCAGACCAGCCGGGGTGAGCACCCAGTCTTGCTTACTGACTTACCGGTAACTCTTCAGTTTAATCTAGGGCTGGGCAATAATTCAATAACAGTTATAATTTTCATGGGATTATAAATTTTGGGAAAATATAAAATGCTTCAAATTTTCTTGGTGTTTTTTTTTTCTTGCTTGTTTTAAATCATTGCTTTTGCAGGCAGAGCCACATAGCAGGGTTACACATTATATACCCTTTTATTATAATTTTACATTCTAGTAATGTTCCATTTTCTAGTACAGTACTTTTCTCGTCTTATGTTCTTCAATTGATCACAAAACCCTTGATATTAATTGATAAAAACAATGAACTCTCTAGTTTTACAGAATGCCTCACTTTTGCTTTACAGACATTTGGCAGACGCTTTTATCCAATGCGACTTGAAGCAAATGAAGTGAAATTGAAGCAAAATTTGTCTAAAAAGGATACAGTAGCTATAAAACACGAAGACACAAAGCTATAAAAAGAAACTACTGTATATAGGATCAAAACTTAATTGAATTTTTTTTCCAAGTTCACAATTGTTTTTTGAAATTACTGTAGGTATGGATAAATAGTGGGATGCAGAATTTACCCTAATTTTATTACTGGAAAGTGCCAAACAAAAAGGGTCCCTAATTTTATTAATGGAAAGTGCCAAACAAAAAAGGGACAGGATTTAATTGTACATCATTCAGGAGTGAAAATCTGACTTTTAAATGGAAAAAACATATATTTGATATGTACGGTGATAGTTTTCACAATCATGACAATTTATATTGCCATATCGCCAAGCCAATTTGTTAAAAATGAACAAAGATCCATGACACGAAGAGTGTAGATAGGAGTTTTCTTTTATATAGATAGGAGCTCATCAGTTAAGATAGAGTTAAGTCAGATAAGAAATCCGTTTATTGAATGAAGTTGTTATTGACGTTCGTCGGAGCAGGTGGTGGTTCGGCGAAGAGGACCACATGGGAAGCGGGTCACAGAGTTCCCACCGTGGTTGTCTGGCCTAAGAGGATCAAACCCAACAGCACCAGCGCCGCCCTGCTGAGGTTCTGAGAAATCAGGAATGTTTTCCATCATTTATTATTTGAAGATGTTTTATATAAACTTCCTTTCACCACATAGCGGCTTGGATATCTTTCCAACCATTCTCTCCTTAGCTGGAGTGTGTCTACCATCAGATCGGCGTTATGACGGCATTGACACTACGGATGTTTTGCTTAATGACTCTGACGTGGGACATCAGGTCTCTTTGTATTTTTACATTTTTATTGATTAAACAAAAAAAGCATTTACATATACTGAATATCTATCCTTAATGTTTTTCAGAGTCTTATGCATCCGAACAGCGGCGCTGCGGGGCAGTTTGGGGACCTGCAAACGGTCAGATTGAGGCATCACAAGGCGTTTTATATTACAGGTCAGATTGATAATGTAAAAATGCTTGATACAATTGTAACGATTCAGCATTTAATTTTGAGAAATCTCTTCACAAACCTTTTTTTTATTTTTGCAAATGATAATTTTGCAGGTGGATCGGAAGCGTGCGGTGGAGGAAGTGGTCAGCAGCAGCTTCACGACCCTCCTCTTATATTCAATCTCTCCCAGGACCAGGCCGAGGAGACGCCACTGACCCCCGGGGGTGAGGAATACAGGTCTGTCCTACGGGACGTGGAGCGAGAGAGGGAGGCTCTGCTCTGGGACATTGCCACTGATAAAGTGTCCACGGCCGACTATACCGTGAGGCCCGCTGCAGCCCCCTGCTGCCAACCACACAACCCTGTCTGCCGATGTCACCTTTTAAAATAAGGTCAGTGAGTTTGGCCTCCAACTGTTGAAATCAAGAGTTAAAAATATCACATGATATAAAATATTGAACTTTACGAACCAGTGCACTGCTACAATTGGGTTTTAATGCATTTCACGTGGTGCGTTTTAAAGTAACTTAAAACTGGAATTGCCACAAGGGGGCGCTAGATCAACAGAAAAATCTATTGATAAGTAAAAAAAATCATACGATAGTATGCTAAAAAAACTGTTGTTTTCGAAAATTCCATGATGTTAATACGTATTTATCTAATATAAATGCATATTTAGACAATATTAGCATTTGGTTTATTAACAAATGTAGTATTTACATAAATTTAACAAAATGTAATACTGAATATTTTAGAAATCAAAACAAGATTAACAGTGTTGTTGTGACTTCATATATTACAATTTAATAGAATTTAATGGGTGTTATGAGCTGCAGTAATGTCTTAATTTAAATACAGTACTCCACTCTGTGATTGGTTGGTGAAAGAGTCTATCTAACAGTTGGCCACCGGTCCAGTGTCCCACCTCATACCCAGTTTCTGTTATTGGCTTCAGTTCCTCGTCACCCAGAAAAGGAGTAAGCTGTCGAAAATTGATTGATGATATTGATGCAAACTTTTTGTAAGTCTATGAATTCTGACAATTAATAATAGCATGCTGTAATTGTATTAATTTGAGACTTTGACATTTAACTTTAATTCCGGTTCTGGTTAGTAAGTACAACTATGACACACACACACATACAGTGAGGAATTTTCTGGCATATGTTCATATAATCTCTGGGAAGAGATCAGACACATTAAAACGCATGAGATTCTTCCAGCTTTCTTCACAGCGCAGTAAAAAACATTTGACAAAAACTAGATCGCAGGTCACTGTGTGATGTAGAATTGCTCTGTTATTTAAGCAATTCCCTTATTTTACCACCTCATCCCTTATTAGTAAATGTTTCCTTATTAACAGTGAGCATCCATGAAACAAAACCATGGCAGATCCTCCACAATCACTCAGTGTACATCCTCCAAATCCTGTGCAAATTTCAAATTTCGACATCCATGTAACGTCAAAAAGCCAATTGGTTTTCCCTTTCTGGCAGTTGTAGCTCAGAAATGTAGTGTTTTTTTTTTTAAGGACGCAATATGATATTTGGACATGATTTCAGAGAAGGCTTTTAAAAATGTTAATTCTCTCATACTTGACCGAATAAAATGCTAAAAAATTATCAAAATAAAACTAACTCAATTGGTCGAACATTAAATATAAAGTTCACAACATGTCCGAAGCTCTTTATACGATTGCCTATTTTACATAATTGCATAAGTGAATTCTTCATAGTCCATAATGGCACATACTTAGTGCGTTATCTGTGTGTTGGAACACCTCCACCGTCTCGTCTTTCAGTGTATCTTCTGTAAACAGTCTGCAGCTTTAAACACATCAGCAGTGGATCAATGCACAGATCAAATATCAGATGTCTTCTGGTAGAAGAATGTCTTGGATGTTGATTTGAAAAAGTTCTTTAGGTTCTTACTAAACGGAAATTCCTTCAATTATGTTGGTTGGTTGTGATGATTTCTCGTCTGCTCTTCTTTGTCTCTTCATAAAGTTCATAAAACCAGAGAATCCAGTTGAGCAATGTTTGCATCAAGATTGCTGACCGGGCTGATATTGTGCATGATCTCGGTCACAGGATCAGTTTCCATTTTCAGTCCTTCCTCAATTCCTTCAAGGATTAAAACGGCTCTTTCGGTCTGTGCATGCTTAGCATTGAGCTTGTTCACCTCACTGACATCATCTTCATCACTATCTGAGGAAGAAGAAGAAAGGCAGGTTTCTTTGATCTCTGAATGCTCCCAGCTGGTTTCACTCCTGATCATTTCCTGGACAGGAGATGCAGTGAAATCTTCATCACCAGCTTTGTTCTGTTGGACCACATCGTTTTTTTCCTCTGCAACTTTAGTGTCCATCAGGCTCTCATCACAAATCTTGACATCTTCATGAGGTGCATCAATGCTGTGGATTGAACTTCCAAGAACTTTGTCAGTCTGCTCTTGATTATCTTCCTGGACAGCAATAAGATCCAGGGTTATTTCATCATAGTCCACACTTGGAAGACTTAGATCTTTTTGAAGAAGGTTCTTGTCAATGTCTTTCTGTTCTGGTTCAGCTTCTTGACCTTCTGTGTTGTTTTCCTCATCTCCAAGGGTTCTGTTCTCAATGACCCTAACCTCATCTTCATCAAGAACTTCTATTAGACCTTGATTTTGTGGTTGTCCATACTGAGGCTTTTCTATGGGAAGAGCAGGGGACGGATTTTCACATTCGAAGTTTTGAAAACCGTTCTTCTCGAGCTGCGTTGGTTCTGGTCCACTTTCTTCACCATCTATATTTTCGACAGGATGTTTTTGGTGGACTTCAACTATGAGATTGATGACACTATCAGGCTCTGTCTTTTCTACATCACTTAGCTCTACTTCTGAAAAATCGGAGGGGTCATTCCGAGGCCTTTCTTTAATGGACACGGCTCCTACAGGGACGTGTGGTGTGGGACTGTGGAGACATGAACATATTTACAATTACATGTGTTTATCCTTTATCCATAAACACACAACACAACAAAAAAAAAACCATGTGGTTGCCTTAAAAAGTTATGGATAGTCTACGAACTAATTATTATTATTTTACCTTTCAACGGATTCATACGGAACAGGCCACGACTCGGGGTCTCCGGCCCCCTCCTCTTGTACCCAGCCTTGATTGGAGGAAGCATATGTGAGAATGGCCTCTGTCACAGTGTAGGGAGTGTGACCCTGCACACAGTCCTCGATGTGCTTGACAGGAAGCTGAGTCTGCAGGAAAAGATGGAGTTGGCTGTCCGACAGACACACCGTCATGTGCAAGACCCTGTTTGCGAAAAGAACCGAATTGAATGGATTTTTTTTCTTAATATTCCAATAGCACAACATAAACTTTTGATTAAGAAAGTCGAAAACAAGTGAAAATCATTAAAAATAATCTCACTTGTCCAAGAAGGTCTGTAACCCCTTCCTCCTCCTCTCTATGAAATCATCATTAATAAATGAGAAGATCGACTTTCTGGGTAGATCAGGAACAGGCCTGTGGGAAATAAATCCATGCATTAAGCTTTAATTAAAAGTTTTTTTTTTTTTTTTTTTTTTTTTTAAACATTGTAAAGAATAATTAGGCTAAATTTAGTGGAGATGTAGGACAAATATAAATTATTACAGTTATTTGAAATGAATCACATTTTATATTTACATTTGTTTAGAAACACCAGAACTTGGTTTAGAGACATACACTTGGGATTCTGGGAAATGTAGTGAAGGAAATTGCAACTGATGCTCTTTCTGGACTACAATTACCACTTTACTACTTTTGCGTTTTTTGTTTCATAAGATCTTTGTAATTTGTGTTATTGGTGTCATTTTATTGTTCTCATTTTGCTCACTATTATCTTTCTTTTAAATTATGTTTTGGTGTATAATCACATGTTGATGCTGTGTGTTACTACAGTTTCAAACAGAAAAATGAATTTGACATTGAACGTTTGTTTCGTAATCGACTTTGTAATAACTGCGCTCTTCTCATCTTTCCAGCGCTCTCACTCATCCCTCGTTCTTCTCTCATCTTCGCTCTCTGGACCTTTATGACTGATCAGTGAACCTTTTATGTGCAGCTCACAGAGGAACTTACACCAGGCCAGCGTTCTTTTGCAGCTTTTTCTTCAGCCACACAAACTCGCTGTAGCGTCGCCTCACGCAGGATGTTTTTGCTGTGAATGCTTTGCTGTTAGTCTGGTGGCAGAAAACAAATCGTCAAATTAATAAAACTGATAGCGTGATGAGCAGAAGTCTGCAGACTAAAAAAAATACTAGATTATCTACTTGCATTTAAACAACACATTTTCAACATTTACACTTCATAAAAAGAACTTAGTCCACACTGTAACTTTTTAAACAATATACGTATTGTTACTAATTCGTCGTTACTATTGCGTTTTAGCACTAAATGAACCAAGGTTCGACTTGAGCACAGTCGTATGTTCATTAAAAACAACAAAGTGTCATTGAAACCTACAAATTAAGGGGCTGAAACGTTTGCATCTGGTAATCTAATCATCTTTACAGTCTTTTAGCAGATTATTTTATCCAAACCAATTTGAATTGTATTACAGTTTTACACTGAAACTACTTCATGCGTTCCCTGAGAATCCGCTCTAAGCTGTTATCACCATCACACTTTAGAGTTTGTGCCACTAGAAAACCAAAGTAAATCAGAAATTTGCTCTAGAAACATACAATAGAATTCTGTTTGAACGTCACTGAAGTACTGAACGACTTACATGAAGGAAAATCTTGAAATCCACATACGAGTTCCAGGATCCTTCATTTTGAAGTCGAGGATCCTGAACCCTCACAGCAATAAATTCCTTTGGCACACAATAAATGAATTTATATTTTACCAGGCATATTACATGTAAGTTTAATAACACGTTTTATTTGTAATGCACTTTACATTTAAATGAAACTGCAACACCAAGCATAAATCATTAACCACTGAATTGTAAGTAATCGTGGTAAATTAATTAGGATTTAAATAAATGTAAAAAATAAACCTTACATCTTGTTCCTGACTTCGGATCATCCTACCAATGGTCACACGACACTCTGAACATCTGTGAAATAACAGTGACAGCAAAATACTCGTGTCAACAACAATAACAACTTCCCTCCTCAACACTCCAACTCACATGTTTTTTTCCTTCCTGACTTTGCGTCTTTTAAACTTAACAAATGAGAATAATTTCAGCCATCCAAATGAGGAGAACCCCCCAATTCCATCGGACCTCTTGGTCTTTTTTACTGCCAAAAACATTCCAGTTTGTAGATTTGTTTATACAGGACAAAAACGAGTGAGAAACTCGAGCACGTGAGACTCGATCTTTTAACCACTGTGGTGAACCATGTGCTCCTCCTCTTCCTCTAAAGCCATTAATCATGATCAGTCTCGGATCGCTAATGTGATTTTCTAGTTTTAAACGCCACAAGCAATGACAATGTTGAAAGGTTTTTATGTTTGGCTTATGGTTGCAATCTACGACAACTTTTGACCTTGTGTAAAAAGCACGAATTGTTTTCGTGTAAATATATTGTGTATGTTTCTTCTAAAAGAGTGAGTGCACTTTACTTGCCTTGTTTGGTTTTTCCGTACTGTATTTCGATCAACGCAAACTAGTACAGTAGTACACTCATAGAACCGACGGGTAGATTAAAGTGAAGCCACTCGGGTGATGTGTGTGTCATCATGTCATCTGGTTTCTGCAGCGCGCTGACAAAGTATAAAAACGACCGTGAACAGAAACTAATCGTGTTAAAACCAAAAACAAAATTGCTAAATCACAACAGAGGAAGTGGAGCTAGAACGGCGATCAGCTGCTTCCTTGTTCGTCTGAGGCGATTGTAAACAAGTTGAGGCGAAGTATCGCCATCTAGAGGAAAAGGCGAGTAATATTATTTCCGCTCGTGACTGAAAAACAGAATCATGGTTAAATTAATGTTCGCTTAAATACACTTTCTTCATGCTGCATGTAATGTATTGCTTTAAATATTGCGCAATAATAACAAAATAATAATTATTATTATTGCTGGGGTTTTTTTTTGCTTTAGGGCTACTGAAGTGATTGAAGCCATCTGACTTTCCCGCCAAACGTGACAAACGGGTGAAGTTCGGACGATTAAGCTTCGCGAACTTTCAACTTCGAGACGACACCAGTTTAATTAACTATAAAGCTATTAGTAGCTTCATAATATTTCTTTCATAGGGCCCAAAAATGCCAGTGCCTGTAGACAAAAAGACAATCTATTGCATTACCACACCATTTTTGGCAGCCAGTAGGACATTTGTGAAAAGAACTCATATTTCCTGTCACCACCGGGAATAAAAAGGCTCTGATTTACTGCTTGGTAATGGCAAGAGCTACCCAAACGGCATCTTGTGGTTTGCAGCGTAAGACGTTTATCCTCTGTAATCTTCTTTATCCTGGAGTGCAGGTGGGATGTCAGATGGACCGGCAAACACACCGAGAGAATGAGACACTCAACTGCTTTGACTAAAAGGTTCATGGCAGTTTCATGATGTTCCTGTGTACGTCTGTTAGCGTAGTATAGACACCAAGCTGTGGGTTTCCTTTTATGAGAAAGAAAGGCGGAAAGGACTAAAATGGAGGACTCCGAGATCCGGCAACAAAAACTGGACAACCAGGTAATGGTGATTGTTTACTTGCATGCCACTGAACATCTAGAACCTTTTATATATTTATGTGATTTATGAAACCCATACTAAGAACTAAAATGATTGGGTAAACCAGTTGCCTCCAAACAATTGATTAATGGATTCTCCTAAATTCTTACATATTTAAGTTTAGTTAACTTGGGGATTATGCAGAGTGTATTTACAGTACATTGTTTAGTGTGCCAAAGTTGGTGTTTTATCATTGTGCCTCAACAATTATGTACTTTTTTTGGGTTTTGTTCGGGTTTTTGGCCTAATTTCTTGCCTCGCAGGTGTTGTTTGATAATCATACGTTTGGTTTTTGTTCTGTTCATCATTAAAAGCGCACACTTTTGATGAAGAAACAACACAAAAGAAGGACAGACTCCCGAATGGTCACAGCAAACAACGACATTCGTCCCAGGACTCGTAAACACAAGGCTGGATCCGACGACACAGCTTTGTTGATAACCCAATCCCAAAGCAACGGTTCTCTCAAAGGTCAGAGCCTGTCATCTATAATCTCTCCAGTAGGACAAATGAAATCCCACGTGCAGTTGTTTCTGTCATATGTGTTCCTCAGACATGCAGCCGGACTATATTTATGAAAACACTGTGGAGGAGATCACACTAGGAGAGCTGAACATCTCACCTAGGCCTGTGGAGATGCCAAATGAATTTCTTTCTGCTCCGGTTCTCAACAAGAAAATGGATTTAGCGGTCAGTCCTCATTCCAGCCCCAAGTTTGCTCGTGACTCGGAAACACAAGACAATCCGGAGGGGAATAAAACAAAGAAGAAAGGTGGAAAAAAGGGCCAAACAAAAGGTGAGTGCTTTTATTTTTTGTAGTTTGTATTTAATTTCGGTTTAACTGTTTTCTTCATTTAAATGTTATGTTTAAGCATTGGAACAAGAAACGCCAGAAGACACAGAGGAGAACACAGAGAAGAAGAAACCTATAAAAAAGAAGGACAAGAAAAATGACCATGCAGAAAAAGTGAAGACAGTGGAACAATCTGGTACGTGCACTAAAGAAGTTCAAGAGCCCTTTCTATCTGACATAGTTTATATTCTGTATTTTACAGCACCACAGACTGACTCAATTGAGGAATTTAATGTTAATGCGGATAAGAAAAATGAATCGGAGAGTGAGGATGAGAGGAAAGACTGGTCCAAGAGCTCAGTCCCTCCTACACCAAAAAAACATCCAAGTACGATACACGCAATAAACTCTGTTTGTGTGTGTGTGTGTGTGGGTGTGAGAGATAGAATCAGCAGGCATCAGTTTAAGAAATCTCATTGCTCTTTCAGGAAGATGTCAGCTCAGCGACAGCGCTGATGAAAACGAGGATGAGGAAGAGAAGGAAAAGAAGAAGGCCACCAAGAAGTCATCAAAGAAATCGAAAAAGGAAGATAAATCTACAAGCAGCCTGGCGTCTTTGAACTCCAACTATAAAGATACGCCGTCTGACAGCGACTCTTTGGACATGGGAAAGGTGAGACGCGGACCGGGATTGTGCGAGCAGTTTGTGAATCTGTCTTTACTCTTTACCAGGCGTCTCCAATGTCTTTGGAGGATCTGGAACAGTTTGCCATGCGTCCTGCTCCGAGAGACGTGACTATTCAGTGCAGGATCACCAGAGACAGGAGGGGAGTGGAGAAAGGACTCTACCCCACCTACTACCTCCACATGGAAAAAGAAGATGGGAAAAGAGTCAGTGGGGAAAAATAACAGACAAAAAATGATAAATGTATTTTTTGAAGATATATATTTTTTGGTTAAATCAAACTCTGTGTTGCAGGTCTTTCTGATGGCCGGTCGAAAAAGAAAGAAATGCAAAACCTCAAATTATTTGATATCAGTTGATCCAACAGATTTATCCAGAGATACAGACAGTTATATAGGCAAACTGAGGTCAGTGCCACTGGGAAGTTGTGTCTTCTTTCTTTCTCTCCCTCGCTCTCTCTCTTTCATTCACTCAATCTTATTCTATTTCTCTCTCTTATTCTTTTGCTGTATCAGTATATCTGTCTGTCTATCCATCCATCCATCCATCCATCCAATAATATAAATCTCTCTCTCTCTCTCTCTCTCTCTATCTATATATATATATATATATATATATATATATATATATATTATATATTATATATATATATATATATATATACATATATATATACTGTATATATACTGTATGTGTGTGTGTGTCTATTTTTTAGATCAAATGTTTTAGGTACAAAGTTTACTGTTTATGATAATGGTGATAATCCAGAAAGAAAACCATTCATCAAAGAAACTGACACTTTGCGACAAGAACTAGCAGCAATCTGCTATGTAAGTTACTGATATTAGTACTCAGATTTTGTTTGACACAAATATGTAATGACACACTCTTTTTGCACAGGAAAAAAATGTTCTGGGATTTAAAGGGCCTAGAAAAATGACTGTGATCATCCCTGGCATGCATGAGAATGATGAGAGAGTCGTTATTTGTCCTAAAAGTGTGAGTTTTTTCATCAGTACTTTTGTGTTTGTGTCTGATGTTTTTCTGAATAGAGTGTCTTCTGTGTGTCTCAGGAACTAGAGTCTCTGCTTACGAGATGTGAGAATGGAAACAAAGAGAATCTTGTCACTCTTGTGAATAAGTCTCCCAGCTGGAATGAGCAGACACAGTCATACGTGCTCAATTTCCACGGCCGAGTTACACAGGCATCAGTCAAGAACTTCCAGATCGTCCATCCAGATAATGGTGAGAGGTCATTCAAGAATCCATCCATCCATTCCGCTTACTCCATTACTGGGTCATGAGGAGCTGGAGCCAATCTCAGCAACTCTGGACACTCGACACAACTCGGGACACACACATTCAAACACACACTCACACCTGTAGTTGATTTCTTTTTTTTCTCTTTTCTATTTATTAATAATCAGTTTAATTATACTGTATGTGCATGAGAATGAACATGCATGTACCGTAATAAATTACAACAGCCTGACATTTGGTCTTTTAATTATATTTTCCTGTAATACAGAGAGATATAAGTAATACAACAAATTAATAAATTCAACAAAATGCATGTTCCTAATTTTAGAATCCTTATTTTCTAACATAACTGTATGTTATGTCATATAGATATTTAATTAATGAAATATGATAATTAAAAATGTTACCATTTAAAATGGTACCCTATTAATTAATTGTTTGTTAATATCACTCTTTTTCTTTTTTTTTTTTTCAAGTGGATTATATTGTCATGCAATTTGGCCGAGTGGCAGAAGACGTGTTTTCCATGGATTACAGCTTTCCCCTCTGTGCGCTTCAAGCCTTTGCCATCACTCTGTCTTCCTTTGATGGAAAACTGGCTTGTGAATAATCATCTCTTCCCATAAAAAACACAAATACTGTTGTACCTGAACTACATTTACACGTATCCAACTTAGTTCACATAGAAAATGTCTGCAAGATGCTGGATATTTACTAATTTTTAAGCAAGAACACTATTAGCAAGCATGTCGTCTATTAAAGTTTGTAATTTAACATTTATCGACAATTCATTAACATTTAATATACAAATAAACTATTTATATGATATTATCTGATAATTATATTTTTGTAATTAAATATATACCTTTTATGTTTAGTAAAATCTGTGTTTTTTTAGGACAAAATGTTTTTAAAAATTATACCATAAGTTGAGGTCACAAGTTGAAAACAATCATTTGATGTTTATTAGCTGCAAACATCCATGTTGTTATCCATTTAAAAATTGTAAAGAAAAAAAAAACATATTTTAAATTGTGCGTTTAAGTGTTTTATGGATTTAAAATTGTTGTCTTATAATAAATACACATAATCCTTATTATCTGAGTTAACCAAACAAAATAGAGCTCTAAACTGTTTTTTTTTTTTGTTTATATCAAAGGTGGGCTTTTCATTGTTACAGATGGATTGTACGTCAAGAAATGTATTTAATTAAAAAACATACATTTCTGTGTGTGAATAAAAAAGATGCAATAAAAAAACAATGCAGTTTTTCTTAACGGATAAATTAAGCTAATTTAAAATACATATTTTTTTTGTATTTTAGAATCAACTTTACGGGGGCCAATTAAAGCCGTCTGTGACCGGGGCGTGACAATGAGTATGGTCTGCTTTAGAATTAATTTAAACGCGAGAGTGCGTTTTTTCACCGCCAGGGTGCGGTAAAACGCGTAATCTATAACGTCACATTGAAGAATTGAAGAAGAAGTGAACAACTCTATACATAATGTGCATCGTCTTGTTCAGTACAGTAATTATTATACAGGTTTATCCGAGTGAGTTACAGTTTAGCAGTGGGCATAGACGCGGCGACTGCGCCCTCTAGCGTCCTGTGAAAGTTATTTGTACATCTGCGGCGGTGAAATGGGACTTTGAATGTAAATTTTACTTTCAGTTTGAGTAACGAGGCAGGCAGATGAACTGTTCCTAAGTCGAGCACGTTTGGTGTAAATTGATTACAGACGTCGTGACAATGCGGGACCGGACTAAAGAGCTAGGCAATGTAAGTACAGAAACCGAAGGAAGTTGGAAGCTAACAGCTAACGGCTAACACGGTTTTATCAAGTACTCAATGTCACCGAGGTAGTTTATTAGCTTTTAACGTCCAATAAGAGATTATTTTGGTTTGTACGTGCTCTATGCGCTAGTTATGCGCTAATGAACATTGTGTTAGACTGGTCACAATTGAATATTGTCATTAATGTCATCAATGTTGGTGTAGGTTTTGGTAGGTGGGTGTAACCCCTTTTCCTCCATATCCAATACAGAAGCAATTAATGCTCTAATACGAATTTCTGTGAAATATTTACATGCATATTTTCGTGTATACATAAGTGAGTGTTAATTTTTAAATGTGTGTGTGAGAATTCACATGTGCACACACATTTGTTCACACTCTTTCTCACTCACTGTAACACACACACACACACACACACACACAGTGGAAGTTTTGCTTTTCCAGACTGTAAACATCTTTCTGTCTCCTCGAGTTCTTTTATCGCCCACAGGGATTTAAAACCTTTTGTTAATGCAGTCGATATTTTTGTGAACAGGAAGTGATTTTACACAAAAACCCTGTTTTATTTCTTTCACTCCTAAACCCTTTGGGGTACAGTGAAGGCTTTTTATAATTGGTTAAATTCAAAACATTGTTCTTAGTTGTCATTAACTCATGATCGTTTTGAACTTCTAAGAACGATAGTAATCCTTGTTATATTAATCAATAAAATATAAATTCCAGAAAAACACAGAGTATGCACAAATGTTATTTATTGGAAAGTATCATACAAATAGAACTATTTATTATTCTCATCTAACGTGTAGTTATATGGTGAAAGATAAATGTGTTGTTAGTGTAACAATATCTGATGTAGAAATGTGTTTGTTATACATAGTTTGGATATTTTACGTTGTAACTTGTTTAAAAATGTTGCCTATTTCAGCTGTTGTTTGTGTTCTTATGGTAAAACAGTATTACATGTGTACAGTACATTCTGTGGTTGCAGATACAGTTGCTCTCTTGTGAAGACAAAGAATTCTGCTGTGCTAGTGGTCAACATCATTGAAAACATTCAACTACCTAAATCTACGTTACAACGTTCAAGATGAGACACAAACTACCATTGCAGCTATATTTGTCTTTGGTAACATGGATCAACCAAACAGTTTGGAGAAGTTCACCTTAACTTGGGGCATCATAAATGCATCTTCGCATTACAATTGTTTTCCATTTTGAAATAATAATAATTCTAATGCAACACGACACAAAGTCTTGCTTTTCGACTCCTACCACAAGTCAAATGCTTCTCATGAAATCTTGTTCAGAAAATAGGCACTTTGTCTGTTGTCCAATACTGATTTAATTAAAATATTATTTTTGGGGTCCAAAACTGGAAATCGGATCATGACATTAGTAAAATATTTTTAAACTAATTATTACTCAATATAACAGCAAGTAAAGTGTCAAACCATGCACAATATAATTTTGCATCAACCGTTTAATTCAGCTTGGTTACAGACGTTAGTGAACAATTGTTTTGTGTTCTTCAGCCTGCCAGCGTGTCTGATGACGATGAAGAAACAACAGCTCTAATGATTAAACCTGGATCGGGGAATTCAGTTAAAGAAGAAAAAGATAATGAGGTTTTCTTCAAGAAGGTGTGTTCACGTCTGTTTATCTCCATGACGGAGCGCAATTCACACACCAACTCATATATGACTTTACTCATATATAACTATAATGTGTATATGACAATTAAAATTAGAATTTTAAAATTGAATTTTTAGTTGAATGTTGAACTACAAACACGGATGAGGCTTGTCTCTTATCACTCAATGCCCTCGTCACTACTTTTTTGAGATTGTTTTTGTTGATTTGCCGTGTTAATTTAAAATCAATCCAAGTTTACCTTTAAATTTTGCATTTTGTTTTTCTGTTCCCAACTTTTTTGAAATGTGGTCTTTGATATTTTTAATGTAAAAAATATTATGTGCTGTAAGTAGGAATATTGCAAGTATGGGAACTATGCATAGCTCCTTATTATTATAATTTGTTCCCATGAACTGTTATACTGTTTCTGATTATTAATTATTTTCTGATTCTAGGTTCAGGAGATTCGAGAGTCTCTTGAAACTATGAGGAACAAAGTAACAGAGTTAGAAAACAAACAGAAAACTGTGTTAGGAGTTGCTCTTCCAGAAGACTGTGAGCCACTTAAATAATCTGTACAAACATAAATTGCAGGGAAATGTCTTTAAATGGTTTATATGTATTTTGTAATGCTTTTTCTTTTCTAAAATCTTTACACAGATAAGAAAAAAGAGCTTCAGTCTATTAGAGATGATATTAAAGGAATGGCCACACAGATCCAAAAGAGGCTAAAAAGTGAGGCAGATAAATTAATTATTGATTTTTGTCACACTTATTTTAATTATAAATGTTGCCTTCTGTGGTTTAGCTCATTTGACTTTTTTTTAAACAGGCATTGAACCTAAAAAAACTGAAAGTGAAGAAAAATATGTTCCAATAAACACAAGAATGCAGAGAACCCAGGTCAGTTTTGTTTGGACTGTAAACCTTGTCATGAAACAAGCCATGAGTAACGTTCATTTTCTTCCACCATTATTACTAATAAACGTGTTTACATTTTATCAGCATGGTGTTTTGTCTCGAGAATTTCTGGAGTTGATGGGGCACTGCAACACCATTCAAGCCAAATACAGAGACCGTAACGTGGAGAGGATACAGAGACAGCTCAAAATCAGTATGTGGCTTTGTTTTATTGGTAACCTGTAGTGCATTACTGTGTGTAGTGGTTCCAAACCTCTCTGTCCCTTTGTTATCAAGTGGTGGCCTTTTATCAGTGGATATCTGTCAACTTATCTGTATCAATTAGCTGTTAAAATGTAACTTAATATTAATGTCCATATTAAGTGTCCATCTAATTATTGCTGGTGATAATGATCATGAAGGTTGAATGTTTATAACAATAACAATAGTTTAAAAATTGACTGTGCACCTTATAGTCCAAAATCAAATGTGTGACCCATGCGTGGAAAAAAATATAAAATAGATGTTTATCAGTGGTGAGCCTTAGTCCAAAAAATAACGCTGTATTTATGACTTTCATAATTATGACACATTCATACATTTTTTCCTTCATTTTGTGAAATGTTTCATGTTTTGTGAAACTTTTCTATTTTGCTCTTCTTAAAATTCAGTTTTTATTCTTTGTAGCCGGCAATGACGTGACCGACGAGGAAATGGAGGCAATGCTTGAATCTGGACAAACGGATGTGTTCACGCAAAATGTGAGTGTATTGCTTATGTGAAAAGACAGAATGTAAACGTCAAAATGCACTTCTTTCAATGACTTTCTGTCACATTTCAAATCTTTTTTCTGCCCTCTTTGGAATGGAAGTCTTTCATTTGGTAAGATCTTCTAAGAAGCCGTGACGTATAAATAAAAAGCATTCTAATGTTTTTGATGAAGTTGACTAACACCTGGGCGATTCGGAAAGGAATAGCCGATTGTTTGGATGTGATGGCCCAGCTCTTCATGGCGTTGAGGGGAACTTCCTTTTTGACCCTTTCCATTGTGCTTTTTGACAGGAACAAAAACACTCTTCATCTCTAGACTGTTCTCAGGATCTTTTTGACCTTTCTTGTGTATTTATAATGCACTGTACAACTGTAAGACACAAATCAGCATTTAGAGCCAGTCCAAAAATTGAACTTAATAGGTCTTTGATGTCTGCCAACGACGCAAAAAAGCAACAAATTATGAATTGTGGTTCTATTGCAAATTATAGCCAACGTCATCAAAAACATCACTGGAAATAATTTGTTCAAAACCAGTTGTATAGATTTCCATTTTTCTTCTTTGTTTCCAGCGTTTTTTTTTTTTAGCAAACCTCTCAATGTCACTGCATGTAGAGTTTTAGATTCCAGACAGCCTGTCTGACTTGGGTTATTCTTGCAGATTTTAAATGACGCTAAAGCCACCAGACAAGCGCTGAACGAAATCGAGTCCAGACATGATGAGATAATCAAACTGGAGAGAAGCATTAAAGACCTGCATGAAATGTTTCAGTTTCTCGCGATGGAGGTGGAAGCTCAGGTGAGATGGACAACCAGAAAGTCATTTCTAGGCACTGAACCTGTGCGCTGTGATTAACCTTCTGGTCTCCTCATCTTAGGGCGAAATGGTGGATCGAATTGAAGTAAACATTAAGGGCTGTCATGATTATGTGGAGAAGGCTGTTGCTGAAACTGCGGCTGCAGTAGAAACCTCAAAGAAAGTGCGCAAGGTGAGACTGAGAGTAAAAATGTGATGAACAGATAAATCAAAGTATAAATTTCACCCAGTTTTCCACTTATGCTTCTTTTTAAAATGCATTGTTATTTTCTTTCAGAAAAAAATATGGATTGCTATATGCGTTGCTATTTTGATTATTGTATTAACCATTATTGTGGCTGTCAGTTTCGCTTGAGGTGAGTGAATTCCAAAAGTAATGTAACATACATATTTTTCAATTTTCTGTTTTTTTTTGTGAATATTTTGACCCATTTTGTAAAACAGTGTTGTAGTTCTATAAATATAACAATATAGTTCAATAATAAAAAAAAAACTTAATGTATTATAATTTTACAGTGTATTTAAGATTAGTTCTCTGAGGCCTTAGTTTATTATTATTTAATTGTAAATGTGACTTTTTGTTCTCTGTTCTTCTAGCACACCATGCTCCTGGTTTCCTTTTCTGAACAACATGGCCCCACAGTCACATGCCCATCACCTACAACAACTTCTGCTGGCTTTATGTGCTGGGAATAACCTGTGATGTCTTTTTAGCTGCTTTTTCAAAAATATAATTTACCTGAACACGACCCGAAAAAGTATTGGCTGCTATCATGTGAAATGTTACATGTTTGTCGTACAACGTTCTGCATCAGTTTATAATTAACTGCTATCTTGTTTGCTTGAGGGTGGAATGCAACAGCCCACATCATGCAGTACATGAGAAGATGAATTCAAGGTTTTCAGTAATAAGGGAGATTTTTAATGTATAACAGTTTTATTCAGAACACAACTGCATTGTGAGATTTATGATCTGAGACATCTCCTTTAGGTTCTCATGTTTCTGACCTAATTTTCTTATTTGTAGTACAACTTCAAACTTGAATTTTGCTAAAACTAGCTTTAAGTTACCTGTGTATATGTATAATAAAAGCTAATTTTTTGTAATAGGCTTTGGAATTTAGTATGTACCTTTTAATATAGCTTTTTTATTTGTTTGCAATAACTTTGCTGTTTGTTGTATATTTTAACTCATGTGCATTGTTCCACTTAAAACCGACACTTAAAACCGATACATTAATCTGACATTATACTCAACTATAATTAAGAAATTGTGAATAATTTGTGTACAGTATCTTTTTTGTTTATGCCTTTTGAGATGGAGAGTGAATCATGAGAAAGATCTTCAAATTTGTTCACGTTTCTATTTTGTTCTGTGAGAAGTTGTATTTTTTAAATAAAGCACCCTTCTTGATGATTTGAGTTTTATTTTTATGTGAAATGCTGATTTTCATATTTGCCTTTTTAGCCCAATTACTCGGGGATGTCGACGGCTATATGAAAAACTTGAGCTCACTCTACCGCGAGTATTTTTGGATGCACTGTTGAAATGTTTGTGTAATGAATACTTTGAAGGCTCAAGGCACATCTTATAATACACTTCACAGATGAGATCATTCATGGAGAATCCGCAAACAGAAAATTAAGCTTGCGTTTCGTTTACAGAACTGCAAGTCCCAGAATTCCCTTCGTCCTACTGCCTTTATTAGTCTGGGGACTATTCAAGATCGCACTTCTAAACTCTGGGTGGCGACACAAGAGGGTTCAGGTAACGTTTTATTTTTGGAAGCTGTTTATCATGGTTAAACTGAATATATAATACTATTAAAAAGTACATTTTAAAGTTTGTATCACGATTTTTTACTCAAACTGTATCTGAGGAAGGTGTCTAATCCCACTTTTGAAAAATTGTTTACTGGTTTGTAAAGCGAACGTCCCTCGGTAAAAGAAAGTGAAAGTGAGCTGTGCTTTGTTCACACGAACAAAGCTAGAAAACAAGCACATTTCTTTGCTTGCGATTTACTTTGCTTCTTTTTGCTCACGTTTTCTGTATATTAAGGGGTCGTCGGCGCGTCGCGTCCTCGAGATGAACAGCACAAACGAGAAAGACGCGGTTCCTCCAGTCATGGAGAGCTCATACTCCAGGGTCATTTTCATCGACGTCCCTCGGACATACCCATCTAATACGGATGTGATTTGTCACTACAGCCTCACGGATGCTCTACAGCCCAGTCAGAAAGACTGGATTGGGGTCTTCAAGGTTAGTCCCGGGTGTAGGAGTCAAATACAAGATATTGTATACAAGATTCTTCTCATGTGCTGTCTGTGTGTTTGCTCAGGTTGGTTGGAGCTCGACACAGAAGTACCATAATTACGAATGGGTGCCACACCCGAACCAATCTAGACAGGAATCAGATGTGCAACAAGTTGTTTTTGGAGGTCAGCCGCTCTTCTTTATACTTTAACAATCAATGTTTACGTGTCTTATCGGTCTGCATGATGCTGTTGTGCTATTTTGGTGAGGTATCATCTAATTAAGTGTTGTTCCATTACTTCAACTCATCGCGTTACTCGAGTATAAATCAATGGATCTTGTGATGTGTCAAGTGTCTCGGCCATCTGGTTTGCTGTCTTGGAACACTTTCCTGGCAAAGCAGTATGTAAATAGTGACAAACAGTGACAAAGCAGCAAAGCAAAACAGTTATGAATGTTTTTTTTAGATTCACACAATTGTTTAAATATTTGCTGGCATGGTTGCGTGAGAACAAGCAAACTCACGTTTGAAGTTCTTTGTGTAAGTTGGATGTTCTCATGCTTCAGGCAGCTGTGGTCGCACTTGTGACTATAAGAATCAGAATCAACTTTAATCCAAAAGTTTGTACATGACAACAAGGAATTAAATGTGGTCCGTCTTTTTGTTTTTAATCCAAATCAAAAATAGAATAAAACAATAATATTTTTTACACATTTAAATACCATAATTATAAAGAGTGACTTGCTATATGAATAACATAACATACATTGCACAATCTTGAAGGCGTTGGTTGCGCATTCATAAGGTTGCAGGTTCAAGTCGTAGCTCAGTAGGATCTTTACCTGATCTTCTCAGTCTTAAAGTTGGACAAAATCATCTGTTCAGTGTGTTTCTTCCAGGTCTCCTGTTTCCTCCATAAAACATAAAAACATGTTTAGGAGAAAGTGTGTTTTTGACTAAGTGTGTTTCTGTGTGTGGGCCTCTCTGCGATTGGTTCCTCACCAATCTAGGGTGTGTATTTTGACTTCAGGCCCAGAGTTATTATGATTGGGTCCTGCTCCCCTTGACCCAAAAAAAGGAAAAGGGGTTCAGTAATAGGATGGAATTAAATATTCTGCTTCTTGGCTAAAATTTTTCGAACCCTGTTATTTTTCCAACAGGAAACTACTTGCCCAAAGATGATGGGGAGTTTTACCAGTTTTGCTATGTGGATTGCAACGGTTCTGTCAAAGGCGCCAGCACACCATTCTGCTTTCGGAACCCTGCCGATACGGACCTGAACTGCAGTTTGGACACGGACATTTTGGTTATAACGACACATGTACAGATGCGGCCCAATATCCCCTGCCAACAAACCCACTGGTTTACGTAAATTTCTTTGTGAATAGGAGCAAACCGAAGCAATGGAGAAGGAGATTGAGGCTTTGAAAGAAGCAAAGAACATTCTGGACAAAGAGCTGGAGGAGAGGCTGCACGAGATATCTATTCTCAAGGTCATTGTGGTTCTCATATCTATAATTATTTCTGGTAACATGAAGACAACAAACCCACCGGCTAACACAAATATCATTGTGAAAAGGAACAAGCTGAAAAGATGCAGCACGAGAATGAGTTTGTGAATGAAGCCAAGAACCTTCTGAAAAATGAGCTGGATGAAAGGCTACGTGAGATTTTCATTCTGAAGGTCAGTATGGTTTTCCTTCCATCTACGTAAAAAGCACAAAATTGCGTCACAAAAGAAGATATGAAGAAGTTGAGCAGAAATTCTTCACATTGTCTGTACTCTGCTAATCTCAGAGATCTATGGAGGACGCAAAGTGCAATTCAGAGACTTCACTTTCAGATATGCAGGGTTCTTACACTGCTGAGGGGGTAAAGAACTAAAGATTTATAGCATTTATTTCTATGGGAAATCGGTAAATACATGTAATTTGGATTAATGTAACAGTTTGCTTGTTGTTCATTGACAGTCCCATCAGGAAAAATACGAAAAAGCTGTTCAGAAAATCCACAAGCTGAAAGAGCAGAAGGCTGAATTACAGCAGCAGGTTGAATCTCAAGAAGCAGAAGTGCTCAAGTGAGACTTTTTATCCTGTAGTTTTATCTGCAAACACATTTGGTGTAAATTTGACTTGGCTCTTTGGTTGTCAGACTGAGTACATCGATGAAAGAAGCTGAGGAGAAGAATAGCCAACTGCGAGACCAGCTAAAGCTGTTGGAGGTAAAGCACATCTAATGCAGTCTTGTTTTCTGTGTAATATTTGTTTAGATTTGTATTCAAATGCATAGTTCATTATGTGCACACCAACAACATTCAAGTGTGTTAAGCGAAACTGAAGCTTGAAATAGATCATAGTTCTGGAAAAACAAGTTGTGGCTTGAGTCAGAGAAAATTAATAGATCTGTGAAAACGTCACAGAGGATTTCTGTGACTGTAAAGACAGGAGATTGGAAGAGATTTAGATTTTTACACATAAAGCAAAATAATAACAAAAATGTTTTAGAAAGCACAGGCGTGCAGTCCACTTCAAATTGAATAAAATTTACAGCTTAAAAATACAGCAAACTCCTAATTCAACACCTTTTTTAAAGATGGATGTCCTGGGCAGCAGAAAAGAGAACGATAAACTCCAAGAAGAATTCAAAGAGCTGAAGATCAAAATATCTCAGAAGGATTTGACCAAAGTAGAAAAAGCAGACACATCTCCATCACTTCCAGAAGACAGCACTCAGGTATGGATGCTTACTCTCATGGATGGCTGTGAACTCCCAGATGTGTGTTCGTCATTTCCTCTGTGTTTTAGATCAAGAATCAGGCGCTGTTAACTCAGCTGACAGAAGCCCGCTGTCTGCTCCGGAAAGAGATTCTGAACAGCAAGGAAGCAAAAAAGCGCCAAGAAAACGCTGAACAGGAATTAAAGGAAGCGAAAAGAAGAAATGAAGAACTGAACATGTGTAAGGCAGAGGACGAGGAAACCCGTCAGATCCAGGTGATAGTGAGGGAAACGTTATGTCTAAACGGAAAGAGTAATGTTATGGGATGCAAAATTTGAGATTGTGTGTGTGCGTGTGTGTGTGTGTGTGTGTGTGTGTGTGTGTGCGTGTGCGTGTGCGTGTGCGTGTGCGTGTGTGTGAAAAAGAGAGAGTGTAAAAAGAGTGGGTAAGATATAGTGAGAGAGTGCATGTGAGTGTATGAGTGAGTGCTGTGTTAGACACTGTGTGTGTGTGTGAGAGAGAGAGAAATAGTGTAAGATAGTGAAAGAGAAGTGTGTGTGCGTACGTGTGTGTGTATGTGTAGGGAGGGTAATTTCTCCAGGAGATAAATCTATAAGGGAATTTCTTCTCCACACAGATGTCCTTGATTTTCCATATTTTATTTTCATATTTTTGCATCTCATCACAGGTTCAACTTCATCAGGCGCAAGAGAAGATTTACGACATGGCAGAGACGTCAAGAGCAGAGCGGGAAAAACTGACCAAAAAGAACGAGGTGAACCAGATGAGCTCTTCCCTTCTGAGCTAAAGAGTGAATCCAACATCAGTGTCGCTCTTTTGTCTAAAGGATCTACAGACCGAGGTGAATCGCCTCCGACAGGCTCTGCTCGAGTATCAGGTAGCGTCTGTTGCCGCCATGTCCGAGCAAGTAACCAAACCTCAAAGCACCCAGAGACCACCACACTCACCCATTTATCACAACCAGACCATAGACCACTTTCAAGGTTTGTCCAAGACGATTCAACAATTAAAACAATACTTTTTATTTTAAAACCGAATGTCTTTTACATAACAGACCCTGCAGCGTCAGAGATGAAGGTAATCTATACCGTAGTAAAACCATTGATACGATAAGGCTTGGAGTAATCAGACTTTCTACCACAGATCTTGGTGTGCCAGTATTGCCAGGAGGGTTTCCCTGGCATCAGTGAGGAGGAGCTGGCGGAGCACCAGGAGTCTCATAAAGTCTGTCCGTTCTGCAGCCTGATCTGTGATGACTGGCAACAGCAGGCGTTTGAGGATCATGTTTACAGTCATGAGTAGTTCTTCCTGCTTCTGTTTCTCTGAGGAGTCACACGGCGCTTTTGTGGCGTTATTAGTCAAAATCTATAAAAAGCTAATTTATATATAAAAAAAAAATCTTAAAAATCTTAAAGCAACTTTACTACAACTTTAAATGTCTTTTATTAAGGTAAAAAAACAAAAAACCGTGACAAAACAAATGCGGCAAAATAATTATATGGGGAAATAATTTACGGTGTGTCAAATACTATAAATTGTACTGTTCCTAAGCACTTGTTATTGGTATAAGTTTACTTACTGTGTGTTATCAGTCTATTATTGGTACATAGTATTATTCTTTTATGTATAATGTAAACTTCTTATGCCACTGCATTGTTGTCGGGTTGAATTCTTTAAGAAATCCCTACCATTAATACAATTGTCACAGAATGTAAAAACATTTTAAAACCTCAGAACAAAAACAACTTTTAAGACCTCAAAGCTTTGTGAAATGTTCACAAATTATTTTAAATAGATTTGTTCTCAAAAATTGATTTTGTTGATAATAAAACCTTTTTAAAAAATGTCTGAAAAACATGCATTTCAGGTTAATCTGGTCGTGTGAGCGTGTGTGGTGTGTGTGCCAGGTTGAAGTGGACAATGGCGCAGATTGGCTGCCGCTATTTCACCAGGCAATTGGTGTGTGTGTGTGTGTGTGTGTGTGTGTGTGTGTGTGTGTGTGTGTCCTGTAAGGCGACTTTGAGTGTCTAGAAAGGCGCCAATAAATAAAAAATTGAATTGATTATTATTAAACGCGGACATGAAACTCATACACTATGACGAGTACTGACACAAATACGAACAATTTAAATGCATACACCATAAAACCTCTAATAGAACGCCACCTCTAGTAGAACACCCCCTCTAATAGAGTGCCCCCCGACGAAAGAGTTGAAAATTAGACCGCCATGGCGGTCTATAATGTGTTATGGTATATTTATAAATTATTATGTAATTTCTAATGTATAATTGTATAATTAAATAATAATAATAATGAGTATTTGTAGGGCGCTTTTCACAGTTTTAACTGTCTCAAAGCGCACTTAACTGTCTCAAAGCACACAAAATTTTACTTTATTTTTATAATGTACTTTTTGTAATAGGACAATAAAATATATTCTATATTTTTATATAAATATACACATTTAAATAAAACCCTCATTCGGACAACAATGGAGTTGAACAGAAAAATTAATCAGTTTCGATCCGGCTGTTTAATTGGGATACTTACAAACATTTTAATTCACCCAAACTATTAACTAACTATTGTACTTCACAAGTTATTATTATAATAACATACAATAGCTAGTTAACATGTTTCCGCAAGACAGTACGTTTAAGTCTCAACAGTGAATTTATGATGGAAGTCAGTAGAAAAGGGAAGCGGATGATCTGATCCCTTGTTCCCCTCTTGGACCTCAGGGTGTCATTTGATTGGCTTCTTCAGGTGTGACGTCCTGTGAATACAGTTCTGAGAACAGTGCAGGAAGCCAGTACTGTGGCTCGCCGGCAGCTTGTGAGTCCAGCCATGCTAACCCTTCTTTCAGCAGGTGATCCTGGAACACAAAGGCACCCGCAGGTGAACACACAGCTCTTCTCTGACTGGGTTCCTCCTGCAGACTTACTAGCACGTGACAGGCCCGCTCTCTTTCCCAATGGAGGCCGTCTCTGATCTCACTCACCGTCACGTAGCCCTTTTTCTGCAAGACATTGATGATCAGGTATGATGTTCCTCAAGTGGCTGTGAGTGGAGTATTGATCACCTCGGCTAGTTGAAGCACAACAGTGTGGTCCATATTGAGCTCTGCTGGGACCGACTGGACAAGATAAGATCCGCCGACAGGAATCATCCCGAAGCCGTTTCCCATAGCCTTAAGTTTCTTTATGGCCCGCATCAAGTCATCTCTGAGTGTCGATAATGACGAGTGAAACCCAGGTTCACTTTATTCAGAATGAGAACGGAGTCTAAAGACACACTTACTGGCTCACGTCTTGTGCAAACTTTCCTCTTCCTTTTAAAACACGGTGATGAAGCTCGTCTAGTGTTATGAGGCCTGTCAAAAACAGGAACATTTTTAAATTACGTTACGTTTACATTACGTTTGGAAATATCGATATTTAAAAAAATAAATATGGAATAATAAAACATATAGAATTTAGTCCATATTTTAAATGGACTCCAATTGGACCAGGACATCCCTAATGTACATACATTTAAATAAAATATATAAATTACATGTGAAATAAGTGTAAGCGATAAGAGAAGAAGTATTCTTGAAGGAAATACTGGCAGGTTCAAAAAGTTAGTAATCCTAAAATTACTAAAAACTAAGTGATGGTTCTTCTGTTTATGATCCGTTTTATCCATAGAAATAATGTTGTTCAAAATACACATTATCAAGATACGTCTTTCTATCGTACATCTAAACATCTCGAGTCATTCTGTCCAGCAAAAGAAATCTAATAATAATAAAAAATATAATGAATCCCCCAAATGGACTAAGGACGCTTAACTCTTTCACAGTGTGAATAATGAAGGTCTGATAGCAACACACTGGATGTGCTGGACTGACTCACCACCGTTTCTGTGTTTAAGTGCTAGACAGACTTCGATGATCTGCACACCGAGCTCGTAGTAGAAATCTCCCACTCCCAGCATCTCGGACCAGAATCCTTTGCCAGCTGCAAGTATAGGAGGCTCAGCTCATTGAGCAGGTTTACACAAGCGTTTATGTTTCTAGGTGAAACAGAACTCACATGCCAACGGATCCACACCGATGGTGGCACACATCTCCTGAAACTGCACCCTGAACTGAGAGTTCTTCCGGATTTCTTGCTTGTGCTTGCTGGCAAACTCCTCCAGGTGAGTTTTAAAGGTCTCCAGCTGTTTAAACATCTGAAACAACACAATACGTGTGAGGTTTCCACAGAACAGACATGTTCAGTTAATGTGCGAGTACCTGCTCAATCTGATTGTCCGCAAGCACAGTTCCTCTCTCTTTGTACCTGGCCTGTGACATTCAATGGAATAATTGTGAGGACCGTATCGTTTTCTGAATGGTGTGGTCTATTATCAATAGGATGATTCGTGTAGAATATTATTTCATTGGTCAAAAGTTTGATTCCGTGAGTTGTATCGCTGACATACCTCAGCAAGCTTCTTTTTGGCGATCGCTCCTGCTCCGACTCCTCTTCTGTGCATGATGTTCCAATAAATGTGGCCAAATGGAGTCAGAATTGTTGTTAGTAATTCAAGCTAGGGATTTGTTTTGTTTTCAGACATCGGTAGTCACGGACTTCCTGTTTCGCACAGATTTTGAACTCAGCAGTTACAGACTTTCACAACTCAAACGTGTCTAAATAATTTGTAATAGTTTATTTAGACAAGTTTGATCTTCTGGGATGAAGACGAAAAGAATGTCAGCAGTTTCATGTTTTCTTCATTAAATGATTTACGGATGAATATGTGTATATCGCCATCTATCGGTTCGGAGGCCAATTTCACCAAGATAAAAACGAGTTTTTTTTTCCGTTTTTTCAAACCCTTCGGCATAACAAATTATACAAAACAAAATGGAGATTTATTGCTATTTCGCATTATTTCACACCAGCTACATCCAAGGTTTTATCTAGAATTAATCGTTTAGTATTGCAATAGATTCAGATATATTTTTTTCGTTAGTTATTTTAAAATTGTAATAATAAAGAAGTTGTGTTGCTTTTCAATTTTTTTTTTGTTTTTTAGATCGGAAAGTAGGTTTTATTGCAATTAAAACAATTCCGTAATGACATAAAAATGTTGTTATAAGAAATGTAAAAGATCTTCATTTCATTTTAATTCACCCTGAAGTTTCGACTTTTCGAATCAAACAGAAGCCACAAATGGACTAAACTTAATCATTTAAAATGTTTTTATTAATGATTCAATTAACGTTAATTAACTGTGTCAGTTATCTAAGACATTTTAATGGATTCTGTGGAAAAATAAAACAATAATGGTGAACACACGTAATACTGAATCATTATTACAAGCAGTCTGAATCTTTTTATCTGAATATGGCCCTTACTGAAGTCCATCTCTTTTACTCTGAATCCACATGACGAACTCTCTTTTCAGCATGTCGTTGAACATTGGTGAGGCTGAATCTTCTGCCATAGTTGGTCTGTAAATAAAAGAGACAATAACTTGGTAATGAGCATCAAACCCCAGTAGACTGTTACTAAACATAGTACTGTATACTAAATCCAACACAATCTGAGCATTTACATCAACTTACTCGCTCTTCTTCTCTCTCTGATTCAGCAGAAAGTTAACAAAGTTTTTTTGGACCATGGAGTCCACGATCTTGCTGAGGTCACTTGCAATGGTTGATTCAGCATAACGACGGCCAAACTTTGGAAGGCCATGTGCTTGCCTTTAGAAGCAAACCATTGAAAAAATGAATACAATCAAGTCATCTTGTAAAATACTGTACGTGAACAAGAGAAACATTGATGTTCATGAACTCACTTGTCTTCCCCAGGCTGGGATTCCGCGCTTGACCATCCGCTGCCCAGACACACCAACACCAGCAAACACACAACAACCTTCATGATTTCCACAAGAATACTATAGACAAGAGAGACAACAAAAATGTACATCTGAATTTGATTGTCAACCATTGATTAAAAATAAATTATTTCTAGAGTGTTATACCAAATTCTGGTCCTGTCTGAGCAGATTTATCGTAAAGCACTGTGTAGAAATCAGAGGAACTCGTGATTGCTTTTTATACAGAGTAGATGACATTTACAGCAGAATAACAACTTACTTCCAAGTCATTAAAAAGATTAATAATGAAAGCAATATTACAAGCATTGCGATAAGGCTGCTTTGCATAATAACCATAGGTGTAAAATATATTTACTTTTTTGTGCTGTGGAGTGAAAAAAGCATCCTAATGGATGTGAAAATACAGAAATGACTCAACAAAACCGCTGGACGTTTCCCAAAGACAAATACAGGTTTATTTGCTAAATCCAAACAGATGGTGGAAATTGTAATTTCAGAGTTTCGGAACACATTTCAACCAACACTGAAGAATAACATATATTTATAATAACAAACATTGTTCAATAAAGCACCACATATTAAAACAAATAAAACAAATAAAAACAATACATTAACATACATACATACATACATACATACAAAACAAACTAAACCAGATTATTTTCTGTGCATGTACTTCCTCTGGTTTGCAGATTTTATGCATGTTTTGTATCTGTACATTTTATTATGAGTGTATATAGTGTATTCCGGATTAAACTTTGGCAGTTTTGGAAAGACTTTTATTTTAGAAAACAAGACTTCCGGTCGCTTTAACGGAATAATAATACTGTAATTTAGCGTGACTGAAGAAAAAAAAAACATGCTCATTCAAATGTAGCGCAATTTTTATCTGCTGGAAGAGGGTATTCTTTAAAGTTTTTGTGATAAATGCAATCGCATCAAAAAAGAAACATGAGCGTCAGCAAAAACCAACCAGGCTGGTGTTAATACCGTAACTATCAAACGCGCAGGTGTCCGAAGAGTGAGTGAAAAAATTCTTCCTGAGATGATCGGGACAACGACAGAACTATTTTGGCCAGCGCTGCTCAGTTCGCTTCTTGCTGTTATTATAGCAGCAGTTATTGTGGGGCGGAATAGCGATCAGTTGAAGCACATCCACCAAACGAGCACAAAGGGGCAGACGAGCGGAACTTCCTCCTCACTGTCCCATCAAAAATGCCCCACAACAACAAAAAAACAGGTGACTGCAAAGCTCTATCAGGCTGTTGATGTGTTTTTGTGCTTTTTTCGTGCCTGTCGTTTACAGTCTAGACAAGACTTCGATGATCTAGAAACAGTCTAGACAACTAGATATTTTATTTATAATATTTTCGCAATTTCTCCATTAATCCAGGACTCATGTTCGGATGATGGAGAAGATGTGTTCCAGACAGATTCCCTGGTTGATTCCCTTACTGAACGGGGAAAGGATTCATCCGAGTCTGGGATAGAAAATGCTCTGCGGGATTATGCAGATTCTCCTGGTACAGTAGCAGAAACCTCAGATTGTTTTATCTTGACTTGTCAAATATTTAATGGCATGTTGAGTTCAATGTCTGGAACTCTGAATATAGGTGAACATGTTTTGAAATGCTCAATATTGGCAAACATGTGTCTAAAATATTGTTTTTAATGTAGGGTTAGTTTATGTTTTCCCATTAAACCATGACACTTATATGTCTCAAATCTATGTATTCTTGAAAGCATATTTCTGCATCACCTACTTTTTCATTTCAACACTTGACTGTCTTGCTTTAGGTGTCTGATTTTCTTTCCTTCTGCATTAGATGCTGAAAACAAACCACTGAAATACATGGCTGGTAAACTGAGGACCAGTCAGCTTGAAAAAATGATGACCAAAGAAGAACTGGAGGAAGAGCAGAGGTAGATATCTACTCCAGTCCCCATTCTCTCTGTTTTATTCTCTCTCTCTTTTAACCCCCCCTCTCTTTTTCTCAGAATTGAATATGAATATTGAATAATGTTTGGATATTAATTGTACTGCAGTATGTGTGTGTGTGTGTGTGTGTGTGTGTGTGTGTGTGTGTGTGTGTGTGCGTGCGTGCGTGCGTGAGTGTGTCTGTGATTTATAGTTTAAAAGTATTATGGTTTAAAAATATTTAGACAAGGTAAAGTTAATTATCAGCACTTCATTCCTTAGTGACAGTTCAACCAAAAACTCTGATAACAATCTAATCGAATGATTTAATACAGCCGTTCATTTTCTCGGGTAGACGGGGAGATATTTCCATCTGCAAAGCAGATGAACGTGAACATGAATTAGCATTTTGCAATTTTTTGCACATTTGAGTTTTATTGAGACTGACTTTTTGTTTCTTTTTTCTATTTTGTTCTGCCACTTTGAAACACTCAAGTGTTACATTTAATTTCTATGTTATGGAATAAAAACCTCAAAAGTAAGTTTCTTGTGTTTCACAGTTGTTTGTGTTTTTTTGATTCTACATTTGAGTACTAAAATGTTGTTTTAAAATTGAGTATGTTACTCAAGTCTTCTTGGAATTGGTGGTGTAATTTGTCACAGTTGAGTCATTTTTCCAGTAATGTGTCTGTACTTTTACTCAAGTATGGTTTTCAGGTACTAGGTGAGATGAGAGAAACACACTGACTGCAAACCTTGCATGTTAAACATTTGTTGGAAACATGACACAAGCTAATATTTACAAAGGTGTGCTTTGTATTCCAAGAAATTCCAAGTTGTTTGAGTTGTGAAATGATTTTATCATACTATAACCATTATCACCAAACCGACTCCTCTACATAATTCTGCTGCATGTATATTTACTTTTGATGGATGGAATGTTTGATTCTAAAGGTAGAACTGATCTATTTTCAGTTATGATTCTCATGCAAGTTTGTGTGTGTGTTCCAGGGTTCAACGAGAACAGCTGGCTGCCATTTTCCAGCTGCTTAGAGACAAGCAGGACACATTTGGTGAGGTGACAAATCAAGATTTAGAAGAACAGCTTAAACTTTACTCTATCTGACACCGTATCCACCTGCCCAGAAGACTGAATTGACTGGCAATTTATTAGTTGAAATGCTTTTTGTAGTGCTAATGGCAAAAGCTAATGACTTTACCTGCTGTCTCCTAAATGCTTTTCAAATGCTGGTGTACAACACGTCTTTTTTTAGTATTGATTTATTTTGTTTGTAGATTTTTTCTCATTTTTTGCTACGCTTGATAATTTTGTGTGTGTGCGTGTGTGTGTGTGTGTGTGTGTGTGTGTGTGTGAGAGAGAGAGAGAGAGAGAGTGTTCCTGAAATAACTTCGAAAAACTGCGAAATAACTTCCTGAACTAATTGAAATTGATTCGTTTATTGTTCATTTATTTTTGCAATAAACTTTAATAAATAAAAAAATGTCAGAAAATTTCACGTATCTATGTGTTGATACAGTTCATCCTGGATCATAATCTATAAAAAAAATCCTGTTAGATAATGTAATGCGCTTGAATAGTGTGATGCTGGTTGTTTCTACCACGGCCACAGTCCAAATCGGATTCTTGTGAGAATCACTGGGGAAGCCAGTAGTGTAGAGTACAGTAGAGTAGAGTACAGTAGAGTAAACCAGACCAGACCAGACCAGACCTACTATCTGCTAGAACTACAGTCAGTTCCGTGCACGCACACACATTAATCTCTCTTGTGTTGTCATACACGTTTCCATAAAACCATTCACTCTGATTGGCTAGGAAACACACACATCCCTTTGGACAGGTTTTCTGACAGACTGCTTATAAAACACTTGGGAAGTCTTTCACAAACATACCAAGCTGACTTGGGTTTTTCAAGTATGCAGAAAGGCTTGTGTATGTTTAGTCTGGGTTTGGCCTGTTGTGTGCTGCTTTATCTGGTGCTCTGGATCAACGACTCTCAGCCCAACAGGTGAGTGGGAAGAATTATTTTGACCAAGATCATTCTCAATAGTTTGATAATAAAACAGATTGTGAAAAACTGTAATGCTCAGAACATCCAGTATCTCGTCATCATTGTATGTATCGCTGTTCCGAGCTGCGTTGTCGACTAAAGCTGAGAAAACATTTGGCACCGTAACTCTTGGACCAGTTCTTTATAAAAAAAACTTCACCAAACTGCCCGTGTGGGATTTTGAAGATGTTTACTCACAAGATCTTCAAGAACGAAGGACCGTATGTGTGCTTTTCTAATCTCTTCACACCTTTCGTATTTCATAATGGACTGAAATTGACAGCGTTTCTTTGTAGTCGTGTCCAAAGTCCCTTCAGAACATCAAGGATCCAGGTTTCGAGACGGCATTCCTTTACAATATTCAACTGTGGCTGCACAGAGAGGAACTGAACATCACAGAATGGAACAGATTAGCACACTTCAACAATCCCTTTGGCTTCATGGAGTACAATTACCAAGGTGTGAAAATATATTCCCAGTATATTTGTCTGCCATTCTGCACATTTATATTGATAATGATCATTTAATCTGACCATCTTTTCATTTTTCATTACATCTTTTCATTTCTTCATTTGGATGAACATTCTTTTTCTTTGCTACAGAGATTAAAAAAGTTGTGAATCTCATACCAAAACCAAAGTCTTCTGTGTTGCTGGCTGTACCGGACAGTGCGGTGGACGGCTGCATCCGCTGTGCCGTGGTGGGCACTAGTGGCATCCTCAATGACTCAAGAATGGGCAAAGAAATAGACTCGCATGATTATGTTTTCCGGTATGTATGTCATAAACTGTAGTAAAGTCACATTTTATAATTTTTTTTGATATTCTGTATCAAATTGCTTTTTTAAATGTACCGTATGTAACATTTTTTTTAAATCCCCTTTTCATAATTTGCTACACCGTAATAGTTTTAATATTATTTCATTATTGATACACTGTAGATAATTGTTGACACAAACACATAGATTTTTACCCTCACTAACTGCAGTAATTGTTTTACACACACATTGTTTCATTATGTTAGATTACGTCTTTTTTTGAGGTCATGACTGGATTCTGTTACTTTATGTAGAGTGAATGCGGCACTAACTAAAGGTTATGAAAAAGATGTTGGAAGCAAAACATCAGTGTTTGTCCACACAGCTTATTCGCTGTACGCCACCCTCCTGAGTTTGAAGAAGTTTGGTTATGACAGCGTTCCACAAGATGAGGTGAGTGTGTTTGGGGCATTTTTGGCGACACACAGTTATAAAAATGAAATGTATCAATGTTTTAGTTTATTTAAAAATTTCTTTTGACAGTAACAGACTAAAAGGAAGTAGAAAACTCGGGCTGATATGATTTAAATATTTATTCAATTATTTTGATGGCATTAAATTTATGTTCATGGCTGGTCAATAAAGCTGGTTTAAGATTCACAGTTGTAAGTGTAAAATTCTCCAGAACATAGAATAAAAGTTGAAAAAAATATTTATAAATATTTTTAGAAAATTCACATTTTGATCTTATCATTTTGACCATGATCAGTTTGCTGATTTTTTCACCCTAAGGCTTCTCCCTGTATTATTGCCAAATAGGGCATCAAATACGTCTTGATTCCTGAAGGCTTAAGAGATTTCCACTGGCTTCAAGGTCTGTTACAGGGACAAGAAGCAACTGGTTACTTTAAAGGTCTAAGGTAAAGTTTTTAAATAATCCTAATTTTTGCCTCTGGTTTTGTTTTAATTGATCAGCTAATGTATTATTTTCCCATAGGCCACTGCAATTCTTCAATGGACACTTGAAGGAGAGCAATTTTTATGTTCTTCACCCAGATTTTCTCAGATATGTTCGCAACAGGTACAGTACATTTAACGCACGCACACACACACACACACACACACACACACACACACACACACACACACACACACACACACACACACACACACACACACACACACACAGACATACACACATTATGAGTTTATAAATTATTTACTGTATAAAGTGCACATTTTAATTTATTTTCTAAAGGAAATAATATAAATAAGATAATAATACAAATATTTTTTTCTAAAATACGTAGATTCTTGCAGTCAAAGCGGCTGGAGGAATCGACTTGGTCAATCTGCAGACCCACAAACGGAGCATTTGCTTTGTTTTTGGCTCTCCACACATGTGATGTTGTAAGTACAACAATATATACATACGTTTAAACTAATACATAGATAGATCCGTCTGTCTGCTATCTTCTATCATATTCATGTTCTTCCGTTCCCTCCAGGTGGATGCATATGGATTTATTACACAAGACCATCACAAATACTCCAACTATTATTATGAGAGGTTTACAAAAACAAATGTAACTTTCTATCTTAACCATGATTATGAACTAGAGATTAAAACCTGGAAGAAACTGCATGAATCCGGAATCATAAGGCTCTATCAAAGACAATAATGGTAATATTTCCTAGTTACAATTGAAACCTGGAATGAGGATTTAAAAGTCAAAAACGTCAAAGAAACGTTATTGTCATGATCGGTTTGGGGGAAGGAGGTGGTTATCAAGCATACACACAGAAGTAAACACAGGGGATTGTCATTTTTAATATTGATTTTGCCATTGTAATAAATGTGTTAGTAGTTTCTGATGTGAGTTTTGTAAGAATGCATTAAAACGTTTTACATTGAATGTATCAAGACTAATTAAAAAAAAAAACAAGTGCTTAAATATAATGAATAAACAGTTTTCGATATAAAACACTTTCAAGATATTTTTTTATAAACAGTTTTATAAACATTAAACAAACAGTTTTATGTTGCTATTGATAATAAAAAGTTTTATAAATAAGTACAAGGAACATAAAATATATATGCTTCACGTTTTAGCTGCTCAGAGATTTTTGCAGTTAATCCAAGTGTTTGCTTTTCTATTAGAGGAATACGGAACTAGCCATCACTACTTAATCCTAGAGTATTTCTCAGGGTGGGGTTTCTTTGAAAACCAGGTTCTTAGTTTATCTTGGGGTTGATGGAGGAGGAGTCCAGGTGAGGCTGGGCTGCATTAAGTACTACGCAAAAAAGTTTTTTTTTTTTTTTTTAAATCTAATCATCTCAAAAGTTTAAAATATTTGTTCCCTTGTGCAGATAATGAGGTGTCACTGCTCTTTTTTGTATTTCTGTTGTTAATAATAATCTGTATGTATGTATCTGTGTGTGTGTGAAGGTTCAATTCATTAAGGCAGGGAGACTGTCACAGGATTGAGTCACAGTATTGGATCTTTGTTATTTGCAGCAAAACACCAGTATAACATCATGGCAAACCACTTTCTTCTCCACACAGTGCCAATGTCTATTGTATTGTATTTTGAAATACTTTGAAATACACTTATTTTGAAATGCTTTGTATTATTGACTTTTGTTTTGTATTCTATTTATTATAATGTTTTTGTGTAATATCTTATTATATTTATTATTATAATGGTTATGCTTATTACGACGTGCAGTTTATTCTATGATGTGTACAGTGTTATTTACCGTATTTTTCCTAAAAATTTCGGGCTGAAAGTGGGGGGCTCGACTTATACGCGCGGTCTACCGAAATAGAAAATACTTTACTCAGAACAGTGCGCAGATATTTCACCCTTTCTCACGAAAATAAACAGCAGAGACACAAGCGCGGTAATTAAATGAACATTTATGACGCGAACTAAATACATCTTTCAGAAAACGGCACGAAAAAGAGCAGCTCTCCGCTGACCGCTGCCTCGCGCTCTCACAGGCACACACACGCGCACACACGCAGGCGCATTGTCTCACTCACACTCTTTCGGCTCAACTCCCTTCTGTCTCTAGTCTCTATTTGGCGCGGGGCTTCACAAATAAACGAGTCACACGGTGGATTTCGAACGTTGTATTTATTCCCAAAACACGAGTTAGCATTCGCCGTACTCTTAAAGGGGCAGGGCACTTTTCCCAGAAATCTTTAAAATGATAATGCAACCAAACCAATGACAATTTAAACTTAAACATAAATTAATAACAGCTTAAATAGATTAATTCCAACATAAACAAACAGGGTTACTTGATTTTTATGCTTCCTTTACCACCAAAGATGTCTGAATACTTTTATTATTTCTATAGTAAGGATTAAAGAGCATCAGAACAGGTGTTCTATCATTATTTCACTGTGCCGCTTTAGTGTCTCCGTGGGCCTCAAATAACCAGAATTGACTTTATATGAAACCCAAAATTGGGTTTCTACTCATTTCTATCTATTCACTTTTCTCTCATTTCTTTCACCCGACTTATAAGGGGGTCTAAACAGAATACCACAATCTCACAGCTGAAGTGGGGGGGGTCGACTTATAAGCGGATCGGCTTATAAGCGAGTAAATACGGTATGTCCGTTCATGCATGTTTATTTACTTACTTATTTATTTTTATTTATACTGTGCTTGATCAGTTTTATGCAGAAGTCATGCTTTTTCCAAATAAAGTTTTCCCTGATAAATAAGAGGGTATTTTGTTCCAATATAATAATTAATAATATAATGTTCCAAAATATATAATTAATAAAACATTCCTATTAAAAAAACAATGTTCACAGAGAATGTTCATCTTACAACACTACTCAAAATCATGTTGTTTGACACATGTTATTTTCATTATAATGGTCTCTTTACATTGTTTCAGGGCTTGCTCGATTAGGCTTAATTAGGCGCGCGCACGCAAAGTTCAAAGGTCAGCATTAGGAAAACATTATCGACAGATTTATGAAAAGAGATATTAAACAAGAGAAAACAAGTAAAAAAATAAATAAATTGGGAAATCAAATCGGACATTTCCCCAAGAGCAAAAAGTGTATTGTGGGTGAATCTAAATAAGGATTAATTTGAAGCGGTGCGCGGTAATTAGCGCCGAGCACGTTCAGGTGCGTGCACGCGCAGGGACCATCTGAGGGAAGATGCAGCTCCTCAAGACTTTCCTCTTCGTCTCCGCTTCCTCCTTCATATTTCTGCTGGTTTTTGATGCATTACACAATGAAGACTGCTTTAGTAAGCGACAATGGAGGTCAGGGGTGTATTTAAGCTTTTATTATAGTACTAATTTTAAAATACTGTAGATTAGATGTTTTTAAATGTTACTTCCATCTACTGTCGGTGTATGTGTATGCTTTAATTCATGTGTGTTTGCTGTCCACGTGAGATTTGTCAAAATATCTATTGTGTTTCAATCTCAACAGACATTGCTTCTTCGGTTGGATCAAGGAAAGCAAATACAAAGGCCCAGTACAGAACAAGAATAAAACGAAGAGCTTAAGCGATTGGTCAACACATTACGCTCCTTTACCATTCATGGACAAATACAACTTTACTTCTCTTCCCAGATGGGAGTTTGATGATTTCTATCGCTTGGATCCAACATTTAGACTGAGTGTAAGTTCATGTCTGTTATATCTTATTGAAAATATCTTACACATCTTTAAATCTCCTTCAGAAATGTAATGCTTCCACAAGGAGCTCTGCTAATATCAAATACAAGGAGCAATTTATTCCAAACATTCAGTTGTTCTTACAAAAAGAACATCTGAATCTGAGCGAGTGGAACAGGCTTTATCACTTCAACAACCCATTTGGATACATGGGACTCAGTTACGCCGGTTAGTTTGAACACCGACACTTATATTCTTGGGGGTTTATTGAAATGTGCACCTAGAAGTTATGATTTGTCCTCTCATAAGACATTAAAGCGGCTGTGGACACCATTCCCAAACTTCCGTCTACTCGGCTGCTTCAAGAACCTACAAGAACGACGGACGGTTGCATCCGATGTGCTGTTGTGGGGACCGGAGGCATCCTCAATGGATCCAGACTAGGAGAGGAGATTGACTCTAACGATTATGTGTTTCGGTGTTTCTCGATTTCTTAAAATGAATTTTATCCTGAGAATATCAATTGATAATCTCTTCTAAATCTAAAATAATTCACTACTACTAATGAAGAGCACTTGTTTTTTTCTAGAATGAACGCAGCCATTATACATGGACACGAGGAGGATGTTGGAAAGAGGACATCGGTTTACGTGCACACAGCTCATTCGTTGATAAGCTCTCTAATATTGCACAAAAAGAAAGGTTTCACGGAGATTCCCTACGACAAGGTCAGACGAGTAAGGGTGGGCTGCTTTGGGAAACCCCAGATTTAAAGTTTGCTAATAGTTTATTTGCTTGTGTAAGGATATCAAGTATGTTTTAATCCCAGAGGGTCCCAGAGATTACAACTTTCTGCAGTTTCTGATGAAGAATGAAAAAATCCCGTCGGGGGCATACAGAGGCCGAACGTAAGACACGCTCATTCATCAAACACAGCCGAACATGTTTCGATCAGTTTCTCAAATGTCATATTTATAGTTGTGAAGCTTCTCTGTTTTGGGTTTCTAAATGTTCTACTTGCTGTATTTATTTCCCCATTTTAAGGCCCAGGAATTACTACAATGGACATTTTATTGAAAGTTCATTCTACGTTCTTCACCCAGACTTCCTCAGATATGTGCGAAACAGGTCTGGCGTTAAATTCTTTTTATGACTCATTATTACTTATTTACTTGTTTGCTTTTTTTTTTTTTTTTTTTTTTTTTTTTTTTTTTTTTTGGACAATATTTTTAGTTTGGAAAATTATTTTGTAAATTGATGCATTTTTCCACATCTGTATAGTTTTCTTTTTATTTTCAGGTTTTTGAAGGCAAAACGGTTAAAGACCAAAAGATGGTGGTTGGTCAGACCTACCAATGGAGCATTTACTCTTCTCCTGGCTTTGCACACATGTGATATTGTAAGTACAATATTATAAATTATAGGAATCTATAAATTACACTGATTATGACTGTATTGCATTTATATGTTCATATATTCTGTTTCTTTTAGGTGAGATCCTATGGTTATAGCACTGCGGACTTTAAGAAATATTCAAACTATTACTATGACACAAAGCGCACAAAACTGGTGTTCTATGCTAATCACGATTACCGTTTGGAGATGAAAACCTGGAGAGAATTTTATGATGATAAATTGATGTGGTTATATTTGAGAAAATCTCATGACTAAGCTTTAGATACAGTATAAGAATACAGTAGTGTTCCTTTTATTGAAGGATTTAATGTGTTTCTCGTTTATTCCCTTGTGAAAAAGTCATTATTACGAATATGATTTATAAATATAATCAATCAAATAAGGATTTTGTGATGACAATTTAGTTTTATCTTCAATTTATTTTTATATCGAAATACACCAATATGTCGTCATTCATGGGACCCAAGCACCTCACACATTTTCACAACTACTGAAAACATACAGTAGGTGTCGCTATAACCTTAGTTAATTATGAATCCTACTGGAAAAAGTCACAATCTTTTTTTCTAAAATTAATAAAATCTACACACTTTAGTTCACATCTAAAAAAAATGACCGCTCGAGAAAAAAATCAATCATTTTGGAAGAAACATTGCACCTTTAAAGTAGAGCGTTGTAGTCAGCTGGGTAGCATGCGCGCGACAGGCTCGCGCGCTCCCGTGTCAGTCCCTTCACTTGTGCGTGTAGCTCTGAGAAGTGTTGTGTTTCCCGTTTGCTCGGTGCCTCAACGATATCGGAATCATTAGCATGAACGTGCTTCATAAAGTGCACGCGTTTCGTGGAGTAAGTGGAACGTTCAAGAGCTTTACAATCGACTGACAACGTATCGGTGAGTACACGACTCTCGTCTATATACGTCTTTACAACTGTTGTGGGCTGTATGATATATAAAACTTCAGACTTTTATTCTGTCAGGTAAGTTGTCAAATGTCAATGGATTGTAGATAAATGTTCAATTACACGCTAGCGTTCACAGAGGCGCATTTGTCTTGTGAGCTGATTGGTTGTCAGTGTAAATAAAGCACAAGACGCTGGTTTTATTGTTATTATGGCACTGTTTACTATATCAACACAAGATTAACGTATTACTCACTTGTTTTTTTTTTTTTTATTTCACTAGTAAAATGATCTACAACTTGTATTGCAGTGCATTTACTCTATTGCTGCTTCTCCTTTAGTGTTATTCATGCAAGTTAATGCAGCGTGTGTTCGTTCACAGGTTTTTTTTTATGTGTCTGGATTTGAGTATGGCTTACACTCCTTTCATACTCGCTGCACAAGAACAAACGCCTGCTTCATGTCGAGCAACACCTTAATTCATCAGGAACCTTTGATTTAATTTTTTATAGCCAACGACACCACACTTTCACATTTGTTGTGAAGACAGCAAACCAGCCAAATCTAAAGTTTGGTGGACGGAGAGGATCATGCCATCGTGAGCTCACATTTTAACACTACTGGTGCTGGACGAGAGCCATGGGCAAAGAGCAGGACCTTCTTCTAGCTGTGAAGAATGGAGATCTTCCTTTAGCTCACAAACTTCTGGCCAAGATCAAGACCAATCGAAATAGTGAGTTGCCTTGTCTTTGTAGGATCTTTGTTGACGCTGATTTCTTTAAATGCCATTTTCTTGATCGCATTTAGAGCAGACATTACAATTTCAAGCACACAGTTTTAATTTTCTCATATTAGCGCAATGTCATTATAAAGGCTCCTGCTGAGTCTGTTCTTAAGGTTAATGACCTGTGTCTCAGTTTAACATGTGAGCAGTATGCAATTAACAGGCTCGTCAATACCCCTACAACAATTAGCAACAGGGAATCTGCTTGTTTGACTAAGCAATAGAGTTGTTCAGTCATAACCTCAAACAGCCTCATCCACGTTGTGACCTTATGGAAATGCTTGATTTAAACGATGCTTTAACATCAGACTGTGGACGGTGTCTGTGAGTGGTTTTAGGATTGGACTGATCGGGGAGGTCAAGGGTCAGATAATGACCAAGTTTGTGCTTACATGGCCACTTACATGGAATGGTTTCAGAACTGTCCATCCACACAATCAGATGGAGATCACATTAATCAGGGGTCACGCAGGGTCATATAGCCAATGAACTTAGACCTGAACTCGGGGTCAGTTGTCAGTGCTGTAATGTGCAATATCTATAAATTCCAAAGTATTTGCCATTTAGTATCAAATCCACACTGTTTTTTTTTAGTGATTCGTGATTTTGAAGTTATAATCTTTTTTTCTCATATTGTGTTCTACCATCTTTACATCATGCAATGTTTATTCATCACGGCCTTTTGACTGTAAACACTTGCAATTGTCTTTGGCTAAAAATATCTGCTAAATGCCAAATGTAAATACAGTTTTACAAATCTGTCTGGTTTTTGTGAAACTGGAGGCTGTGGGTCTTTTTTTTTTTTTTAGGACAATTGTGATTTGTTTTTTGTTTTTTTCCCCAATGAACTGGTGCTTTGTAGCATTTAATTGAGGTGACATTTAGAAAGCCACTTACATTTTAACAAAAATCCTGAATGTTCTCATCCCTGCCCCCATGTTTCCACAGGGATTTCCCATAGGGTAATCTACCAGATTAATTTTATAGAGTGCTAGATTTCGGAACACCATTCACAGCACCTTATGTTGTGTCAAATATCGAATTTGATATTTTTTAATAGAGGGCAGTTTTTAATTTTGTATTTTTGTCATTCCATGTTTTCCTTTCTTAACAAAGTGGTCCTATTTTACAGAGTAAACATATCAGCAACCTATGAATTGGCTGAAAGCATGTTTGCTTTTCCACACAGAGCTTTGTCTTTTTTTTTTTTTTTTTTTTTTTTTTTTTTTTTTTTTTTTTTTTTTTTTTTTTTTTTTTTTTTTAAACATGAGCACACACGGTCTCTCCTCTTCATGACAGATGGGTCAGGCGACTCAGGACTTTTGTAGAATCTTCTCAATGAGTTAATCCATCAGTTATGTTGTCAGTCATTGTAAGGTCTAGATTATAAGACGTCTTTCCCTTAGCCGGGAATTTTGCACGTTACACTGAGGTTTTAAATATTCATCGAATCTTGTGATAATTGAGGATGGGCTAATGTAATTGGCAAACATGCATATATTTTCTATTCTTGACCTAATTAGCTTGCGGAACACAGCAGTACTGTAAACTATGAAAGCTATGAAGGATCAAGTTGGCAGAGGCAAACATATCTACATTTTCGTTTTAACTACGTATTTTTTATGTTTATAAAGTATACTTTTTAAAAAAAATAGGAATTTCTTTCTTTTGTAATTTACATGGTCTATAGTGTAACACACCTGTACATACAGGACAGGGAAGGTGGATAATATTTATACATATGTTGTTATATGCTGTACTGTATGATGTTTATAAAAGATATGTCTAAAGCTACAGTACTATATGCTAATGCTTATAATATATATTTTTGTATCTCACCATTTAAATTGTGTAATGTTAAACAGGAATTATAATTATTTTCCTGCTTAAGTGAATTAAATATCACACACGTACAAATACAAACCTGGTATGTACTTTAGATGTACTTTTTCCACAAACATAGTTTTTTTTATTTGCAAAGTGAGCGCAAGCTTGACTTGATCTGACAGTTTCTCGGCTGGTTTGTTTACTGTCATTAGCAGCACAACAACCAGAGGGTAAAAAACCTAAAGTACAGCACGTGAGATAAGAACTCAACACCATATCTGTGTTTGACGTCATTTGACGTTTAGTTTCTAGACACCAGCGTCAGTCACCATTTTTGACATATTTGATTTTATTTTTATCTTTTACAGACCATATACAGTATTGTTTAGCAGGTCTAAGAAACCAATCTCAACTGCACCAAAAAAATCACAATTAAAAACAAATCTGTGATTGCCACAAACACCGCTATTAGTACAAGCTGATTTTACACACTTTAAAAGCTTTTCTGTAAAATCGAGGTACTTTGATATGTGTTACATAACTCCATTCATTGGCTGACAGTGAGCTCAGACGTCTTTGACAATGTTTCTCCTGTTTTCTTCTCGTGAGGTTTCATCATGGCAGAACAATGTTGTCGAGATGAGAGGAGATCAAATGTTTAGAAATTACATTGCAGTTTAAATCTTTTTCTTGTTTGTTGTGGTAATTCCCTTTGAACGTCCTGTCACAAAGACCCATGGGATAAAAGTAATGTGACTCCTGGTCTAGTCTGAACACACACACACACACACACACACACACACACGCTGGTTACTGATTGAAGATTAGTAGTCTAAACAAAATCAGACTTGACAAGACAAGATAGATTTGCTTTTTTTACAGATGGCGGATTTAATTTCCGACTTGTGCTTTTTAGTAATCGACGTTTTTCCGCATGATCATGCTATATCTCGTGTTATTGAGTTTGTGCTGTTTGTGGAATAAACCATAGCTGGATCACTCAATTCTCTTTCCACAAATCGATCTTGGCAAGTCAAACTAAATGCACAAGTGATCCATCTAATTAAAGTAATTACTAATCGGTTGAGAGCTTTACTTCCAGCACCTGCTTCTGTTCCCAAAAGGTCCATTGTGAGATTTGTTTTTAATACTGTAAATGACAGAAAAACTCTGTGTAGATGACAAGTGAGAGAATTCAGCATCATCTTCCCAAATAGTGAGATCCAGCATTTCACTCCATCCTTCATTTGGATTTAAATTATTTACGAAGATTGTCCTGAACTGATAGAGATTGAGCCTCTGAGATTAACAACACACAAGGAGGTTATGATGAGAAATCTCAATATTTAGATTAGCTGCCAAAAATAAACTAATTACACAAGTGCAATGCAAATTCTGTTTGTTTGCATAAATGACAAGGTCGCAGCAGTTTAGCTGATTAGTTTGTCAACAGTCTTTCTGAAATGCAAATTATTTCAATTATCAAATTGAGGGTCATTATAACATTTTTGCTTCATAATGACTGTCTTTAATTGTGTGTGTGCGTGCATGTCTATTTATATCGACGAGTGTATATACTGTATACACAAACACACATTTGTGCATGGTCAAAAAATGTACCAATGTTTAAAATGTTTGCTGTATTAAAAACAATGTTTCTACAGGTGTCAGTTTTCTGAGTCTTGTTCAGTTGTAGCGGCTCATCTTTTTTTTTCTGCTGCTTTAGTTGTTTTTCGGGTCTGGTGTGGAAATTCACGAGGCCCATTGAGAATGAATGGATTGATGCGAGGTGTTCTAAACGTCCCATTCTGTTCATTGTGTGGGCTTGCAGAGTCTTCTTTGGCTCCTTTCATATGTGAGATGCCCACATCAGATCCAGATTTTCCATTCAAAGAGAAAAGACCACTGTTGACGGACACAACGAAAGTTTGTGTTTGCACGCGCTGTGTGGATATTCTAAGAGAGGGTGGGAGAGGGTTGTGTAGATGGCAATGGGATGATTGGGTGGGTAAACCATGTCTGGAATGTTCTCTCGCGTTGAAACTTGAACTCTTGAAAGGATTACAACATTCATTTAGCACTTCTACTGTAGCAATAAGCAAAGTTGATAGCTCAGTTGGCGTTGTGTCAACTGCTGCCCATATTGTTGAGCCGTCATTGGGGTGGGCTTGTAGTTAGTCTTCCGTGGCCGGAGCTAAAGGCATGCGGGGAGCTCAAGGCTTGGCTTACAGACCCCTTAGATCCGCAGGAAATTGGGGCTTGCGATGTCTTAAGCCTTGGATTAGTCCTAGTATACGGATTGACCAGATTGACTTGGACGTTTGTATTTGTTTCATGTTAATTCTGCATTATACAAATTAGTGTTGTTGTGGTACTCAAATTTTATAATTTCTTTTTTAAATATAATTATCCAATAAATTAGTCTGTCATTAAATTGCCACTTAAAAGTGTTGGAGGGATTGGTATGTTTGAATGCTCCTCTATGAAAAGTTGTAGGGGGCTTCTGGTAGGGTCTCCTGGCCCTCGACTAAGTTCAAAACCTCAAGCTAAACGAAAGCATTGTCACTGGGGTCCCAACCAGGCATTTTAATGTTTATTGGCAATGGGAGTGAGTCATGGATGGGTGTAAGTGGGAGGAATGGTACTTCTGCACTGCTATGGAATGGGAATCAGCACCTTCGTATTCAAGGTCATGATTCTCAACAGGTTTAGTTGTTCACAATTTGAATGAGAGTTTCTGCCTCATGTAGAAGTGTCTTGTTTATGTGTGAATTAATAATTTTTTTTTTCTTTATATGTATAGATTAAGTAAGTGATTCATGTTTGCTTTTGGATTGAAGTGATGGATGATTGATAGTTCATCACATTCTCTTAAAAAATGCTGATGTCTTTGATTCTTGGCTTGTAAATTTCACATTTCTATTTTAATTAAGGTATACGTTCTTATTTACAAATGTTTTTCATTCAGTTTTTCAATTGCATTTGACTAAAATCAATTTGCTTTACTTCTAGAAATTTTGATTTGCAGCATTTTCTGTGGCTTTTTTGTGCAATTTTTGCCAATAAAGATATTTTGCGCTTAAAACCTCATATTGCAATTTTTACTTCTATAATTGCAATGATAATATAAGAAATTTATTTTTTCCAAAATTGTGCAGTTCTAGTTACTACAAAGTTTTTTTTTTCTTGTCAAAATAACAACACGTTTTGTACTTTACTAATGTCACTTTACAATTAACTGATTTGTGCAAACATTTTGTTTCCTGGCTCAAAATTGTTTTTTTTTTACTTTCTAAAATTGATTTTCGTCTTTTTACAGAGTTACTGGGCTCAACCAAGCGGCTAAATGTGAACTACCAGGACCAAGACGGGTAAGTTGTCAAGGCAAAAATAAAAGTGTAAATGCTCAGTACAGAGACAAGAACCAACTGATGTTATCCCTCTACCAGAAAAACGTACTGCTGCAGTGACTTTTTTTATTTATTTATTTTTTTTTTCAAGAATTTTTATATGAAGACATCCCTGCATGAATCTGCACTGCAAGCATTAAAGGCTTGCTTTCTTATTCTGAGTCTGTTTGATCACTGTCAGTCGTGTCTTTTCCTCCTTTTTAAATGGCTCCAAACTGTCATTTGCCAGAGATGTTTCTCGAACATAGAATTTGTATTACTGTAGTATAGAGGGTTAAAGCTGTAGTCACGACTAGGGAATGGTTGGGAAAAGAAACGGGAACGATCAGGGAATTCTTTGCAAAACTTCTTATTTTAAAATAAGAAAGAAACTTCTGATGGGATTCAGCATGAACTCATACTGTCTTTCTATTCATCCATAGTTCAGCAATGGCTTTGTCAAAGATTTTGCAGGAGAAGAAAATCTTTTTGAGGGCATCATGATTGCAATCACAAACTCTTGGGTTCGATCCACACAAAAAAAGCGTATAACATTTTTAATCCAGTGTTTGTTACTTTGATTTAAAGCGTCTGCTAAATGCATCAGAAGTAAACTTTAAAAGCGGTGCACTGTAGTGATCCTCTTAAACATTATTGACTCGTGAATATCTAGAAACATTTGAAAACATTTTTTTCATGTTAAACTTTTGTTTATTTAAAAACAAATACAAATTGACCTCAACTTGCAGCCTATAGACTCGTCAGGCCTTTTGTTTGAATAATGCTGTGGTTTTGTCTGAATAATAAAGTGTTTGCATAGATTCCATTCACATATTCAAATGAATGTGCGTAGATGGAGGACATGGACAAAAACATGTTCTGTCTTTCCACTTATGACGCATACATTGGCCCTTGTTTTTTTTTTTTTTTTTTGTATGTCAATGCAGTGTATGTCAATATTTGTATGTCAATGCAGTGTGCTGGCTTGTTTTTTATTTCCCTTTGACTCTTACTATCATTCCATTAAATCATAGCTGAGGAAAAAATTAGTGCAATTCTAATACCTATTGTGAATCTGAATTAAATGTGTAAAGGTTTTACGTATCAGTTGATAATTATTCTGGTTTTATAATGGTTTAATAGGATGTAATGGACATTTTTAGGGTGAAAATAGATTTTCGCATTTTTCAGGTAAAATTACCTTCAAAACAAAATGTTTACGTCATTGTGCCAATAAAATCTCATCAATGACGAGAAAATGGTTGGAAAAAGAATTTCTGTCGAAGCCGTCCGTGGCCAATTGTTTCAATTACGCTGAGCTATTTGGTATTTTAGCAGAATATTGTTAGCTTTCTAAACATTTCTCATTTGTGTGTTGAATTATGAGTACAGGATATTTTCTTTTTACTTTGCAGTGTGTGGATGGATGTAGGGCGCTGTTGTTGAAATCTGTTTAGTCACGAGAGACGAATGGCAGAAAGTTGAAAGAACATCTTGATGAAGTTGCGGGCATTAGCATGACTGCTAATTTGTGCGTTCATGAGAAGCTGGTGAAGAAGTGAGATATCTGCTCCTCAGGGACCCTCAGCTGAGGTGAAGGAAAAACATTTCATTATTCATCACTGCCACAGGCGCTGTTCGCTCAAGCAACCTCAACTTTCCCTTCATATTCTTTTTTGTCTCCCTACTCACTTCATCATGCACAAAGACCAGGATCTTTGAATCATATGGACAGTTGTAATACGAGACTAGAGCATTGTGGTTCCTTAAAGCTCAGCAGGATATTTTTAAGAGCAAGCTGACTGATGTGGATGATGCGTCTCCTGTGGATGAGTTTACGAACATCCTTTGAAATCTGGATGACATGGTGTGTGCTGAGCCGTAGTGCAGCGCTGCGAACTTCTGATATGTGTCATTAATCATCTACACGCCGCTCAAACATCTGTGGCTAAAGCACAATGGCTTCAGGCCGCTTTTTTCACACTTTTTATCTGAGTTTCAGAAAAAAAAAAATCTTCCTGAAATCATTATTTCAACCAAGTTCTGTGTGAAGTAGTGAGGTTATTTTGGTTTAAGTCTGGGGGATGATATATGTGAAGTTGAGCTCCTGAAGGAGATAAGGGGATCGGTTTGTCTTCTCGGCATGAAAGGACATGTAGATAGACATGTCAATGCGATGGAGATGACCGGAGGATGAGCAGAGCTAGAAAAGAAACACTATATTTTACTACCTTTTAAGAAAACACAGCGATGTCTTCAGTGACAAGCAATTTGTCCGAACAGGACAATCATTTTTCAGGACAACTAACACGTACTAATGGGAACATTTTAGTGTATATAGAGCAGAGGTGCCCACGCATCATCGGTTCGCGATTTACTTATTAAACGTATTTTTACCTAGTAAAAAAATGTATTACCTAGTCAAAGCAATATATATATGTGTGTGTGTATATATATATATATATATATATATATATATATATATATATCATTTTTGAAGTACTTTTTATAATATTAAATATTGTAAATATAATAAAAATACTTTTATTATTAGCGGGGCTAATCATTTTGTATTCAACTGTAGATGTATTCTGTATATGGTTTGCTGAATGTCATCTGGGTTGAAACCACAGTAAACACACACACTTTTTCATGTACTAAATTGTCCAAGTTGATAGCAGATTTGACTTGTGTTTCCTCACTCATTCTTCCTGTTTATTTAATGTTTTTTTTTTCTTTTTTAACTCGACTGGCGCCTGACTCACATCCACTGTTCTAGTGCAGGTAATACGTGCATGTGACCTCTGACGAGAGAGACGGCTTGTCGAAAATCAGAGAGTTTAGCAGAATTGTGTAAATGCTGGATTAAGATTGCGCGGGGGGTAAAATCGCTTTTTACTTGGTTCAGCTTTTTAACTCCTTTTTATCTCTTTTCTTACTCTCAAGCTTGCTAGAATTTCTAAACTTAACGGGCGTAACGGGCACCCCTTTGTGACTGTGAGTGGTTGGCCATTAATCTCCAGAGTGTGTGTCCAACCTTCAGGTCCAGAGATTAGTCCACTGATCCAGAAATGTGTTGATAGATGGATGGATAGAACTTTCAATTGTATTTTGTACTTCAAGATTGCTTAGCTTTCAAATTCAAAAATGGCATAATTTGGCAAAAGTGGAACATTTTATGAATTATCTTTTTGAGTTTGTAAAACGGCAAATCTAGACGCATAGTGAAGTTGAGAAGCATCTCTACTTGGTTTCTTGAAAACATCGGAAAGTTCAGTTTTAGTCAGTTCACAGAGTTAGAAATTACGTGTTCTTCTCTTCAACAATCATCAGATTTAATGATCTGTTTAGCTTGTGTTTTAGGGTTCTTTTTTTTTCAACTGGAAAATGGGTGATGTGAGAGGAAATACAAGAGTATATCATCCATTAAACTCCAGACAGGTAGAATTTATCATGATGTTGAGTTATTTCTATGTGCTGGAACGGAATGTCTGCAAACCGATACTTCGAATGTTTGAATAAACACGGCGCTACGTCACTCGGTATCATCACACAAGCTAACCACAGTAACACGCTCTGCAAGCGGAGCTTTCACCACTGTGGTATGAGTAAGTCTAAGGAAATCTTGATTTGTTCTTTCTGTGATGCATTTTTAATTCCAAATTATATATTTATCCGCCTCAGACGGAAAGACTTTGTGCGGATTTACGCAACCCCGACTGAATCTGTTCCTTAGGAAGAATTGGGGCCTTTAAGGCAAAGTCCGCTTAATCTAGGGAGCTAATTATATACGTTTTAGCTGCAGTGACTTTTTAATGGCAATTCCTGGAATGGAGTGTGAGGATATTAAAAAGTTAGACAGCTACACAAATGTACATTGTCTGTACATGAAGCGATTGTGAAAACACGTGGGGTTGAGGATTTGTAAAGGATAATCCTATATTTCACTTCATCCACTTTCAACATTATTTATTTAAGAATCTGACTTCAGAAGTTGGTTTTGTTTCAAAAAGGCTTTTTTTTGAACAGTGACTTGGCAAAATCTACTGACTTTATTGGGCCTAATCCACATATCTTGAGTTCAAACCTTTGAAAAGGGAACAAGAAGATAATTTCCGGAAATACTTGTCGTCTCTTCCCTCAAGACATGCATATTTTAGGCACCATCAAGCCGTAGTGACTGAAATCGAAGATCATACAGCTAAATAGTCACATGCACTATTTTTCCGAACTGGTTTCAGACTTGAATTCTAACTTTGCCGACACTTTTTAGCGTTCTTTTTAAATACCTGATCCACCATTATTCAAGCGAAGCAACATCATTACAAAAATGTTCACAACTAAAAAAAGTAATTTTTTTACATTTGCTAATTATAAAAAATATATATTTAATGTTCAGTTAATAAAGTAAATGTATCATGTATGAATATGTACCTAATCAATAATTACGTACAAATTAAAAAGTGTGATATAAGAAACTTTTGCTTAATTTAATTAATTAAAACTGACCCAGTAAAAATAGTGTGTGTATCCTATAGATTATTGACTAGTCACACAGTATAAAAACAATATTAATACTTGTATGCGTAAACAAGTATTCATACTGTGCATACGCTATTATAATTAACTTTTACATATTTATGAATATATATATTTATCGGTATGAATGTATTTTTTTCGTTTCTGCAGGTTTTCAGCACTTCATCACGCAGCTCTCACTGGCACCACTGATCTCTTATCTCTACTTTTGGAAGCACAGGCCACCGTAGACATCAAAGACAGTAATGGTGAGACACTTTTACCACTTAAATATCTAGAAAAGGTGAAACTTTTTTTTCCATTTCAGGTATGCGTCCGCTGCACTATTCTGCCTGGCAGGGCAAAGCTGATTCTGTTCTTATGCTGCTGAGAGCCGGAGCTTCTGTGAATGGCGCTTCACATGATGGGCAAATCCCGCTCCACCTGGCTGCACAGTACGGGCATTATGAGGTGGTATGTATCTCACTTTTCCTTTTTAAAAACACAATGTGTGCTGATTTGAAAGTTTGGTTTCAGGGAAATAACAAAGGAAAACATAATGTACAGAAAATGTAACATTATTTCAGTATTTTGTTTTTTATGTTTAATAGACTTTATGAGCATTAAATGAATATAAAAAAAAACACATGGCATTTAGTAAATATCGACCTAAATGCATATATTAGGATTAAATGGCTGTAAACAGGAGATTCTATTGTTTGATAACATAAAGGATCGTGTTGTTTTTATCAGATGTAGAATTGGACTCTCCAGAGTCATTCATTTATATTTATTAATGGATGTAGGAAAACCACTTTGTGATCGGTGCACGATTTTAACAGACATTTTTAAGAATGTTTCACCACAAGGGTTTTACAATTTTTAACAGAAATCAACATTTCTTTTCTAACAAGATTTTATCACATTTTTAGATGCTCTCTTGAAATGTTGTGTATATGTTGCTTTCTTTGGAGAAAATCTGTTGCTTTCTTTGCTCTTATAGAGATGTTTTTCTTTTGAAGTGTAAAATTGTGAACACCAAAGACCATTTTGCCATCAATATCGCCATGGATTCTAAGGTGGCGTAAAAAAAATCAAACCAATAACACACACTTCTGCAATGCATCCTCCTTGTGCATCTCATTTATACACTGTATTGACAAACATCTGAACAATCAGCTGAGTGCAAAATGGTCTTTTGTTTGTATGTACGTATTCATTATTTTATAAATTTTTAACACAAATTCGCAGACAAAAACACATGCCCATACGCGTATACTGTACTGTATATGTGCACACACACACACACACACA